>CM076573.1:520738269-521051828 GCA_034641835.2 Pinus albicaulis | reverse complement strand
ATTTTATTAACAATATAAATATAATCATATTCATTAAATGTTAATTATAAATCTTATAACTATAAACCTTAATAACCCTATATTTCTATAGACCTGTCGACATATATCAACCACATTTACTAATGTGGTTGTGCTAATTTAATGCACAAATCATTATTTCGATGATTCGGTTTTTAATACCATAAAATTGGTCTCAACTATTTCGCGTTGTTATATTGCTACAAACACTATGATGAATATTGCGACCAAAATAATTGAAGTCACCACCTACTTTTTCTTTTCGATATTCTTATTGGTTATATGTGAAGCGGTGATTTTGGGTTTTGGTTGGAATATCATAGGCAAACTTTAAGGATTTTGTGAGGGCCCAATTGGAAGAGATTTATAATATTTTGGAGGGTTATGTGGGAAGGGATTTAACCTCTAACAATAATTTACAGTGGAAAAGTATATAATATATATAAATTCAATACATTTTTTTATTGATTCCAACAAAATGTTTATGAGTGTAACTTTTCATAATTCTCAAGGTATGCTCGTAATGTTGTTTTGTGTGAGAGTCTACTGAAGTTCTCATTACGGGTGATGAAAAGACATGTCCATGATAATTTCGATCATCATATTTCATGAAATGTTGAAGGATTGAAAGGTATGTGTAATACTATTCAATTACATTATTTCTCGAGGATACAATGGACAACATTATGGAGGATACTGCAAGATTTAATTTACTTTTGAACTACCAACACTATTATTTATGAGGGAATGAAATCTATATGTACAAAGTGACATGGAGAGGTTATCCCAACTCTCATGGGATATACAAAATCACATGTGAACGACATACAAATACTTCCACAAAAAAAATACTTTTTAGATCAATAATTTTGCAAAACATGAGCATGAGGTTTGTGAGGAGTCCCAATAGTTAAAAATGTAAAAGGCTAGCTATTATCTAAGGATAAAATAATGAGGCCTCACAATAGTAGCAGGGAAAACATTGAGAAGAAGGCCCAATGCGACAACCACGACCACACCCTTCATGTGGCTATGGCTAGTAGATATGTAATATCCATCAACACATTCAAATTAGGGTTAGTACACATCCAAGAAGATATGTGAATAATTACCAATATCACTAGCCCTAAACACATTCATTAAAATTGATTAAGTGATGCAACAAATATCATGCCAACAAGATTAATTTAGAGTTTTATTATGGTCCTTCACTTAAGTTTTAATAAAGAGACTGAAAATATTTCTATGATGCCAACCTTAGAGGTAAAGCAATTCCAAACTAGGTCACATTAGCTTAATGTCAAGGTATCAAATATTTATGTTTGAAAGTTGAGACAATTCAAATAGTCAAATGTACTAAAATAAATTTATGTAAATTATTGTTATCAATTGTTCTTGTCATTGTTGGTATTGTTCTATTTCTAAACTAGTGTTCTAACCAAATGCACCGAAAGAAAATTGTTATGGAAATTATTGTTATTAATTGTTCTTTTCATTGTTGGCATTGTTCTCTTTCTAAATTATTGTTCTCTAACTCCTCGTTATTTCTCATTCTAACAACTATTATACTTTGAACTATTGCTTGTTCTAACAATTGTTATTCTCTAAACGATTGCTCTCGTTCTCTAAATTATTATTATTTAAATTATTGTTCTTTGTTGTTTTTATTTATTAGTGCTCTCTATTTTTAATAATTGAGTTATTTTCTTATTGTTGATTTTTTTCTCTCTCATTTTCTCTATTGTTCTCATTATATAATATTTGTGTTTTCTTCTTCTTTTATATTTGTGTTTTCTTCTTCTTTTTCCACATTATTCTTGTTCTCCATTGTCTATCACATCATCTTCTCCTAGTATAATGTATAATTCTCTCATTTCCCATTGCAAACTATTGTATAATTTCATGGTTCACTATTATAAACTATTGTTTTCTCTATTTTTCTTATTTTATATTACTTTGTCTAGTTTTGTATTCTAGTTCTATTATTCTCTATTGTTTTCTCCCATTTTTTTCTATTGTATAATTCTCTTTTTCTCTATTGTTATCCTTATCTATTTGAGGAGAGTCCATGCCAAGTTTTTAAGCACTATTAGGTGTAGGACAATGATATATTATAGACATTATAGGATCAACCATACTTTTCTCTTTATTGAATATAGGTGCAACCATTAACTCAAGTCCTCGAACTGGAGGAAGGTTAACTTAAGTAACTAAGTGAGTTGTATATAAAATAGGAGTAGCATATACACTCACTAGGACACTAGATAAGTTGATGAAAGAAGAAGCATCTTTGGGCGAAGGTATAATAGTCAAATTGAAAGTATGTAGTGACAAGTTAAATGTCAAAGGCCTAAGGACATAAGGAGTGGGTAGTGATACCTAAACATATTAGATGGTCATAACTCTACCATTTTTAACTAGAGAAATATGTAGTACTCACAATTATTTAGGTTACTTGGAATTACATATACCTTAACTTGACTTATTGGAACAACGTAGAGACAATCCCACATATGCACTCTATATAAGGTGTACTCTAAATAAGAAGTTATAAGATAGTGGCTTACTAATAACAAAGAAGGAAGTTATAACGATATATAGACAGATGGTCATAAGTGATATAACCATTCCCATGGGATAGTCTCACGGGAATAATATCCATAATAGGTGGAATAATATTGCTTTGGAGTTTTATTATGACTATTCACTTCAGGTTGTGATAAAGAGGCTGAAAATTTGTCTATGATGCCAACCTCAGAGGTCAAGTCATTGGACACACTAACACACTAGGTTAGGTTATATTAATTTCGAGGTGCCAAATATTCAATTTGGAAATTGATGACAATTCCAACAACCAAATGCACTTAAAGAAAATTAAATGTGGATTATAGGATAGGTTTACATGGGTGTTATAGCTAAGTAACAGAGCATTTAAACTCATATCACTAATTCAATCAATGTATTTATAATATGGTAAGGTCAAAAGGATCGCAAATCTAAATAGCTTGCACACTTTGTTATTCTCATGAAATAGTAAGCTTAGCCCTTTTGTCAATATCAAACTAGATTTCAAAAATAATAATATGGTTGCTTGAAAACTTTGCATATGAAGACCTTGCAAAGAAATACTAACATTAATTATTTTTTTCCAATTGCGTTTGAGAAAATAACCAAATCAAATAGATGAATCTTTATGCAAGAAAATTAAATAAAACTATATATATATATATATATATATATATATATATATATTACTTCTTAAACCTTGAAAGGAGAGATACATGATCACATGAATACATAAAACTATCATGTATGAACTTTGAGTCAAACAAGTGTTACTATGGCTAATTAAATTTTTCGAAAACCACAAATAAAAATTAGAACCATTCAATAATGGATATAACAGAATGCCCCAATTGTAAATAATTAAGGTTAAGTACCCATTAATAATGTGTAATAGCTATGCCAATACTCATATGCTTTCATGTATATAGTATACATCCAAATCACATCAAAAGATAGATATTACAGGAGACATTTTATAGTAGTGTTGGATTTGTTTGATGGTTATAATAGTGGGATATGACAATGTAGTCTTTTAAAATGACGTAGGATTTTCCATGACAATGTTTAGAAATATAACTCAACATTGACCACAATCAGGAGTAAATGTATCAATACCATGGAACCAAGTAATGATACCTAACTTAGTCATTTAAACATTCAAAAGTTTACTCATAACAACATGTAAACCAAAAATAAACCTCAATGTTAGCTCAAACAAGTATGTCAAAGTAAAGGCATACAAAATAAATGGGAGCATCGTCACTCATTCAACATGCATTCCCAAGTATTATAAACTCATCTTAAGTGCACAATAAAACATGATTTAATGATGAAACATAGGTTAAATAATGATTTTGTTGTAAACCCACACAAAAACCTAGTTACGCTAGGAGCAAAAGATAACTAATGACATTCACTAACAATAATGAGATCTACATCAAAATAAAACATGACAACACATAGATCTAGCAACCTAGACTAGTACCATTCAAAACGTTGACCTTAAGTTGCAGAACAAAGAAACCCAAAAGAAAATAAAAGGATGAAGTAAGCATATTTGTATTTTTGAATTTCATAATTTTTATTTGACTTGTTTTTGTTTTTATGAAGTGATCAAAATAAAATGTGGGGGGCTTAAATATCTAGATTAAAAACTAACCAAAAGGGGTGTGGTTAGAGATAAGATTAATGTCTTGAGGGTTATTGCTATAGGGTAATATGCTTGGTTGGTGGTTATTGAATATCCCTCTCAAGGCTTCTCGATGCCCGAGGCAGACTGTAAGATTAGTTGTAAAGTTCCAGAGTGCGCATACATGTTCATACTAATATTAAATTGAAAAAGCAAGATTTGGAATGATTACCTCTTTATGGACGGCAGATCCTATGGAGAGCGCTAAGCGACGGGGTAGGAGTCCTTCCTCACCGACTCCAAATCCAGATCCTGCAACCAATCAAAGCACCCGTGTAATCCTCACAACAATATAGATTTCTAACAATTACACTAGTATATAACTGACATTAAACTACGCAGATCTAAGCCATTCATATCATGCTACATAGACAAATGAACAACAAATGTGACACTAATGCATCGAATGGAAAAAACAGATACAATTCTATTGATTTATAAAAAGGAAGATTACAATCGTCAGTTGTACCAAGCCCTCCTCAGCCTTCCAATTCTTCTCTCTCTTTCTCTATATCCAAGTGTGATGATGCTCAAGGCAGAGAGTCCTCAATGAACCTCACTGATCTTCAAGCCTCACACTACAACATTGAAATTTTACTACACATATATTCAAACCTTCGACCCTAGACCAAGAGCCCACACCTCCAATTTATAGGAAATGGAGAGGACAAACCTTGCCAACTCTTTCAACCAGTTCAAATCAGGAAAGATCTAGATATGTCCCAACTTTTCTTTGCTTTTGCCTTCCATAGGAGTTCAGTTGTGTTTGGAAATGTCTAATAAAAGGTTTGTGCCATTAGTTTCTAATTTTGAATTGACTCTTTCTGAGGAAAAGATGGAAATTCCAGTCAGTTTCCGTGAGATATTTCCCTTTTCACATTCAAACACGGATAACGCTGCCCCTTGGGCAATACAGAGCGTTACCCTAGGCATTAACGCTCCTTTTGCATGGCTAGGGTGCGTTATAACTCTGCCTAGTTGTTCTTGGGGTGCGTTACCTTGGAAAAAATGGGTCTTGTCTAGGTCATTTTCTTCCTTCCATGTTACCTTCTCCTCTAAGCTGATGAGGAGGTCATTTCTCCTGTAACAGATGCCCCATAAAGTGTGAGGTCAAAGGCGAAGACGATGGTCGAAATACTTTAAAATAAGTGTAGTAGAATGAGAGGAACTGGAGGACTAAGGAAAACCTGAAACAACAATATATGTCAGAAATATAGAATATGTATTGAGTCGGGCATTCCCATGTTCAGTAGCTATATCAAAATGATTTCTCTAAAATAGACATATGACCAGTGTATCCACCGATAAGCACAATGTGGAAGTTTCTACCATGACAGGATCAAACCGATAAGCTGTCTCCGAAAACAATATCGCAGCTTGGGAGAGGAAACATAGCTGAAATGACGTAAGCCTCAACCCAAGGTCTTGGTCGCTGCTTCACTAAACTGCATATTTCCGCACATGTAAATGAAGGATTTTTATTCGAACCTGCGGGAAATCATGTGATTACCAGTCAATGACAAAAACGGTTAACAGACACGAGGGTGGCCACCAATAAGGATGATGGTCCCCAAGATGCATAATACAATCTAACGAGTGTGAATAAAGGGAGTTGATGTCGAACACTCGTAGAATCATTCAATCAGGAGCCAATAATGAGAAACCCCAACCAAACACAGGGTGACTTGCCACTGATGTCTGCACGTACCCAAGTACTGATGTGTTTATGGATTAACTTCCTAGATAAGATGTTGAAGTCAATAGGAAGAGATATGTCGAAAGGTAGGCACTGAGGCGTCCTACATCAGTCGACATGAAACGGGAAAAGATGATTTTTTTTTGGAGATAGTCAAGAGAAAATGGGAGTAACTGACTACAAATAATTTCTGGTATATGATGGCTTGGTTGATACAAGGAGCAGTAGATGGCAGATTAGGCTTAATGAACACCAAAGAGTGTCAAGATTCACCAATGCAGGAACATTGGCATATGAAGGCTAAACTCATAGATGGTAGGGTTCAACTAATTGCGAGTGAGTTTTATGGGAAGTGCCATGTTCAAGATTTTGTGCTACCAAATCGACCTTTAAAATATAATAGAATAAGTATCAACTTTGTCCAAATTTTCCCCGTCTAATTAAGCTTAACAAGTCCAGACGAGTAAACTCGGTGATCTTTTCATATTTATAAAGTCTGAAAAACATCATAAAAGACAACTCTAGGGGGCACCTTTGTCATGTTTGATAGCCGGGCATGACGAAGGGAGAATATTAAGCCCGAAATAGTTCATTTTTCGTAAGTTAGTCCATTGAATCCGAATAAAATGATAAACCTATGTTCAATGGACACCTGCCTCATTTTGTTATGAGTACGAGGAGACAGAGTAAACTCAATATTCTTTGTGAAATTTTAAAAGGTCCGACGACAAAAAAAAGTTGATGCTCTCCGTGAATTTTTAACGAGTCTAACAGAGAAAAACTAGGTTACTTTTTTTGGTTTTTTAACGAGCTAGAAAAATATGGAAAAGAATGGCTCATATTTGTTCGTCATAGTAGTTTAACGAGCCCGACAAATGCAACTCGAGGTTTTTTCAGTTTTACGAGCTAGAAAAATTCCCTAAAAAGAAAGCTCGCCACCAAGTCGAACACAATCAAATTTGCACATGAACACTAACAACTCATCAAAGCATCGATGGAATTTAAAAACCAATAGTTGCGACAAAATATAGCAGGAATTTACCAATTTTAACATACTAGCTGAGTGATTCATACCTCCAGAATGGCTATAATAAGGCAACAAACCTTCATTTTCACTATTTTGAGTGTTGTGATAGAGCTTTGGAGCGAAAAAGAGGTGAAACTTCTGCTGTCGACTGTGGATGAACTGGGCAATGGTTTTTGATTCTGCGGGATCCAGGTAAGAGCTTGAGCCTTCATATAGCTTTCCATTGTAATTTTAGTTGTTTTTACTGGCTAAAAATTTTGTTTTTAGCAGGCCCTAAAAATTTTGAGCAGTTAACGCAGGTGCCCAGTGTCAGGGCTACATTAAATGCACTGCCCCTTAAGGTAAAATGCATTAGCACGCACTGGTTTTCACTAGGGCCGTTGGCTGAAAAAAAGAAAGGTGTGAAGCAATTTACCATGAGTATTTGGCACGAAAGAAGGCATGAATGGGAAGAATACGAAATGGTTACTGATGCTACTACTTTGCTTGTTCTCCGCAGATGCGGATTACTGAAGTATGCTCGTTTAGAGTTGATGAGAGGGCAGGAAGATCTTCTGAGATGGATCATCCAGCAGTGGGATGATCAGAAGCATGTATTTCACATCGAGGGTAATGAACTCTCGATCGAGAAAGATGACATATACTACTTGACTGGTCTGTCATGCAGAGGACCGTGGCCCAATCTGATAGGTTCCAGGGTTGATCCCCGCACTACTGTGAATCTAATCCGAACTCACCGCATAAACAATACTGCGGCGGTAATTAACCGTGTGCCTATAGCACGGGTGGTCTCGAGACCGATGAGGTCTCCCTTGTTAATGATAGTTCACTTGGAAAGAGCCAAGATTCAGCATGTGGCCACCAAGGCCCAGGTATTGTTGGCGCTGGATTGCATGCAGCCTCAGGTTTTCAACTGGTGCGAAGGTGTTGTCCGCCGGGTTCAAGAAGAACTGACGGCATGTAAGACCTGGACCCAAAAAGAGTTTGGGTCTGGCACACTGATTGTGTCCTTCATACTAGAGCAGGTGCCCACAATGAGGCCAAGGATGATCACAGATGCATTGGGACCACGGGAGCCAAGACAGGCTCATTGGTCAGCTTTGATACCACAGACTGGAGAGGGTCCAATCCGTCATTGTTTTGATGATGCATTCTTCGAGTGGCTAGATGGCCATATCCTAATGATTGAAGATTATCCCTATGCAAGGATGAACTACATAGGAGATCCGGAATTGATACCGCAACCAGGCACTCAGTGGGGTCCAGATGGTAAGAAGGAACATGATCAGTGTTGAATTATTTTTTTATCTTTTGGATGTTTATGAAATTTTTTTGTTTAATGGGTGAAAATGTTTTGACATGAAGCTTTTTTCTTGACACAAATGTGGCACCTATCCGTCCAGCCGGAGCCCCTCGCTATGCAAGGCAAGGAATGCAGCTAACTGAGGCTGGCGCAACAACAGAGGCTGTAGAAGTCGTCGAAGAGGGTGATGACGCACATATTTTGCACGCGCTTGCTAGGAACCTCGAGGGTTTAAGCATGGGCGCGCCGCCACTTTCCATGAGGGAGTTCCCGATTCACCTACAGCGGCACATAGTGGGTGTGCCAGAGAGATTCTTGGTGCCTCTTAAAAGGTTATCCAAAGCAGTTATCTGCTACCATGAGCAGCAAGCTCTAGAGGAATAGTGGATAGATGTGTAAATGTCAGAGCGAGGCTTAGTAGAGCCAATTTTTGTAAAACGCCCAAGTTTTGTGAATTTTTTTTTATGTAACTTGACTGGACACGGCATATATATACACATATATATATTTTGGTGATTTTGATTCTTGTGTTTTTAATTTTTTATGTATTTTTTATGGTGAAAAAATATATACTCATGCATGAATCCTTCTATAATAAATGTGAAAAATGCCAATCTAACACATAATTTTCCAATGAATCAGCTAATGTATTAGATTCTCTAGGAATGTGCTCAAAAGTGATGATTTTAAATTAACGTTCTAGAAGTCGTACCCTTAAGTAATAATGCAATAAGACTGGATGACAGACGCGATAAAAATTGTTTAAATGCATAATGACGAGCTAGGAATCTAACCTGACCACGAGATTGGAGATGTCACAAGATGTAGCTTCCGTGAGGATTTTGTATCACCGACATGTACTCAACAATATTGTTGATGGCATTGCCGAGGAATATTCCCCCGAAACCAAGTAGCTTCAACTCAGGTGTGTAGAGGGCCCAAGCAACTGATGCAATGTGCCGAGTATGACGACTAGCACCATCCGCATATCCAACATATGGTAAGGATGACGAATACATTTGTGTAAAAGAAGAGAGTGTTCACGAGAAAAACACTAAAAAACCCAAAATATCCAGACACACGAAACAAAGACAAAACTGATATACATAAAATTACAAAGCATATGCCTAGTGGAACACTAGGCGTAATACTTCTTCAGATAGAGCCCGTTGCGGGGCTCCGTGAGTGGAATTCCATTACAGTCCTAAATTTCATAAGCTCCTTTTGAAAGGACTTTCGTGACGACGTAAGGCCCAAGCCATAATGGTTGAAGTGTTCCTACCCCCAAGAGGTCGTGTCTCTGATCGTAGAGTAGAACGAGATCACCCTCTTGGAAAGACAGATTTGTCATATTGAGCCTTTACTCGATGCTTTTGAGCTTCGAGTGCCAGTGTGGCATCTCAAAAAGTTTCGTCCAATTGATTGAGAGAGAGAAAGCGCTTTTCTTTGGCAGTGGTGCCAGGTAGGAGTTCAACAACGAGCTTGAGTGATGGAATCTCACACTCGATTGGAAGTACTGCTTCCAAACCGAATGCTAGTTGGAATGGCGTGAAGCATGTAATAGTTTTCACTGATGTTCGATATGCCCATAACGCAGAGGATAACTTCCAGTTCCATGTGGTTTTATGGTTGCCGACTAACCGACGAATCATGGTTTTGAGGACTCCATTTACGGCTTCGACTTGACCATTCGCTTGCGAATAGTAGGAAGAAGACTGATCTTGTCAAAAACCTAGCATGGAAGTTAATTATGTCATCATATGGTTTCTGAAAATGTGACCCATGATCTGTGATGATTGAGAGGGGTACACCGAAATGACAGATGACCTTATTGAACAGGAACAGAGCGGTGGTTTCTCCATCGACCTTAAAAGTGGTAATGGCTTCTGCCCATTTTGTGAAGTAGTCGACCGCAACTACAATGTAGTTGTTTCCATCCACAAAAGTGGGATTTCATGTGACGAGTCTATTCCCCATTTAGCAAAAGGACCAACGAAGATAATCGGATGAAGAGGGGCTAGATGGGGGCGCATTTTCTTCATGAAAATATGACACGGATGGCACTTCTGGACCGCTTGCGATGCAGTCTTTAAAGAAAGTGGGCCAGTAGTATCTTGCACGCAAGATTTTCTAGGCAGTAGCTATGAAAGAAAGATGACCGCCGCACACCCCCACATGTTAAACATTTAAAATGTGTTATGCCTCGTTAAGAAAGAGACAACGCCTAAGAATAGTATTGACACCATGACGATATAGAGTACCGTTTAGCACGAGGTAGTGTTTCGCTCGATGACGAATATGACGACGGTCGTCTTACGTAAGATTTGGGTGGAATCGTTGAGTTTGAAGGTAGACCAAAATTTCACCATACCAAGGATCACAATAATTGACCAGGTAGACAGATTCATCAGGAAATGGATCATGAGCTACATCTTCCGGGTCAATTCTGGGAAGGTTCGACAATAATTCGACGAAGACTAGAGATTTCTTTGCTTTGGCAGCAGTGAAAACCAAATCGAACTGTTGGAGGATTACAATCCATTTGGAATATTTTCCTCCAATAAATTTTCGAGACAAGATGTGTCGCATGGGATTCTCCAAAGAAATTACGGTAGTTTGCCACAACAATATATAGTGTCGGAGGCGGGTGACAGTGAAGACCACCGCGAGAGAGAGTTTCTCCACGTGTGAATATCGTAGTTCATGTCCAATGAGACCTTTTGATAAATAATATATCACATGCTGACTATCGTCATTGTGAACTTTAACCAAAACCATTCCTAACGAGGATGGTGAGGCTGCCAGGTAGAGGAGAAAGTCACGCGAATAGTTAGGGGCACTAAGAAGTGGGGTGGAAACGAGTGCTTGTTTCAAGGCGTCAAATGACAGTTGAGCATGATCATCCCACATATACTGTATCTCTTTCTTAAGAAAACACATAAAGCCTTTCGTCATCTAGATATAGTTTACTATGAAACTACGTAAGAAGTTTGCCTCCCCTTGCAAATGTTGGAGTTGCAGAATGGATTATGGTGCAGGTAATTCAATGATCGCCTTAACCTTATCGGGATCAACCCTGATCCTGTGCTTGGAAACAATGAAGCCAAGAAGACATCCAGACTCGAAAAAAAATACGCACTTATGTGGATTCAGACATATGTTGTAGAACCTACACCGAGTAAATATTTGTTTAAGATGCGCAAGGTGATGGGTTCGCTTTTTGGAGTGAGCCGGAAGGTCATCCAAGTAAGCTTGTACAATGTGTCTGATATCGTGAAATTCATAGTCCATAGCCCTTTGAAAATTTTCTCCTGCATTCTTTAGACCGAATGGGATTTTATAATACACAAATGTGCCCCAAGGACAAATGAAGGCGGTTTTATGCTGGTCATTTTTTTAATCGCTATCTGGTTGTAGCCCGAGAAGCCATCCATAAAAAAGAAAGATTCACATCCAGCACAATCATCGAGAATACGATCAATAAATGGCGTACGATAATTGCCTTTTGGACAAACGGCATTCAGATCACGATAATCAACACAGACCCGGATGGTGCCTTGTTTTTTATCTACGGGAACTGATTCTATTAGAGGAACAAGATAGATGAAACCAGCGTGTAATATTTTTTCAACTTCAGTCTTAATGGAAACTGCTTTGCGAGGGTGGACTGGTCGAAGCCTTTGCTGAACAGGCTTGGTATTATCATAAATCTTGATTTTGTACTCGACAATATACAGATCTATGCCAGGCATTTCGTCGTAAGACCAAGCAAAAACATCGTGAAATTCCTTAAAAAGGGATGTGAAGCATGCAATTTCCTCAGGATTGCAATCATCTCCAATCTGAATATTTTCCACGATACCCGTGTTGACCAAGATATCTATGAGCATAGTCTTGGAAATATTGCCCATGTTCCCTTCCGTATCGATAATTTGAACAGTCGTGTAAGCGGAGGGAACGATCTCAGGTGGGTCAAAAGATGGGATTAGTGGTTGTGTTCGAATCAAACATCGAAGTGCGATGATGGAACTCTCCCCAAGGTCGTTCTTCTAGAGACATTATCTCTTGAATAGCTTCGTCCGTAGGAAGGACTTCATTGAGGAGATCCTTAGAATGAACTGTGATGGGCGAGAGGGTGGTACCATTGGTCAAAACCAAAGCAGTGGAGGGTTCAGATGCTATTTGGATGGCTTGATAAGCCAAATCGGTCAGTGATAGCGACATCTGATCTTCGTAGGAATCAATTTCTGAAGGCGCCGGTAGGATCCATGGATCAATAGAGCCATCCGCAATGGTGGATATCATTGCAATCGTGTGTGGAACCTCAGGCGGCGGGAGAGGAAAACAACCCATCAAGGAAGATGCCTTCAGAAGACCAGTACCAATGCTGATGTACAAGTCAGGAATGCCTCCTACTAGGGGTACAATTCTACTTGGTAACATGGAATAATCGGGGGTGCAAAAGGATAATTGATCCACTGTAACTATTTTCCCGTCTGTTAGCCACCTGTAAATTTTGATTATACCAAAGGTGGCTAAATCTATTTTAAAGCCTTCAAGGAACAATTTTCATTACAAAAACTGTTGACTCTTGAAGGCCTCATGCCTCTGTCCAAACCCTATATTGATTGTTTACATCCTAAAAACCTCTGAAATCCTTGCTAAAATTCAAAGCCCAAATGCTGCTGCAAACCCCATTTTCCCCTGCCTCTTCTTCCAAAACTAACCTCATTTTATGTTCCCCCATTTCCCATGAAAATCCCTCATTTTCGTGTTTCTCCTCTTTTTACTTCATGAAAATCTGTAATAAGGTTCTAAGACCCCTTCTTAGCCTTATCGGAATCCTCAAATTCCTTGGAAAATCCTTGAAAAACCGTTAAAATGCATATTCTCTATGTATTGGAATTAAGCCCCCTTCAGCCAAGTCCCTAACCCTTTTATCCATGTGCCCTGGCACCAGAACCAGGCGCTGAGTCAGTCAGGCACTTATCCATTTTAAAACAAATATTTCGCCCCGAAAACATTAAACCTTTGTTTTAATTTAAAACTTGGGTTTTAAATTATTTTATATTTTCGCCGATACCATTTTTGAACCATTCTGCGCCGTCGATCTGATCTACAGATCGAACGGTGCGGATTGCGTCTTCCGGTGGTCCCCGCCAGCTGTTCACCGCTCTTAAAAACCGGTAGTATCCATCGCACTGCCCTTGGGCGAAAAGTTGTTTTCCCCGGATCGCCAGCGATTCCATACACTTGCCACCACACGTCCCCTGTACTGTTTGGAAAACCACCGTCCATCACGCGTTATCGTTCGGACGAGGATGCCCAGCGATATCGCTATGGACCGTCCAATTTGAAGCCGCCCATCCGACGGCTATCGCTCGATGAAGATGCTCGACGCTTAACTCGGTCCCGGCGCGGAATTTAATCCATCTCCGTTGTCGATCTGATCTGCAGATCGACGGTCCATATTCCATCGCCCTATTCCCTCCGTTTGACTTTCAACCTCCACTCCCGACCGTCAATCTCTGCGCGATCGACGGCTCAGATTTAATCTTTTGTTCCGTTCATTCTACGATCTCTTCCGACCAATCCTGACCGTTGGATGATGCCATCCAACGGCCACGCTTCCTCCACATGCCTCTACAACAGTCAACCTATATATGCAGGATTTTGTAATAGTTGTTTGTATTTTTGCAGGGTTTAAATGGTTTTCCGCCATTATGAAGAAACTTCACGGACTGAGGGTGGCGACCCTCTCGCCTTCAAAGGAAATCATTCACAGGTGTTAAATGCACATTTCATCGGTGTTTCATAACGCATTGATGCCATTCGATTCCTGTTTCAGTCCTGCACTTTTGAAATACACAGCAAGCCAATCACAAATCAAGAGTATCAGTATAGAAGACCAGAATGCACCAGAACAGAGGATGTCCGTCAAAAGCCTAATCCCTGGATTTAAACACAATTTTAAGGAAAGATCAGAGTGTTTTATCCGACAGAAAGCTCCACCGCCTTAGTTAAAGCGAATCAATTCTTCTCAGCTACCACAAAGACACATGTGCCTCAAAGAAATCAAATACAGGCTGAAGTTATTGCATGAAATCAGATATTTGCCTTCAACACAGCCAGGGGGTTACTTCTACAGTGAAATAAATGCATAAATATCTGCCAAGTAACCCCGACATTGCACAGAGCCTCAAAGGTCAACAAAAGTTCCCACAGAGCTTAATCTTTATGTAAAAACATTTAATACAGAGGATATGTATGTAATTTTCTTCATTGAGCCCTTCAAAGGCCTAGAAACCATTTAAGTCTGTATTAACTGTAATTGAGATCTTTTATCAGATCTCACCTCCTCATCCTTCTATATATACTTCTTCAGAAGATGAGTGAGGGGTTGGTTGTTGTTTGATCACAAGCTGTAATATTGAAACTCTCTAAAATCAATACATAGTCCTTTGAAGTTGAAGAACAAATTGAAGTCTTGGAGATCTTGATGATGTTGTTGCATTTTTGTTCTTGAGAAGGCTCTATCATTGGATTCATGAGCTTGGCTGTTGGTGAAGTATTATGAACTGTTTAATGTTTTTCCCTGTTTTCATTATGTTCCATAGTTTCTCACTATAGTAGGATAGAAATTATTAGGCTAAGAAATGACTCTTGGAAGCACCTTAGACCTGTTCATCCTTCACTGTTTCATGTTTTCTTCTGCTGAAGTATTTTAGAGGCTTTAGTCTTTCTCTTTAGTCTTCATGCTTGTTTATTTCTTTAATAGTTTGAACAGTTGGTTTCAGCATAATTTATGGTTCTCCCTACTTGTCTATTGCCACTTAATAACTGTTATTGAAGTCTCCCTTTGAAGTTCTTTGCTTATAGTGAATCAGAGAGGTCTGTTTTGATCTTGCCCTTTGTCCTCACTTAAATAGTTGGCTTAAAGGTTGTTATAATTATGATCATAGATGTTTTTAGGTGTTCCCTCTTCTATGACTGTGATTATCAGTAAATCTTATATGTTTTCTAAAGTCCTTTAGAATAAAATCTTTGAGGAAATAGGGTGTTCCCCGAATCTTAGATTTTACTTTGAAAGTTGTTTTGAAATCATTGTTTTCTTAAAGGTGTGATTTGTAGAATTTATGGTTAGCCCTGTCTATCAAAGAACTCTTTATTGTTTCAAATTATGCTTTCAAATTCCCTTTGTTGAGAATTAAAACTCTCTTTCCAAATCATTAATGTTCATTCCATTCCAAAAACAAAAGGATCTTGTGGCCAAGTTAGATTTGCCCTTTGATATCCCATATCCTTTGATAAGTGTGATATGACCTCTTTTTGACTCCATTTCCCAATGAAACAGATATTTTACTGTCCTATATATCTTTCCTAGACCTTTTATGTTCTGCTGTATCAATTCAATCCAACCAAACAAATACCTGCACTTAATAACTAGTCTAAAACCAATACTCTAAGCACACAAGATAAAATTTTGCAAACAAACTTTGAGAGATCCCTCTCTGAGAACAGGAGGACTAGATCCTGTAACTCTAAAGATTGGTTCTGATGTTGCCTTGTCTTTTGATTTGCCAAACTATCAAAACACGGGACACCAACACCATCCAATGGAAAGAGGATGAGTTGGAAAACCGAAGAGATAATGGCAGTCATTACGTAAGACCAACTACGACCTAACAACAGATTATAGTCGAGATGATGATCTACGACTTTTATGTCCCAATAAGTGAAATGGGAAAGCTAGCAAGGTAGCTTTTTGGGAGGAAAGTGTGGCCATCGAAATTTTTAAGGGAATTCGACAATGGGTACAAAGTGCGAGAACCCAAAGCGAGCCAACACACAGTTGAAGCACCTTCGTCTATGACAGTGCAATGGATTGGTCTCCCTTTCGACACAACTTGTACCTGGAAATCAAGTTGGTGTGAGAGGTGAGGTTTGGATTTCTCCATGTCGAAGATGGCTAGCGTAGAATCCTGGGGGTCGATTCCACCAATGGCAGAAAGTAGAGCTTTCCTTTGCGTTAGGCAGGTTTGCAATACTTCGAGTGCAGACATGGCTGACGGTGCTTGCGCCAAATCTTCTACAATGTTGTAGTTTTGGGCAGCACGTGCAGAGGTGTTATGAGTCGCGCGTCGAAGTGTCCCTTTTGTAGGTTTTAACCCTGAACATAAATTATCTACACACAAATCTTACAACATAAAATAAACAATAGCAAGAGCACAAAACATAAAATAGATAAACACAAAGATTTTCCCCTGGATCCCAAATCGAGATAAACAACTTGATTTTTCATTATATTCCTTTTAGTGTTACAACACATATATATACATGTTGAAGCATACATGAACCCTAATCCATTAACCCTGGATTAGAACATAACCGTAGTTCCCTTGACCATATCTACAAAAATACTAGGGGCCAAAAACCATCGCACCCCAAAACCATGTGCAAAACCATGCACAAAACCATGGGTGCGGACTACCCACCGGAAATTAAGGACCAAATTTTTTTTTCCAGGGCGCTACCCCGGACCCCTTGCGCCCAGCGCAAAGGGGAACTGTGCCCCCCTCTTACCCGTCTTTCAGTGATTAGTCGTGGAAAGAATATAACACCACCCGACATGCCCACTTGTTGTTTTCTTTCCGCGCCCGGAACCACGGGAGAGCTTGAGTCGTGGGCCAATTCTTCAACACCCATTATTTCTCTACACCAAGAGAACTTCAGAGTGCTCACAGACTTCGTCAATGCATCTGCAACATTCTTCAAAGTGTCCACCTTTACCGACAACACCCTTTTAGCCTCAACCATATCTCTAACAAAGTGATATTGAACATCAATGTGCTTTGTCTTTGAATGATAAGCAGGGTTCTTAGCCAAGAAAATTGCACTTTGGCTATCACGGTCTATCCTTATAGCTTGTTGTACCAACCCCATACTTGAACACAATCTCTGCAACCAAACTGCTTCCTTGCTTGCATGAGTGGCTGCTATGTATTCTGCCTCTGTAGTTGAAAGAGCCACTACAGACTGTCTTTTACTCATCCAACTGACTACGCCTCCAAATAGGCTAAACACATACCCACTTGTAGATCTTCTTTGGTCTAGATCTCTAGCCCAGTCTGCATCAACAAAACCACGAATGTCCAACATTCTTTCCAATCTCGGTCTTCCCTGGTAGCACAAGCCATAATCACTAGTGCTACATAAATATCTGAAAACCTGCTTCACTACTGTCCAATGCTCCTTCCCTGGGTTTGACATAAACCTGCTCAATACTCCCACTGCATGTGCAATGTCTAGTCTAGTACAGACCATTGCATACATCAGGCTACCCATTGCACTTGCATATGGAACACAGGACATATCTTCCTCTTCTTCTTGTGTCTTGGGACATTGTTCAGCAGATAGCTTTACACCTACAGGAATAGGAACATTCATTGGTTTACTATCCCGCATATTAAACCTCTGCAATATAGTCTCGACATACTTCCACTGGTTTAACCAGAGCTTCCTCTTTGCCCGATCTCTCTTAATCTCCATGCCAAAATATAGTTTTCAGCACCAAGATCCTTCATGTCGAATTTGCAGAACAGTTGGGTCTTCAAATCTTGGATAATTTATTTGTCATTTCCAATCAACAACATATCATCCACATACAAGACCAAATAAATAACACGGTCACCAATTAATTTAAAATAAACACAATAATCCTCCTTGCTTGGTGAAGCCGTCCGTATATAGGTAACAGAGTTACGATACCACATCATGGTATTTGTTTTAACCCATATAGAGACTTCTTCAACACCACTGCAGTTCTTTCTTACCCTTAAGCATAAAGCCTTCAGGTGCTTCATGTAGATCTCTCTTCTAGATCCCCATGGAAGAAATTTTGTCTTCACATACATCCCAGCTTCTATAAATCAAATGCGACAACAATAGACAAAGTAATCTAATAAAGTAACCTTGGCAACGGAGAAAAAATATCACCAAAATCAATTCCCAGCACCTGGGAATAACCTTTCGCTACCAACCGAGCTTTGTATTTCTCCACCTTGCCTTCTACATTCATCTTCTTCTTAAACACCCATTTGCTCCCAATGGGCTTCCTTCCAGCCGACAACTCCACTAGATCCCATGCCTCATTTTTGTGCAAGGTGCCATTTCATCAGCCATGGCCTCCTTCCAGAGTTTTCCATCCTCTGAATCTACTGCCTCCCTAACAGTTCTGGGATCATCATCAGCTATAGTTAAGGCAAAACCTGAACAGAAAGCAGATGGACTATACCTTTCTAGTTGCCTTCTTTCCCGAACTGATCTTCTAATAGTTGGAGTTTGTGGCTCTTCCTCTTCTGAATCTTCTTCTGTCGTAGAGTCTGATTCATACTCCTTTAGCTCAAACTCTATCTTCTCAGGTTCCTTTGGTATGACTTCATTTTTAAAAACATATTTCACTTCTCTAAACACCACATCTCGGCTGTACGCAACCTTCCTTATTTCCGGGTTCCAAAGCTTGTAACCCTTTAAACCATCCTTATATCCAATAAAAATGCAGCTTTCAGATTTATTATCCAACTTGGTCCTTTTCTTCTTTGGAACATGTACATATGAATCACATCCAAATACCCTTAGATGTGAAAGAGAGGGTTTCTTACTAGTCCATAACTCATGTGGAGTCTTATCCTCCAACGTCGATGAAGGTGATCTGTTAACCAGATAACATGTAGTCTCCACTGCCTCTGCCTAGAATTCTTGTCCTAACCCGGTATCATTGAGCATGCTTCTTGCCTTTTCCATCAGTGTTCTGTTCATTCTTTCTACAACTCTATTTTGCTGAGGTGTGTATGGAGTAGTCTTTTGTCATGCTATACCACACTTCTTACAGAACTCTTCAAATTCCTTCTTGCAGAACTCTCCACCATTATCTGTCCTCAACGCCTTTATCTTCATCTCTGTCTGGTTTTCCACCAGAGCCTTAAATTCTTTAAATCTGTCAAAGACTTTGGATTTCTTCCTCAAGAAATATATCTATGTATTCCTTGAGAAGTCATCTATGAATGAAACATAGTACACAGACTTTCCCAGTGATGGAACTGACATAGGTCCAAACACATCACTGTGCACAAGTTCTAATATCTTGTTCGCCCTCTTAGCACCAGAAGGAAAACTCACCCAATTTTGCTTCCCATATACACAATGTTCACAAAAATCGAAATCCAGAGAGCAATTAGACATACCTTCTACCATGCCATTTCTATGTAGTATCCGAAGGCCCTTCTCTCCAATATGTCCAAGCCTTTGACCACTAGTATGACTACCCTCAACAATGATTAGGCTTTCCATCCCTTTTAGGAACCATATTATTACACCCATCAATGCCAGTGCTACTTGCTTGGCTTGTCTGATTTAATCTGATTCCCATTAATACTAGTGCTCCTCGAACCATCATACAGGTACATCTTTCTCGAACAATGTTTGCATCATCATCATGCAATCAGATTTCGCTGAACAGGGCTATGAGAACACCAGGAATTGTTCTAATCCTTCCACCTTGCAGCTTCAACTTGAGTTTTCCACGTTCGAAGATTCTAGCCTTCCTATCATCACCTAAGAATACATCACCGCCATCATATTTTTCATACTTGCAGAACCACTCCCTATGAGGAGTGAAGTGAAAGGATGCACCCGAGTTAATCAAGCATGACTCATGATATGCATGTGTATTTGAAGAAGAAGCCAAATACACATCCCCACCTTCATCAGAGGTGGTTTTTTCCTTTGCAGAAGGAGCATCATCAGATCCCTTCCCTTTCTCAAGAGCTTTAGATCTGCAGTCATTTTTTTAGTGCCCTTCCTTTCTGCATTTCCAACACACCTTTACAAACTTTCCAGGGGATTTAGATCTCCCTCTAGATTTAGATCTCCCACTCGAAACCTTATTCTTTTTTAGGACCTTCCTCGTCTGAATCGGCATCTCATTCTGACCTCCATATTTCTTTGTCTGTTTCCCCAAGGTAACAAAGTGAGACAATGTCATCAAATTCAAAGGTGATTGCATTATACCTGTATGTGTATACACGAGTCTGGTAGAGAACACAACAAGCTGATGCACTTATCTTCATCTGTGATTTTAATATCAACAGATGACAACTGAATTACCATAGTATTGAAGGTGTTCAAATGCTGCGTCACCCAGAAATTATATCCTTCCATCTTCAAGTTATCATTTTCACGCTTGAGACAACTTATTCTAGACTTAGGTAGTACAAATTCGTTTTTACAGATTATTGCCGTAGCTTCCCCAGATACATTCAACAATACTGAATCTGACACACACAACCGTATTGTGCTCTTAGCCTTCCGATCCAGTTTCTTCCAGTCTTCATCTGACATTGCCGTTGGTTTAGTACCTGGATCTACCGTGATCCACTGATCTTTATCCACCAGCAGATCCTCCATCTTGAGCTTCCATAACTCAAAACTTTGACCATTAAATTTCTCGATCTCTATCTTTTGTGCTCACCATCTTCTTTCACCTTCATAAGAAATCGTCCCTGAATCTCCCCACGAACGAAGTCTACCTCGAGCCGAAACAAAAACCCTCGGCCCCGTAATTCCCCTTGAAGCCGAAACATCTCTGATACCAAATGTAGGTTTTAACCCTGAACAAAAATTATCTACACATGAATCTTATAACAGAAAATAAACAATAGCGAGAGCATAAAACATAAAATAGATAAACACAGAGATTTTCCCCTGGATCCCAAATCGGGACGACCAGCTTGATTTTTCATTATATTCCTTTTAGTGTTACAACACATATATATACATGCCGAAGCATACATGAACCCTAATCCATTAACCCTGGATTAGAACATAACCATAGTTCCCTTGACTGGATCTACAAAAATACCAGGGGCCGAAAACCATCGTACCCCAAAACCATGTGCAAACCCATGCACAAAACCATGGGCGCGGACTACCCACTGGAAATTAAGGACCAAAAAATTTTCACCAGGGCACTGCCCTGGACCCTTGCGCCCAACGCAAAGGGGGGGCTATCGCCTCCCCCTCTTACCCCCCCGCGCGTGATTAGTCGTGGAAATAATATAACACATACCCAACACAGACATGGCTGACGGTGCTTGCGCCAAATCTTCTACAATGTTGTAGTTTTGGGCAGCACGTGCAGAGGTGTTATGAGTCACGCGTCGAAGTGTCCCTTTGGGGGGACGAATTGCGGGGTCAGCAGCAGGCCTTTCGATATGCAAATCGTTGGGCGGCGGTGGATTAAAATTTGTACCAGGTTCTTGAGCCTCAATGACTGGATTTCCATAGAGTTTAGCTCGAGTTTGGATTTCACCATTTTCTACGCTATAAATGGCGGTTGATCCTTCACCGGACGGATGAGTACCACCGTTTCCCCTTTGCGGGGGTTGTGGTGGGTTTGCAACCATGTGTTGATGTTGCTGATGTGGATTAGGGAAGGGATTGTGAAGGACGCCAAGTGTCCTCTTAGAGTCCTTGTTTGTGATAAAATCTGTGCATTCCTGCAGCTGAGGACATTTGTATGTCAAGTGGTCCTCCGCACAAATTCTGCAAGGAAATCTCATGGGTTTCTCCTTTCCTTTGTCGTTCTTAGCAGCGTTTTTCTGATTGGGATTATTCTAAGTACTAGACTACTCTTCAGAAGGAGAGGTCTTTTTCTTGTTCTTATTGTTCTAGCCGCTAGGTTTTTGTGTAGACTACATAGAGTTTACCTCAGTGGTAGGAAGAGTAGTCGATTGGTTAGGGGCGATGGCAGATGAAGATGGCTAGGATATTTTCCCACTAAGCTATTTTATGGCTACGCTGGAGGTGGCACCAATGAGGCCTTCGACCCGTGCTCTGGGTAATTGACTAGTAGGAGGATTCAAATCGCCAGGGGCATGGGGGAGTAAGTCATACATTGTGCCAAATTACGAATAGATAAGATCTAAATGCTGTGCACGACGGATGGATTGGTCTTCCGTGACTGCACTAGAAAAGAAAACGTCCTTAGCTAGGGGTGGTATGAGTGACTTACAAAACCAGTTGGATAAGAGATGATCCGGGGATGGCGCTTTGATGAGCCTCCGCCTACGTCTCCATTCATGAATGTGATCGGAGATGTGGGTGGCGGTGTCTTGGTGCAACAAGGTTAAGAGTTCCGTGTCAGTTTTGTATCGAATATGTAGTTGGAAGTTCTTAAGAAATTTTGTAGCTAAGGCACCAAAAGTATTGACGACCCCACGTGGTAACTCAATGTACCATTTGGCAGTGTTGCCTGTGAGAGTGCGGGGGAAAAGTATAAGCCGAATACTATCATCCACCATGGATTTAGAAACATACCATAGATGAAAGGTGGTGACGTGTGTCGCCGGATCGTCCCCTTGTTTCCCTTCGAATTTAGGGATGTCAGACATAATCTTGTGTGGTAGTGAAGGCTAAAGTGGGTTGTGGTTGTTGGGATCATTGGTCAGTTTGTAGAGGTCGGGGATGTCTAGAGCTGCCAAAAATGACAATTGCGTGTTTGCCCTCAGATCTAGCCAAGGAAGTATTGGCTAACCATTCAGACCGTAGGGTTCGCCCATCAATATGTTACCAATGGGATAAGTAGGACTTTTTTGGTAAAAGTTACCAGTGAGTGGGGGTGTAGGGGTGTATGGTTGTTGTCTGTAGTGTATGTTGTACTGGGGGGTGAACTGTTGGTTGCCCATAGTGTAATATTTTTCCCCTTGCCCAAGTTGACTTTGAGGTTGGTTCTCCCATATGGAGACGATAGATTTAGCCAAAGGCATACTGCTATTCACATAGTTAAGCATCAGCATAGACCCTACACCAGAAGTTTAACCACTCAAAGGAACAACGTTAACAATGGGTTGTCTTGTTTGTCCTAATGACTGTAGGGGTACCGAAGTGCCCCTAGACATATATGTATTAGTGACACTGCCCTCTGGCATGATAGCTAAGGGGTTTCAACTCAACAAAGGGTTCCAATTGAAAGGGTTGCTAAAAGGAACCGAAGTAGCCTCGCTAGCGGGAGCAGAAACCGTGGGTCCTGACATAGTCACAATAGGAGCAGATCCCGAAGGGTTCGGAGGTCCACTAACAGTCGTGGTGATCGGATTGCTGGGACCGGGTATAGCAATGGCTACTGGGGTTGCCAATCATTGGCGTAGAACTGACAACTAGCAAGGAAGATGGTGGTGGACTAGAGTTGGTTACCAACGACATCGACCCCATGGGCATCGGTTGTGAAATAGATGTTGGTGCAGCCGAAGACATATCTTGTCCTGGTGTAACCTGACCTAACAATGGCCCCAATGGGTCAGGGAGAAGAGTATTGTAAGGAGGTACAACACCTTCCATAAAAGGATCCTCTGGAAACTCTGCATGATATGGAGCTATATGAAAATTAGGGGTTGTCACTGGAGACTACTCTTCTGGAGAAGGCACTGGCTCATCGAGATTTGACTTTTCCCTCGATGTCAACGGAGGAAGACCTCGTTGTCGTCGAGAAAGACGACGATGGTCGAAGGACGCCTGATGTCCTGTTTACTTTTATCAAATTTTAATTATTTTGATGTATTATAAAGTCTTAGTGATAGTAAACACGCACCTAAAAAAGAAAAAAGAAAAAAAGACTTCTAAAATCAATCAAGCAAGCAGCCATAACAGGTACGACCCCGTCTGAGTACTATTGTTTGCTAGAGATGAAACCCAGTATCACAATAGCATACAGAGAGAGGTGGTCAAAAATACAGCTACGGTTACTCTAGAGCTTCGCCCAAACCTCAGAAAATAGGTGTAAGCACTCTCATGAAGATGAATACCCTCCCAAAGACTAAAGACAGAGTAGGTACGTTTGTTTTAGGTACCAAGGCAGATCGCCCCAGTCACCTTGTGTAAATCCCTAAAAATTCTGGCAACTAAAGATACCTCAAATCACAGACACTGTAAGGGGGGTCACGGTCGTAGACATCATGCTATATGGGCAGAACACTGTTGGGAAAAATACTGAGAGGGGGGGGGGGTGAATCAGTATTTAGGACTGAATCAATTTTTTTTTCTTTTCTTTCTCTTAAAACCATATGTTACAGTACTGCATCCAATATGTATGTCCATATATCTTATTATGTCTTTACTTAGAGTATTGCATCAGATAAGCATTAAGCTTGAACAGAAATAACAGAACAAACCATCACACAAAACAACACATATGAACACCAGGATTTAAGGTGGAAACCCAATTCGGGAGAAAACCACTACTGCTATAATATCAGTCTTCAATATTTATTGTAGAGAAAACTTTTTACAATATATGCTGGTGCAGACTTATACCAGCACGCAGGCACCCACCTGCAGAAGGCTTCAACCTTCTCTTGTTTACCAGCCTCTCCTGGAAGGGAGCTAATACCCCCTGCTCTCGTTTACTAGCTTCCACTGGAAGGGAGCTACAACCCCCTCTCTGAAGGCTTCGACCCTCAGCACCACTGCGGACCACGTTTCATCAACTTTCATATGCGACATACCTTGCCAGTCACCAGATTTATTAATTTTCTATATACTCACATCGGTTCCTCATGATTTCGTCCGTCATTCACACTAGATATTTATCATCATTAGATCATTATATTCATGGGTGCATCGTAGTCTCATATTTATCAGTTAAGAACATAGCTCGCCCATACAAATATTCTTTTTAGAAAATTTATTCACAACCTTTACAATGCACACCTCGTTCTTTATTTTTCTTCTCCTTATATAGTTTTCCCTTTATTAAAACCACGAGTCAAAACCACGAACCTCTAGTGGTATTCCTTTTAGTTTGTCCCACGGGGCTTTTGATCTCTTTTTTTAATTTATTTATCAATTTTTAAAGAAATTGACAAATAATTATATTTACAACTTTTTGAATTCCCAAGCCTTATATTTAAAGTTTAACCCTTCGGACTTTATAGAAACAACCAACGCTTCCAAATAAATTAATCTTGCGATAAAATTTTGACCTCGGGCCCACGCCCATCGTATCTCGTGCAAGTCCAGCGTTCGATCACCGTTAGATTAGCAAGCTTCCAGATCAACGGCGTATATGCATAACGCTCGACCTCCGATGCCGAACGTTAACGGGCGATGGCCTGCCGTACCTGTGTTAATCTTCGTGCACCTTCAACAAATGATGACCGTCCGATGACCCCTTCCCAGATCAATGGCGCTCAACGATATCGCTGGGCATCCTGGGTCGAACTATAACGCGCGATGGCGCATAGTGAAAAGCGGGTTTGTAAAATCATACAGGGACGCGTGTCGAGCATTTTATGGAATCGCTCCTCATCCAGGAAATACCGCTTACTCCGCATAGGTGGTGCGATGAAAACCGTAAACCACCTTTACTGTTCATATGGTCATGGTTCCGCTCTTCCACGCAGGGTTCCGTCTCCTTTTAAAAGTATTATTATAAATAAAATTCGCTTTAATGTTTTGTGTTCCGTTGTCACCAAGTGTTCCGCTACTCCATTAATCTGCGCCATTTCCCTTCGACTCCCTCATCAGATACAGAGTATCATTCAACCCTTCCAATTACACAGGACATCATACGACTCCATTACAGAGATTATTCACACAGAGGTTCAGGGGATTCCATACAAGAATTACATCAGTCAATACACATATAATACACATATCCTAACTCTGCAACGATGATTTCATTCTTCTCTGGGCACCGTAGGTAACCGCTGCCCATTATGAAATTGATCACATAGATCATATAGATTCCAGAATTACTCAACCATACTTAACACAATTCCACAGATCTTCATCAACATACACAAATCTTGGCCAAATATTCAATTTTTCCTGCAATCTATTACTTTGACTCTTCCTAGCAGCTCTCCCTTTTGCCATCTCCTTTGCAAACTGTATTAAACCCCTAATTCAACTCTACTGCTCTGTCTCTAATTCCTCTGTTTCATCTGTTGCCTCTGCTACCTCTCTATTTCGTTTGCCTTCCTGTCTTTGCTCTGCCAATTCCTTTGCCAAATTCCTTTGCCATCAATGACAACATTTCCAACAAACACCTAGATCCACGATCCAGTTTAGACATCCCCGAAGGGAACCCCAATATATAGCATGCCCACTAAATGCACTCGAAGGTGGGCTACCTTCTTATTCACCCTGGTGTTGTTTCGCGCTTAACTCCGGTGGTAGTGGAGTGGTCCCAACAGTATGAGTGCAGTAGGATTTCACTTTTTAATGACTCTAGTTTCAAGTTTTGAGATATTGGGTGATTTTCTGACTTCTTCTATCCCAAGATCTTAGCATGAACTACTATTGGTGTGAACTCAAAAAACGTTATATGATTAATTTTATTATCGCTTGATTCTCAGTGTACTTGATTATTAGTCTTGCAGAGGGGGAGCAAACGTATGAAATGTGATGAGACTCTGACTGAAAAACCATGCAAAAATATTCCCTAAATATTCAATTCAATGAAGAGTTTATTCTACAGGGAGAGATCTTTCCAACATCCATGCACCAAACATTCAAATAACACAGTTCAACCTTAAAAGATTCAGACATCTATCTATCCTCTCTAACAACTTTTTAACCAAAATTTTCAGAATGAATTCAGCTTATGTTCAAAAAACTAAAAGAAAAAATATTATTTAAAAAGTAGATGCTACTAACATTAATTTTTTTAAACAAGAACTAAAAAAAAAAATGCTAACTGGTAACCAAGCACAGGGATTTAGAAAAAGAAGCTAATCTGGTAGCCAGTAACTCCCCAGCCAAAGGGAAACACAACAGGGGTGTAAACAACCGATTTTGGTTGGGTAACGTTAGCAAGCAGAGGCTACAGAGCGTTAATGATGGGACTAACACACTGTATCTGAGCATAAGCAACGTTATAACGCACTGAAACACTCTGAGAGGGAGCGTTACTTAAGGTAAAGTTGTACATATGTTTAGGCAGGTTCTATTCTGGACTCTGTGATTTGCTGAGATGATTACTGAGCATACAACTTATCAGGACGATATGTGAGCAGAGGGAAAAAGGTAAAGTCATAGGAAAAATCCGGAAACTTGGGGTTAATTCCCTAGCGGAGTTGCCATTTATGATATAGGGTAATATGCTTGGGTGGTGGTTATTGAATATCCCTCTCAGGGCTTTCTGGTGCCCGAGGTAGACTGTAAGATTAGCTGTAAAGTTCCAAAGGTATTGCATACATGTTCATACTAATATGTAATTGACAAAGCAAGATTTGGAATGATTACCTCTTTGTGGATGACAGATCCTATAGAGAGCGCTAAGCGGCGGGGTAGGAGTCCTTCCTCACCGGCTCCAAATCCAGATCCTGCAACTAATCAAAGCACCCGTGTAATCCTCAGAATAGTATAGCTTTCTAACAATTACACTAGTATATAACTGACATTAAACTACGTAGATCTAAGCCATTCATATCATGCTACATAGACAAATGAACAACAAATGTGACACTGATGCATCGAATGGACAAAACAGATACAATTCTATTGATTTATAAAAAGGAGGATCACAACCGTCAGTTGTACCAAGCCCTCCTCAGCCTTCCAATTCCTCTCTCTCTTTCTCTATCTGCGAGTGTGATGATGCTCAAGGCAGAGAGTCCTCAATGAACCTCGTCGATATTCAAGCCTCACACTACAACAATGAAATTCCGCTCCACATATATTCAAACCTTGGACCTTAGACCAAGAGCCCACACCTCCAATTTATAGGAAATGGAGAGGACAAACCTTGCCAACTCTTTCAACCAGTTCAAATTAGGAAAGATCTAGATGTGTCCTGCTTTTCTTTGCTTTTGCCTTCCATAGGAGTTCAGTTGTGTTTGGAAATTTCTAATAAAAGGTTTGTGCCATTAGTTTCTAGTTTTGAACTGACTCTTTTTGAGGAAAAGCTGGAAATGCCAGTTAGTTTTCTGCGAAATATTTCCCTTTTCACATTCAAACACAGATAACGCTGCCCCTTGGGCAAGACAGAGCATTACCCTAGGCATTAACGCTCCCTTTGCATGGCTAGGGTGCGTTATAACTCTGCCCATCTATTCTTGGGGTGCGTTACCTTGGCAAAAATGGGTCTTGTTTAGGTCATTTTCTTCCTTCCATGTTACCTTCTCCTCTGAGTTGATGAGGAGGTCATTTGTCCGGTAATAGTTATGGGGTGGTATTTACTGGTGCATATAAGATTACCTACCAAGCACTATCTAGAGAGAGAGTAGGGCTCTCATGGTTTAGTTGGGGGTGGTATTGTTTAGGATAATAACCAAGTGCATAAGGGTGAACTTATAGAAACTAGGATGCAATACGCTGAAGCCATAAATGTCAAGCTTGAATATAAAACCTATTTACCTCTGATGATCATTGGAAAACCAGATGGAGACCTCATTCGGGATTGTCCTTCGTTGTCCTCCTAGAGAAGCATGGTGCCCTTCTTGAGCTCTAATTATAGCTCTTTACACAACAATCTATCATAAAATGCCTATGTTAGGCCAAGGTTCCATAATATAGATGGTTTCTAGTGGAATTTCTTCATTAATTATTGGCAAACGCTAGGTTATGTGGAAGGCATGATGGCATCATAGGCTAAAACTGTGGATGTCTCTAATGATCTTTTAGAGTGTCAAATGATTTAGGTTGACGGGACATTGCACAAAATATCAACAAACTTCCATTATAGGCATATAAAAAGATAGTACAACTCCTACTACTTATATAAAGCTTTAGCGATCACCTCTAATATTACAATAAACTCATAATATTTTAGCTAGGTAAAAAACAAAAAAAAAGGGTATAAATTTAACAATCATATTCGTATTTTCATGTAGAAGAGTTTATTCATTTGAATAACTAGGTAAAAAACAAAAAAGGATATAAATTTAACAATCATATTCATAATTTTATTTAGAAGAATTTATGCATTTGAATATTCAAAGAACACCCAAATTGTGCTTACCAATTTAAAATGCAAAAGGTTAAATAGCCATGTGATTCCTAAATGTCTAAAGTGGAAAAATTGAAAAATTGATTTTTTCGCTCAACTTCCATTGCCATGGATGTTTAAATAGCCATGGGATGGATCCACAATAAACCCCTAATTCCTATAAACCCTTGATTCGATAAAGTGTGGATAAATTTTCCAAAAAAAATAGTAAATAGCAACAAACTTAGGTGAATGGAAAAATATAATAAAGTAAAGATAAATTCCACAAGGCCAGATAATTCCTATAAACCCTTGATTCCATGAAGTGTGGATAAATTTTCCAAAAAAATAGTAAATGCCAACAAACTTAGGTGAATGGAAAAATATAATAAAGTAAAGATAAATTCCACAAGTCCAGATAATTCCAAATAACATAAAACTATGTTGAAATTTATCTAGATACTAGCCATTATAAGAAAAATAAGACTAATGAAAAAATGTAGTTTGAATTTTGTACCGCTAAATAAAAATTTCAACTCTTCTTATCCAATTATGCATATTCAAATCCCTAATTATAAAAGATTCACCCAACAAAAATAAAAACCCCTAATTTCACTCATAAACAAATTTCACCTCATCAACAATATCATAAAAATAACAATTTTAATAATATTAATATTTTAATTCACAAATCTATTAATAATACCAATCCCTATATATCTATTCACTTTTAATTACATTGTTATTTTTTAATACCCGGGGATCAACTAGACTGCCTCACTAAACTATAATATCAATCAACATATAGTAACCACTAAATAAATAAACAACCATCAATACATTATTTACCTATACAATAAATTACATTACCACTAATACATTCATAAATACAATGCATATACAATAAATTACACATCTTCGAATCTTCGAATGTTTCTACTTGATCCTCGAATCCCGTTGATATATCATACTTAAATTTTTTACTGGATTTGGATCTGCTGTTAATTGGAATGAATGACGGTTATTTAGATACCAAGGCTATTTAGATACGGTTTAAAAAACCCAAAACCCTATTGGCCAAACTTTCTCGATACAAAACCAGCCTCCGATACTATATTTCATTCACCAATATATATACACGCCAGTCATACATCCTGTTGCTACGATTCGTTGGGCGGGGCCACGAAAACTCAGGAGAATGAATGCGTGATGAAAATCAGAAGATTTGACAGTGTAATCCCTGTCAGCTATCAAGGATTCTTCAGATTCTTCGTTTTCGCAGTGCTATGATCGTCTTGACATAGCCTTATATGATCACTATTTTCCCGAGTACATGTGATTCTGGAATCTGTTATTCGATTGTCCATAGCGATTTTGGATCATTATGTGTGTTGCCCTAATTCGCTTGCAACAACACTTTTGCTATGAATGAGGGAAAACAGTTCGAAATACCAATATCAGTGCAGAGTTTTTCGAGTTTGGCAACATGTTTTCCTCTTTAGAAGCACTGGATGATCCTCTGGAACAGGCAGCAGGTTAGTTTACTAACGTTTTTACTGGCAAAACATTAAAAATAAATAATAAAAAAGTTTCTCTGTTGATAATCATATTTATTTTAAAGCAGATTATTCATTAGTGTCTGTTTCTTTGGCAGTTCCTAGAGTTAGTGCATTTCAACCAAAGGCAAAACCCCGAGGAAGGAAACCCAATAATGCATCAAATACTTCAGGCAAAACCAAAAACAAAGCTGCGGACAAAAAGCCATCAAAACAACAGATTGCCAAGGTTGATCTCTCCGAAACTAAAGCTGATGAGGAGGATAACTCTGTTGGTCCACCAGGTAGTCCTCGACAGGACACAGTTGGATCTCCCCTAATCGTCCCCAGCCCTCCTGCAGAGAACCCAATTGAGGGAACCTCAGTTTTAGATGTGGGTACACAGTTGGGTACTCATTCAACTACTCTGGTATCGGACACAGCAGGGGAAAATCTAGTTCTGGTGCAAGAGCCAGTCTCAGTTTCAGTTCCAATTCCTTCAGTTCAGGAACCTGTGGGCACAGACAGAATCCTAATATCCTCTTCGGTCCCACCGGTGTCTGACCCAGTAGACGAAATTCCTGTTTCAGTTGCTACAATACCTGAGCCTTTGAATACTCTCCCTTCAAGTCCTGTTGTTGAAGAAGCTCCAGTTTCATTTACTTCAGAGCTAGATCCTTTGATCAGGGAGGCAACATCCCATTTAAGCTCCCCTGTAGAGAAAGTAATAGAGGAAGTTCCAGTTAACGAGAATCCTCAAGGTGAAGAACCTCTTCTTTCACTTGCAAAAGCTTCCCTTGAACAATCATCAGGTGAAGAACCTCTTCTTTCACTTGCAAAAGCTTCCCTTGAACAATCATCTCAAAATAGCGACGAGTCTCATTTTAGTGATGATACATACAATGCTTCTTGCCTTTCTCCATCATCCAACCCTGTTGTATGCGAGACTGCCAGTGTTACTGAAGATGACAAGAGACAGACTGATGTCCGAAGATCCACTAGAAAGGTCAGTGTTCATTTACATTCCTCATCTTTTCTATTTGTCTACTAATCCTGAATTTGCATGTCTGCCAATGATGTGGATCAGATAAGTAGAGGGGCTCAAATGGTTAATCATTCATTATATTTGCGTTTTAACTTGTATGAAAAGGCTCACTCTGTTATTTGTAGGCAATTCACTTGTTTATTTGCCAGATGCCAATCAATCAACCATTTTGGCATTGCCACAAATTGTAGGCCTATGTCAAGCGCTGAATGATGTCTTGGATAGCATGGCTAAGAAAGGGCTGACTATAGCAGTGTAAGAGAAAATTAGTGTGATAGGAAGATTCTTCAAGGAAATAATTGAATTACAGTATTATTTAATTTTCTTGGCTCCATTGGTGGTTGATACGTTCATTGTCTTTTAGATGAACTGACACGTGGTGGTGATTTTTTTTCCTGCTTATGATATGCTCTTTTGTACCCAGTTTATGCTGAAAACAAGCAAGCATGGTGTAAGTTTGGAATAAATTGTCAAATTCAGAACAATTTTCTTGGCTATGTTTGTGGTTGAAACATTCATGGTTTTTGAGATGAAGTGAAGGCCCAGTGGTGGCTTTTCTTTTGAATGTGACGACTTTTGTGCCTGTTTTTTTCTGAAAACAAGCACGCATGGTGTAAGCTTGGAATGAACTGGAAATTCGGAACAGATGCATGATTTGGATATCATGAGACAAATAGAACGTCATTAAGTCACTAGCAAATTTGAAATATTGTTGTAAGCTGTTTGAACTAACTACAAATATAGGATAAATGCAACAGTTATTATGCTGTGAAAAGTTACAATGCGTATAACTAAATTCTTACTATAACACAATTCCTATTGAACTTTTTAATATAAACTCATGGTTGTAACATCGGCATTAATTATCCAAGTAGGAGATGTGGGCCATTTTAATTTCTGTCATCATGCATTTTTAGCATTGAAGAATCGAAACTAAAATGATTATAACTCTGTCCCATAGGCTATTTTTAGCCTCGTGGACATTAAAAATTCTTTCTTTCTTTCTTTCTATATCTATTAGTCGTTGTAAAAGTATAGAATACATAATAAAGCTTTGCTATAAAATTGTGCCCCGTAATTAATGTATTTTCTTTTTTCTATTGCACTCCATTCATGCATTTAACACAATTTGAAGATTTGTCTTCTGCTAATTGAATGTATGTTGTGTTTGTTCATGAAGCAGGCACCCATGCCTCTTCGTTTTACAACAGGAGTTGGAGAGACTAGAGAAGATGCTTTGGAAACTAAAGGTTTACAGTCTTCTAATAAGCGGAGAAAAGTAAAAGATCAGCAGTCTCAGAATGGTATTTCTGACCCAAATGTTAGGCCTAAAAATAAAAAGGAATCAAGAAGAGTTGCAGAGGACCTCAGAGTAGGTCGGAAAATTTCAAAATATGGAGAAAATTGTGTTGAAAACTTAGCAGAAAATGGAATAGAGAAGATAACCAATCTGGATGATTTAAACAATCAATCCATGTGCAGGACAGAAAACATGTCTGTGAGAGAACCTGTTAATGACTGTGCAATAATGCAGCAAGAGATTGTGGAGAACAGTGAAAATGTGTCTGTTTCATACACAAAAGTCCTACCGGAGGAAGTGATAGCTCCAATGAGTCGTCAAGATGAAAAAAACATTCATCCACATAAAAATTGGAGGAAAAGATTGAAAGCAGCACATGCTACTGATGAGTTGGCGGCAGTGCAAAATGACATGTTAGAAGATAGAGGAAATGTACGGATTGAAAATACTGAAAGACTGCCTGAAAAAGAGGCTACTCCAGAAGACAGTAGCTATGACAAAAATAATAAAATATCCAGGTTCTCAAGGAAACAGATAAGAGCGAGGAAAGCTGCAGATGGCACTGCAGTAGCTCAACAAGAAATTCTAGATATGAACATTCTAGAAGGCATTGCTACAGGAAATGATCTGGATGAACACAATAGCAAATCAAAATGGTTGGGGCGGAAAATGAGAGGTAGTAAAGCTGCCTGTAATATTATGAAAGATTCTGAGGAAATTTTGGAAGACAGAGAAATTTCTTTTGTTTCAAACACGGAAGCTCTCTCTGCAGAAGGAGTAATTCCTCTAAATAATTTAGGTGGAAAAACTAACAGTCAATCCAGATGCCGCAAACAAAAAACAATGACTTCAACAAAACTTTCAGAATGTGGTCATTCAAATAGAGGTGAAGGTGATGTTGAGAAACCCTTGAAGGATCAGGAACTAAATGAAATTGTTAAAGATAAAAAGACACAGACAAAAAAGAGAACATCAAAAAATGGGAAGCCTCTGGAAGCTGCAAAGAAGAGGTTCTCTCGGAGCACGACAAGACATCATAGGCGTGGTAAGTCATGTGGGGATATATTTGGTGAGCAGTTTTTTGCTATTTCTAAGTTTTAGTTTTTACTTGTATCTTTCAAAGCATAATTTACCCTATACTGTTCCTATTACTTGAATGGAAAATTCTCTAAAAAGTTTTATTCCTTGCAGTTGAAAAGCATTTACTTGACATTCCTGAAGGTGATCTTGACTATTCAAAGTTGGCCATGAAGGATCTAATCCGTCTTGCAGAAGCAAAAGAAAAGGAATTGGTATTATTTTCAACTCTTGCTCAGTACCTTTTTCTGTGTGGAATTGAATAGAGCAAAGGAAGTCACTCCCTGCTTTTCCTTTCCTTATTTTCCTCCTCAAACCATCCTGCACGATTGATTTTGAAAAAGGGATAACCTTCATGCAGATCCATCTCTATTCAGTATTGCAAACAAATAGACCATGCAAGTAGTATTAGGTTAGATTGTTGTATGATTTAACAAATAGAACTTGTCCCTGTACTTTATTCAGTCAATAGTAGGTTCACTGGCAATCCTACAATTCAAGATGATTCCCATAAACTTAGTTTATAGTAGTTTTGTTGACAATCATACAATTCAAGAGAATAATGTCATTCCATCTGAAAGAGAACAGTACAATTGCCTGAAATCTGAATACTCTGGTCAAGAGCACCATGGTAAAGTTTGTCAATGGTGGACAATGCATTCATTTAGAGTTTATGAGCTATTCCTTTGGTTCAAACTTCACAATGGTGTTCAGGGCATACATATTTTCTTTTCATTGAAAGGGCATACATATTTTCATGAACCCTTTTCTCCCATTTGCACAAGATAGTCATTTCATATTGTCTCACCAGAAATGTAAATAAATGTTTGTTTGATTCTTTTAAAGGATTGTTAATGCCCTTTTTATCACAACTTGTGATTATCATTTCATCTTCATGAAATGGATTTGGTCCCATAGTTTTCAGATGGCAATCACTGATTAACTGTAAGGTTTCAAAATCCATGAATTTAATTTACTTACCTTCGTAGCACAGGGACACATGCAAATAGCAGATGAACATGACAACAGATCCTGGGTCTCTCATTTCCAACAGAAGATCGAGTGTCATAAGTTCTTTTAGATGCTTTTGTTTTGTATAATTTGTAAATTTGTAAATATTAGAGATGATTTCTGCATATGCTTAGAATTTGCCACAATTCCTTTCAATACCATGAAAGCATTGAAGGTAACCAACTCTAATGCTAATGGTTCAATAGTCCTTTGTAGAGTTGAGTGGTTGATGTTTGTGCTTATTTGTGTTGCCTATAATTATCTGCGGAAACCATTGAAATAATGGCAATGATAAATTAAAATCTTGGTGCAGAATCTAGTAATTTATCTTTTGCTTTATGCAGAACAAGCAAAAAGCAACAAATAAGAAGTCATGTTCATCCGAAGCAGCTCTCAATTGCAATGCAAATGAACCTGGCAAAGAATCACAGGAAGATGAAGGGTAATAAAAAGTGTCTTCTACTATGTTGTATTTACTTTTCAATTTCTTGTCTGTTTTCTCCTTAATCTAGTCTAGTTTGTTCTATGTTGGAAATTTAGAGCAGCATCCAGGAAATTTTGCAGAATGCCATTTATTTTCTTTGAAGAGTCTCTAAAAAAATCTGAAACAAAGTTGTTGTGGTAAGGCACAAGAAATCTATGATTGATGAAGTGAGACATCTGTGAAAATAAAGCAATAAGAGCAGTGATCATTTAGCCTTGATCTAAGACAAGGCACTAACTCTTGCTCGTGCATAATCACAAGAGTGTTTTAAGTGTCTGCATCAGCAAGTATTACTGTTGGCATCACATAAAAAGGCATCTACACAGGCATCATGCCTCTTGCATGTCACAATTACATGTAGCCATAAAACATTTTTGTGGTTCTGACAAGAATCCGTGAAAGCAATATGAAATAATGTGACAACAGTTTCTGGATTTTTGTGCAAGGATCCTGTTGTAGGCCACCATTTAGATTGTGGCTCCTCAATGTTGTGAACCCACAAACCTTTTCCTCTGGCCCACAATCCTAATTGGATCCTTAGTGTCAAAGCCTTGCAAACCTCATCTATGAGCAGTAGCAATCTGTACTCACAAATGATTTTCAAGGATTAATGTGTTGCTGTTGGATTGTGCATATAATAATTTGAGGCTGCTAATAAATAAAATGTTTAAAAACTTGTTATGAGAATACATACCATAGAAATGAGATTTGATCAAAATGCATTGAATTTACGAAGTGGCTTATTGTATTTTTTTTCTTCACAGAAACATTGTAATTTTATTATATATAATAAAATTACATTCCATATATGTGAAACTGCATTTGAAAAAGTCTCCTTACAGGGAGAGCAGATAAAAATAGGTCATATAATTTCTTGCTCCAACAATTACATCAAAGTAGGTCTCATAACAGGATCAGATATTTAAAAAACATAACATAGATAATCTCTAAAAGGTATCTAGATAGTCTAATTATAATATATGCACCTAACACAGTCCCCGAAACTGTTGAAAATCTCCAGGATTATATAAAAGGATCATAAAAATATTCAGGGATTGGTCCTCTAGCTTCTCTTGAATGATTCAAACACCATCCAAATGTACCCCAGCTCTAGAATGTGGCTTAATGTATATATAAAAGTTCTATAAATTACTGAATTTCTTGTGAACAGTGGATCTACCATTTCATTTCAATATACTATCTGGACATGAATTATATTATTGATATTTGAAAGCACTAGCATTATAGAATTACAATTATAAAACGGAAAGGATTATAATCTCCCAAGAGCAACCTTGTGCAGTGATTTTGTCACTTTACTTTGGGTTGCCCAGTCATCTACAACCAAAGAATTACAAATAATACATGAAAGGTTGCAAGCTCACTTAGGTGTGGTCTGTCCATCCTCTTTCATGTTCACTAGTTGTTAATCATTTCAAGAATTCAAGTAAGCAATGCTTTGTGGAGGATCATGCCATGCAAGATTTGCAGTGACAAGTTCTCAAGAATGAGGAATTGCTTATCATGGTTGTCGAGCGGACAAGTCGCTGTAAAAACACACAATAGAAGATCAATTTCTTGCTCAGGGTTGTTTACAAGGATGGCAAAAGATGGTTGAGAAACCATATGAATGGTTAAAATGGATTCATGTTCGAGTGTAGGAGTGGGGATTTCTTAGAGTGCTTATTGTCATTGTTTATTTGCCTACTAGAAGCAACACAAAGCAACAAAGATTATGGAGCATCATCTACAAGGTTGAGAGTTCAAGAAGGTGAACATTATAGAATAGAGAAATACATGGCATGCATTGATGGGTTGTTGATCTCCTTTTTGTCAACTTCTTGGTATTGAACGCCTCGCACAGTATCATCACTTTTTATTCATGGTTTGAACTGTAGCTGTTTCAAACTCAGATTTTATCAAAACATTCAATAAATTTGCACCCAAAACATTTATCAAACTGTACTCAACTTCAAGCCACATCACTCAGAAACAGGGTCGGCTTGAGACTTTTATTATTTTTACCCACAGAAAGCAGGAAGCTTTAATCTGGTCAATGAAACGAATAATAACAACTCCTTTAAACAAAGAGTGATGACCTTTGATACATAGTATGCCTGTAGGGAAAGAAACTTAAAGTCCAAGTATGAGGAATGAAACAGTGCAAGTAACCTTCATCGAAGATCGTTCTTCACCAATTTCTTTGAAAACAAAAACCAGAGAGGGGAGAAAAAAACTTGAAAATATGCATTGTCTGAGGCTGTTTTTAATATTTAGCAACAAAATAAGCAACTATAGTCAACTGCAATCAATATTAACCTCTTGAAACTGTGCAGACAGGGTTTAATACCCCTCTTGAATGAGCAGTTTGGTGCCCAAGCCAGAGAGAAATTCCATATTAACCAGAGCAGAGCGTAACCATCAGCCAAGAATGCGAAAATGAACTACAAATTCGGGCTTGCAGGTGATAACCACTTCCCAAGGCCAGCCAACTGCAAATCTGGTGCAATAAGGCAGCCTTCTATTCCGACTTAATGCACGGGCAGAGTACTGGCCACATCAGGCCCCAATTGTAGATCTAGGCCGTTGATCAATGACATAACAAATAGCAATCCTCATCGAAATCAAGACAAGCCATTTTGAAGTTCAACATGATAAATGCGCACAGGTTGATGAGCAATGAGTCCCATATTGTTTTCCAAGTTTACAACACTGTTACCATATCAATGTCAAGACCTTGGAACATAACCAATGACACGACCTTATGTATATCAACAATAAGTGCATGCCTAAAATGTCATAGTTCACTTATGCATGATAGATGTATGCTTGTTAGGTATTAAACATTTGGACAGTGATTATAATCATTCGTTTCAAGTGCAGATAAATAGATTTTCTGCAATAGATTTTCATTTTCAGATTGGCAAGGAATTCAAAAAATAACTCCTAAACCCCATCACTCAAGATGTATCATAAGGCACTAGTCTACTAAGTTCTAACTTGTGGTGGAGGATATTTTATTTTAAGTAAGCCTCCCCTAGCTTTGTAGGAGTTGGCTTAAAGAGTGGGGACTTATGTCAAGATGACAGTGGACACTTAGTTTGCGTGGTGCCACCTTAGCATCTTGTACAGACTTAACAAGATTGCTAGTTTGGATGGTAGCAGGATGAAATTTCACAAAAAATAGATTTAGGGAACCTCAAGGTTGAGGTAAAAGTTCTGAATTGCATCAAGAGGTGATTCTCAACATTTCCACACTGAAGGATTTTCATCACATTCTGTATTGAAATAGTGAGGCATTTAAACTGGACATTAAACCTTTGTTGAGATTCTGTCAACAACTTTACAGATCTCTTCAACAGATCAAGATGTGTTTGCTTTTTTAGCCATCGAGTATTTACATTATAATTTCTCTCCACAGGTGGGCAGGAAATGGCTTTCATATACCACTTGGAGGACCGCTAGATTTTTCTACTTGGCGATGCATATTTCTATTAGAATATAAAATTTCCAAGAATATAAATGCAGAAATCTGTGGGAATTTTATTCACACATCATATGAAATTCTAACAATAAATATTTTGAATTAAACAGTACCTAGAAGTAGACTAGAAAGTGCTGAGTGGTACTAGGAAATTAGTACTCAGTATTTACAGTTCAAAATCAGTGATGTATTTTGCAAGCTACAAACATGAAATCTGGGCTGTAGCAACAAGCTACCAGCCTACCAGACCTGGCCCCAATAATTTGCAAAATTTTCTCTACACCCTCCTCAATTGATGTATTCCGTTTTGAAACAGTGGAATCCTTCTTGGATTACTGAAGTGAGTGCAAAGCAGATTCTGACAAACCAATTTTCAGTGAAGAATAGCTCCCCCCTGCTAAAAAGGGACCGAACTGGACTAATCACTAACAATCCACAATTGCGGTCATCAGTTTATTCCAACTAACTAATTGCCGTCAAAACTAATCATCACTGATGGTAGCTACAATGACTGTCCTCAATATCAGTGATTTATACTGAAATTCAACAATTTTCACTGAATTAAACACCACTGCTAGTGAGCAACCTAATCTTGTATCAAAAGGATCCACTTTCTGACCACAAAACTGACAAAGACTCCAATAAAAATTTCAGTCATGACCAGATTTCCACCATGATCCAAGTTCTGTGGATGGTGAGATAATGCCCCTATTAGGTTTTACCCAATTCTAAATCAGCTTAAATCCTAGAAAAATTGATCAGAGTTCCAGATTGATTGGAACTCTCCCGTGTCACTATATTCTGACAAATATTGGGAAGTATTTACAACATGATTAGGTGATTCTCTGATGCTAGTAATTTCAGTTAACTTTTCTAAATTACAGTAAATTTAGCATTGTTGCCAATAACTTTAACAAACTGGATTGTTACAACGCATAATCACATAATAACAGTACTCCTATCAAATACATGTTTAAGTCACTGAAGACACAGTAAACTACCTGAGAAAATATGGCAAAGTGACCAACTTGGGGCTGACATCTACCCCCTCCTCTATTATTGAGTGTCATGGTTCAAGTCTCAGGCCAATTGTTAGTTTCCACTGGCAGTTCTTTGATTCTCATTTGCTGTACTTGAAACCATAACTTGTCTTAAACTCATCCATAATTTCTTTTCCATGTCATGATTAGAGTCAAATTTCTTTGTAATCTCGTGCACTTATGCTCATCAATGCATTCTTTTGAAGCAAAACATTCTTCCTTGCCCTCTTACTTAGAGGGTGACTCATCTTAACAACATTCTGAATGAGTATTTCTTAATGTCTGATAAGCCTGTCATTTTAATAGCATTGGTGTTTTATAAGCCATCCATTCTTACTTCATCCCCCTTCCATCTCAGGTCTTTGAAGTTTGATGAAAGCATTTGGGGGATTTGTTAAAGTGTTTGACAAAATGTCTAGGAGATTACCATGACTATGGTTCCTTGGAGTCTCATATTCCTTTAGAAACTAACAAACAATTAGGTTAGAATCCAACTATAATTTTTGTTTCTATCCTACTCTAAAAACTAACAAACAATTAGGTTAGAATACCACAATAATATTTGTTTTTATCCCTGTTTGGAACTAATTACACTAAATTGTGTTGACAAAATACTTGATTAATTTTTGCTATTTAGGTTTCTTCTAAAACATGCATACTTGATGCTTATTATGGAACACCTATTCACTTGAATTCTTGGTATTGCTTTATTATCTTGGATTTTTAGTTTTTTGCTTCATCTCGCTTTTCAGCTTTAGGAGCCAAATTATTTTCACATCACATTGTCTAAGTCCAATGCCTCTCTTTTAGGATTTCTTTGGGTATTCCTAAGATTTTTTCAATCTTATTCAAGGTTAACACACCTCCTTCCTAGGATTACCTAGGGTTTTTACCCTTTGGTTCTATAAAAGAGAAATAGTAAAAGCTTCATTCATTTATATGGAGGATTCGTCTTACTTTTGCTAAGCTTGATGGGATTCAAAATTGATGTTTCCTCAACCAAGTGGGGATAACTATCATACTTGGCAAATCAAATGATCACCCTTCTTTAAAACAAAGGGTATAGATGTATTTGGTGACCCTCTCCTTATTGACGATGAGAGATATGCCGTGTTACTGGATTTGTGGGGTATTGATGTTGGATCCATGTTTTGGATTAGGATCTAGATACGGATCCACGCAGATTCATGTAAGATTTGTGAAATTTCCACGAATTGCAATAATTGGAAATTATTTTCCTAACTTATGTAGTTTATTTGACTTCTGTTAATTATTAATGAAAAATATCGAATAACTCACACTACAATTCTTCACAAATAAAAACCTTGCAGAAAATAAAATATTGGAACTAAGAAAATAGTGCACACACACACAATAATTTTGACATCGGTATTTTGGACAATCGTCCCTAGAAAAACCTTGAAGGGAAAACTAGTGCACTAAATGAGGGTTTATATTATTCTTCAACAAAATAGAGAATTACAATTGCTTGCCTCTTACTGGTAAAGATCTGGCATACAATTTTATCTCATTGGAAAAATATCTGGGAAATTATTTTTCCCTCCAGCAAATCGATTTGGTCTCCTCCAAGCCACTCACACTTCTCTCTGGCACTCACATTGTCTGCTTGGAATTCACACTGCCTGCTTATTAATTCGAACAACCTACGAGACTCACTCCTTGCAAGTTGATCTGCCTCCCTCTGCCTCTTGAAGCCACTCACACCTCCTTTTGGCAATTCTTCTGGCAACTGGAAGTGAAACACTGCTACTGCTACATGCACTGGGGAAATCGGTTACTCGCACTAGTTGAATACGACCTCCTCTTCTAGAAAAAAATGATCTCCTTTCTTGTCATTGGAATGTTAGAAAACCTCTTGAGAATTTCTTCGGAAATTCTCACTGTTGAAACCCTGCTGCTCGGTGTCTCCCTAGCTTCAATTGCGCCCTTGCTGAATCACTGCAATTAGGTAAGTCGAACTGCTCTAATGTTCTGTGTATTCTCCAAACTCCATCGAATTGCTCTTATAATCTTATGTTGAACAACCAATGGCCATGATCACATCTCAATCGATGGCTAAGATCATATTGACTCCATCAAGTCACTTTTCCAGAAGCCTTTAGAGAAAAATAAATTTTCCTCAATTTATCTGATTTAATTAACTAGTTTTCCTAAGTTAGACGTAGGAAATATTTAATTATTGGTCAATTAATGTAATTGAGGTGTTTCTAAGGCTTTCTTGGTTTTGTGGATTTTGTGTTCCTTTGCCTCTTAGATGCCATAGAGTCTAGAACACTTGTCTGATGCTACCAAAAACTAACAAGATCCACCATGTAAACGAATCCTTCAAACTCAGAAATAGATCCCATGTTGTTGAAATGGATCCTATGCCAACTAGCCCTCACAAGCCGGATCCCAAGAAAATAACATTTGAGTTTTAAGTGTTTTTAATTTTTTTTAAAAGGATATTTGCCACATATTTGAAACCCTGAGCAACACATATTCAATTTCTACTTTTAGTTAAATTACTTATTATTAATTTGAAGGCTATATAGCTATATAAGTAAGTTATTAATTACCTATATCCAATAGGCTATATAACACATGATCATGCTAGCAGGGAACGCCCTAGACATTAAAATTGTAATTTTTAATAATGCTAGTTGGAAAGCTTTGAGACAATCTATAGGTAATAATATATAGTATATACTTAGTTTTCAATTTTCGATTTGTACAAAGGATGGTTGTGTCATTAATAATTTAATTAGATCAATCCCATCCGACTCTAGGTTAAGGCTCCTCTTAGAACAGTATGATACTAGACTATAGCATATTCTAAAACGATGTATGATATTAATTTACCATCATAAATAGCTAGGGATTTATGTATTTTATGGTAGATTCCAAGGAATATGACAAGTTTTTTTTTTTGGTAAATAAGAGTAATTCTATTAAGTGATCATATGGTACAAGGAGAGATTTCATTCAAGAGAAGCAAGAAACGACAACCAAAAATGATACATAATCAACCTTGGCCCCGAAGGGTGAACATGAAACAAACAAAAGAACAGTGAAGCATGACTAGGAAACAAAAGAAGAGAGAAGCAAGGTTCAACCTAGAGTGGGCAACATCCTCCATGCGAGATTTTTTCCCTTTCTTTTTGTTGACTTTTACCCATCCAACTTGGTGCAGATGGGCTGGAACCATTTGGAGATTATTGTTGACTGCGGGAGGAGTCTCCTTATTTGAGTCAGAAGAGGAGGATTCATGGGTACGTTTCTGAGAGGCCATCAAGACAGGGGATCCCTCCGGGACAGTGGGGGATGAGTCTCTGCTTTGCTTTGCTTGGTTCGTTTCTGCCTACTCCGTTTCTGTGTTAGTCTCCTCATCTGAGCTCGAGTTGTCATCGTCCTCCACGGGAGGCGTGTGAAAAGTTGTCCATCTTTTGGGTTTTGACTTGGGGTTGTTTTTCTTTTTCTAAGCCAAGAACTTGGCACAGGAGTTCTGAAGTTGCCCTGTTTGGTGACAGTGGGGGCAGCGGAAGGCGGTGTTCTCATAATCCAGAGACTGCGTCCACAAGAAATCGCTAATTTTGAGATTGATTTGATCTTGCAGACCTTTGCATATGTCGACCTCGACACATATTCTGCCATATGTGTATAGCCCTTGGTACTCCCAAAAATGATCTGATGTCAGGTAGCGGCCCAGGGAGTTTCCTATGCCTTGGAAGACTGATAGGTGCCATAAATGAGCAGGTAAATTAGGAAGCCTGACCCAGACTGGAATCTTGGTGATGATTGCTGTAGAGGGGTCGAAATTTGGGAACCAGGGGGTGAGGAAGAGACTTGCTCATCCCCAAAACCATGGACCTTCTTTTGTGGCCCTCTGGAATTCTTTGTCGTGGTTAAACACTACAATGAAGAAGCCTTTTGAGCAGAAGATAACCGTGCAAATGTGGGTCCAGTTGGCGTAGATCCATTCGTAGAGTTCCTTTGTGCGTGGCCAAAGTCCATTGATTCTTCAAATGATGGCAGTTTCTGCATATTTTTGAAGCTGCTTTGCCAGATCTGGATGGGAGATCTCTATGGAGGGAACTTCCTCCATCTTATCAGCCAGAAAGGGCTTGGGGGCCGCTGGGGAAGGATCTGCTTTTTTGGGCTGTGCATGGACAACATCCTTGTAGGAGAAAACTGGTGCAGATGAAGAGTGCCCTGTAGTCCCCCCTCTCAAGCAAAGGGTTAAGACTATAGTGGCGTCTCTCTCAATGTTATAGAATGAAAGGGGAAAAGAGTCATCAAGCTGTTTACCTCTGTATAAAAGCCTTTGAAGAGCTGAGGGAATCCCCAGCTTGTGCTCCAGGGCTTGCAGGAGTTTCTGTACTCTGTTCATTGAGCGAACCCATATCATCATGGATTTGCCCGTGAGAAGCGAGATCTGGATTTGAAAGGCTTGAGAGGATAAATCTATGGAACCCGGGCTGTCAGGAGGCGTTGCAGAGCCCAGCTTGAAGACCCATGCCCGATCACTGCCATCCTCGTCCTTTGCACAGAGCCTGCCGCAGTCCTCAGAGCGCAGGCTGCCATTGGGGGCTTTCCTTTTCTCCCCATTTTCAAGACAGCTTGGGGATTGTATGCAAGGTTTACCTCGGGAAGCTTCATCCTCTGCGTTTTTTGCAGGGCTCCAAAGACGTGAGCGTAGCCTGTGTGTCGGCGGTTGGCTGCATGCAGTTGTTTTTGCGGGAGCGATCCGAGGCGGTTCGCAGCTGAAGTCCTTTGGTATTTCAGATCCGCCTTGCTCTGCGTTATTTTGACAGCGACAGAGGGATGGGGGATCCTCGCGGGTGCGTGCCCTCCTGCTGTGCCATCGTGAACCTGTGTAGTGATCGAATCAGCTTCAGTGCGTGCGTGAGAGAGCTCAACGCATGGATTCTTCAGCTTTTCATCAGTGTAGCTGTGAATCTTGCTGGGCGCAAGTTGATTCAGGGTAGTGCCATATCCCTGGGTGCCATGTACCGCTGGCCTATGCTGAGGCTTGGCGGCTGCGGCTGAGAGTTGGGAGCTGTGGGAAAGAGACTTAGGGTTCCTCATTTCGTCCTGTTCCGTTTGAAAAAGAATGATTTTAATTCAAGGCAAATTATTGAATACAACTGCGGTGCATTATATCGATGACAAGTTAATCGTGATGTAGGGTTGAAATATTCAGGCGACGAGGATGTAGACCCATTTCTGGATATGTAGTTAGACCTACTCTACATCATCATATCAATAGAGTGATCATTTATGAGACACCGAATTTTGGATTTATAGTTATCCTTTTTGTATATGCCATGATGCATCTTGATTTCAGTCTTAAGAGTTATAAATTATCTAATGATTTTAGTTCTAATGTTGTGATTCATGAATGGTTTTGATTCTTAACTTTGAATATGTTTTGTAAAATTAAAAAGAATATTATTGTATTTTTTATAGGTGGTGTTTCCCCACTATATTCAAATCCCAGGTTTTAAGAAATTTGGTGGATCCATATCTAAATTTCGATTTGTATCCATATCCATGTTCCAGTAACTTAGCAAATATGATGCCATGTTTGAAGAGGGACAAAGCTCTTGGGTTGATTACTCTCTATGTTGAGCTAGATTTGGTTCATCATATTAGGAACAACAAAGGTGCAAAAAAAATCTAGGATACCTTCAAGAGTCTCTTCGAAACCGGGAATGCCACTTAGGCCAATTGGGTCAAACTAAGAATTCAAATCTCAAGCTGGTTATTAAGGACTATACTGCAAGGTTTAAAAATTTGAAGTTACACATTATAACATTAGAAGGAAAGGTAAAATTAGATTTGGAATATGTAAATATTGTTTTGAATAATTGATGTCACACATTCAAGTCTTTTGCAATCATATTACATAGTATCTTTTTATTTATCAAGGGAGCTACAATTCCTTCCCTTGAGAATGTTTTATCTAATGAGTTCTATTGTCAAGTTACTTTGATGAATATGGGTGAAATTACCCCCTTGATATTAAGCCCATCCAAAAGCTATCTCAACCCCTTCTAAAATAGAGTCTGATTGGGGCAAAGTGGAATGCTCAAAATCCTCCAAAAATAAAAGACTCATTTGCAACCATTATCATAAGGAGGAGCATCTCTTCAAGTCTCTCCTTGATTGTCGTTAGAAAATCAAAGAGCTTGCAAGATCTATAGTAGCTATTGTAGTTATTTTCCATGAAATCATTGGTTCCTCTCACAGTGCATATTTAGCAAAGTCCTGTTATCAACAAGAGTGGATTGTTGATTCTAGAGCTACCTGGTGTATGACCAAACATGAACACATTATCTATTGTTATAGGCAACACCACATTGTTATTGGTGACAATTCAGCTCTATAAGTTTCACATTTTGGTGGTGTCATCATAGAGACAACTAAGATTGGAGATGTTATTTATGTTCTAGTTGTTGGGCCAGATATTTTATGGGAGGTGTTTCTTGTTGTCATTCTCCTATCAAGGATCAATAATGAATTCATTCATCTAGGAGTAAAGTAATGTGAACATACTCCTTTTTCCTTTATTTGTTGTTTTATTTTTGCACTTGTTCTTCTTTCTTCTATCAATTAAGTTGCGGATTTTGAAGCACATTTCAGCCATAGAATGACACCTTTATAATATGATTGATGAGTGGCAATCTCAGCCCTCTAAGATTGGTTTTCTACAACATATTTTCAGCAAATACTTAAGGTTCAATTGTACTAAATTAGGCCCTTTTTCACCTTAAGTGCACACCTGAAGGATAAATCTATCAAATTGTTCCTTCATCCATTAATTGGTGGAAGATGGTAAACAAGCCTTTTTTACCATACGAACTACTTTAAAGTAGTTGTTTGTGGCACACTAGTTCTCTCATGCCTTATGACTCCATTAGCCCTTGACTATTAGGCACTGGTTTCCTCCCATCTCTTTTGATTCCTTGTTTTTGTCCTTCATTTTCCTATTTTGTCCTTTTCCCACTTCCATATCCATGCCATTTCATATACTCCAACAAGTGTGCATTTTGTTAAGGCTTATCCTTCTTACATCACTTACGACCCCCACTTCATAGAATTACAATTGTAATTAGGGAATCCCCCCTTGGGTTTTGGAAGAGCCAATCAAAAGAGAGAGGAAGAACTGCTATTGTGACATTGGCCTCAGTTGCATAAGACTATCCCCTTGATGCTTGTGATTTTTACATCATACAGGGGTGCTAGGTTTTGTTGTAGAACAATGGAAATGTAATTTTTGAATAGAGATTGAAACAAATTATTTATTTTGAAAGTTCAAGTACCTAAAATGCTTATCAACTTTTGTTTTCTACAAGTGTAGACTTGCTCTCGCCTATGTGTTAATAGGTTGAATTTCTCCTTTGCAACTTATCTTGATTCTTGACCATGATTTGTCTTTTGCAAATTGTCATGGCTTTAATGATCCCACAGTGGCTCCATTAATTGACTAGAATGGATTGGTTCTTACAATCCTCATGGTGTTACAATTTATTCCACACAACATCACATATAGGGTCTTCATGGTGGCACAAGGTGACTTTGTTTGCTGACTAGGAGAATACTCCTAATGACATTATTGTGACAACCTTACATGGATTTTTCTCATGGTATCACATAGGCTTCGGGACTTGCAATTTCCTTAACCCTTACGACACACTACTCTAACTATTTCCTTTATTGGGATGACTAGCACAACTTTATGGGATTTTGACAATGACTCTAACAACTCCTAAGTAGTCATCATCAAAACTTTTCAGAGATTCTCCTATTAACAAAAGAAATACTCATCTCCATGTTTTGTGCCCAGTTTGTTTCCATCCTACAATGATGTGTGGTTGCAATTCCTTGAACCATCACTAAACTAACTAGTGCCTAGGTTTTCAGTTGCTTTCAACTTCAAATTCAAGTGTGGCTTTGATACCATTTTCGGTTTACACATAGAGAGGAATAAGCGGAAAAAACAAGAAGATAGGGAAGATGTATTTATATATTATTTGTTGGAAATAGTACCAAGGAGAGGTGTTAGTAGGCATTTATCCCTTTTAGCCTAGTGAACACAATAATTACTTTTGTCTTGGTGACATTTATGAGTTATATTAATGTCATGAGTGGAAAAGGTACTTAGAAGTGTTATACCATGTATTTTTTCTAATATTAAAGTTACTTGTACTTTATAAAGTGATGTTATGTGTAAGTAGATAGTGTACTTTTCTAATATTAAAGTAAGTTGAAAAATCAGTTTATGAGAAAAAGAGAAAAATGTACACAACTTGAAAAAGGTACTAGGAGACTTTTAAGTGATGGGGCCAATGTATGAGGGGGATCATTTGGGAGAAATGATCTCAACCACACATCTTGAGATTTGAGGATGAAATATCAACCATTGGATCCTAGGTTTAGGGATTCGATCTTTTCTAAGGAGACAAAAGAGGAAAAGGGAGGTTCATTCTTCACTTCACACTTGAGAGAGCATGGGGAGAAGAGTGGAAAAAGGAGGCTCATTATTCACTTCACACTTGAGAGAGCATGAGGAGAAGAGAGGAGAGAAAAATTCAAGGAGAGAAGGAGAAATTGCAGCAAGCAAGGAGGCTCAAATTTCTAGGAGAGGCGCAGTCACCTAGTGACATGAAGTTCGAGGAAGAGGGCAGCGACAACAGGCACAAATTTTGAGGCAAGGAAGCACAAATTTTGGAGGTTGTAGCACGCTTTTGGAGGGACTGTTCAACACAAATTTTGAGGAGGGTCTTGTACTGTCCATGCTGGAAATCCTGTAGAGAAAATACTGGCAAAAATATCTTGAGGGAAATTACCCTCACTCCGAGCAATTTTGACACTTGACTGCTTACTGAAAATCAAGCTATCCTCCTATCTTTGCGCAGCTACTGCATTACCTTTGCACAGTTTGCTACACACTCAGATCGGAACAACTTAAGATTAAGCCATCTTGCCTTCTGCTGATTGGGAAACTAACCCTCTGAGACTCTGGAAATACTTTCTAGCCTCTAGAACTGAAAACCAACTTCGCCCTAGAAAAATCGAACTTGCTCAGTAAAGCTTTTACGCTGCCTCTTTTTAGCTTCCTAGAGAAATCTCGACCTTTATCTGCAATGCACTCACCGGATCTGGAAATCTTCCTCCGGCTTCATTGTCTTTGCCCCTCTCTCACTACTTTGATCTTTGTCTCTTTCTCTAGCAACTAACTGCTACTACTCTTGAAATCGATCTGCTAGGAAATCGAACTACACAAGCAAGTTCTCCATCACCACATCGACCTCCTCTTATAATCCTTTGTTGGAGCACCAATGGGCAAGATTAAAACATAGTCGATGGCGAGGATCATTTCTAGATCGATCTGTGTGAGTTTCTAGACTATTCTCGCTATATCTCAATTAATACTGATTAATTAACCATATTCCCTAAGTTTAGACCTAGGAAATATTAAAAAAACGGTTAATAATCTAATTGAGACACTTCTAGGCGGAATTTCCAGAAACGATTGTTGCATTTTGGAGATCTCATGTATTCTAGCCTCTCCTCAAAGTTTCGTGGCTAGAACACATTTGATGCTACAAAAACTAACATTGTGCTCAATTTGTTTTAGTAAGATAGTGAATTATTACCAAAGTACTTATTAATAACTTATTTCTTGTTCATTTTGAATTATTACTGTTAATAACTTATTGCACTATAATTAAGTGAACACAATGTAAATAAATAAAGCACTAATGGCCATTAATTAAAATATTTTTGGGTTGCATGGTGACCCATCCTGCCCATAAAAAGCGCGCGTACCATACTTTTCTATGTTCTGGCGACTTGTGGACCCATAGGAAATGTCCACAAACTGCTGGGGCTATGTTGCAGAAAATGTGCCCCCCCATAGCTTATCACTCGTTTTTCCGTATCGAAACTCGCTTGAAACAAGTTTCAGTTCATATGAAACGAATTTCACACGTGTGAAACACATTTCATACAAACTGAAACACATTTCAATGTCTGTACAACATGTTTCCAAACGAAATTTGTTCAATTTTGCCTTGCTTTAATTATTGGGACCCACATTTTTGGTTTTAATTCCTAATTAGAGGTTATCTATGAATTAATGAGATTTCTATAAACCTCTAAGATTTGAATTTTTTCTTTAAAAGAGAGTTTCACTCTCAGTTTGCACCAAAATGTATCTTTCCTTTTCATCCTCACTTTTACTTAACATTACCATTATTTGTTTCAGACTCTTTGAGAGTGGTTCCAACCTCATTGTACTTCATATGGAGAAAGTGAAATTTCATATCCCATTCAAAATTCAGCCGACTTAACAATTTTTAGGATTTGAGGATTGGTAGGATTGTAGCATTTTCATTAGATTCTATTATGTATGAGGGTATGAAATTGACAGTTAAACAAGAGCACCAAGCCCTTCATGTACCTTGATGTTAGTTATATTGATTGTTGAACTCCTCTCTCATGGCCTTAGCAAAAATGTACCATTTACTCAAACCAATATCATTGATTAAGCGTGTTGAGCTTTTCGTACCATATTTTAAAGCTTGGATTAGGTAGTTTCATCAAAATTGAGTGATGTTGACCGATGTTTCTAGAGGATGCCAATATAAGCGAAGGTGGAACATTGCTTGTCATTTAAATGTTCTTGCTCATTTGCTCATAATGATTTCCTTCCAAGTTTCAACATAATGTGATATACATATATGTATTGCATTTCCCGATTTTAAAATTTTTTAGGGGTCACATTTCAAGTGTGTTTCCATTTCGGAAACACATACCTGTTTCTTTGTATCTTATTGCTAGGGACTTCATTAGGCGCTTGGGGACTTGTTGGCTGTCCCCAAGATGTTCCAGACAGATTTCAGGGCTGTTCTGGGTAGATTGTAGGGATAATGCAGGGGTTATATCCTCAGTGTTGACTGACAGTCATAGACATTGATGATTGGATAATATGATCGTTTTTTATTGCAGCTCAAAACATGGGTTCAGTATGATGGGTTTCATTTTGGGTTTCTGGTGATTTAGATATTGTATTTCCAATGACAAAATTACAAGAAGCAAAGCCTCCAGGTCAAGAGAAACATTTCAAAGGGTTGATACTTGTGGTTATGGCTCTTGTTCTTTCTCATTTTTTGGGTCATCTCAGCTTTTAGATATTGTACATGGGTTTTCATGAGTCATTCAAATCTGGTGCTTCAACCATTCCAATCTCAAGCATTGTGAAAAAAATCAGATAGTAGTGATTTGGATTGGGTACTAAATGTTTGAATAAATTTCTAGTCAATCGCTTTTTTAATCTATAATATGCATTTAATATATTTACAGAGCCGAAGTGTTTTATAGTGGTTTTCATCACAGCTGTAAAAGTCCGCAAAATCTATTGAGAAATACAAGGAAGAAATAAGAGAGGAATGGGCAGAAAAAACAATTCCATATCATTCCATATTAGTCCATATCTCAAAAGTTTTGTTTACATTCATGAGAGACGGGGGAGAGAGGTTACATAGTTTCTTTCTTGTTTGTTTCGAATTATTATAAAGTACTTATTAATAACTTTTTGCACTTTCTAAGTTCTTTAAGTGGACTTAACCTGAATAAATAAAGCACTAAATGACCATTGATTAAGTAATTATCCTAACTAGAAAATAAAAGGAGTAAACTTAGAACACTGAAACATCTGGATAGATCTCTTATCATTGGAATAGAACTATTCTTTAACCAGTTAATTCTTATTTATCTCCACTTTTAGAATGGTAATGCTTTATTGACTTTGTTTGCCACATTATAGGAGTTATGTTTTCTGAAGTTGTCATGTTTATCTATTTTTGCCATGGTTTCTGTTTAATACTCTTGTTTGGTCACTTAGGGTGGACCTACATTTACCAGTGCAAAGTTTAAAGTTAAGGTTTTCATAGGCTAAGTTTTTATTGTATTTTTGTTTTCCAGGGTTGTGCTTGCTCCTCAAGTCCAAGTTATAAATGGTCAGATCGTTATCAATGAAGAGAGCCTTGTAGTTTCCCATCGTGAGTTGAATGTGGATGATATTCACACATATCGCAGAGTTGAAGAAACTAGTTCTAAACTGAACTATCATACCTATATGAATCGGACGCCTGTGGAAAGATGGTCCAAGTCAGACACAGAACTATTCTACAAGGTAGAAGAGAAATGACCAGATCCGGGCATGCTAAAACATTCATTAGTCACCAAGTATTAGTTTGTTTCGTTATCCGTTTATATAGAAGCTGAATGTAAAGAGACTTTAAAGGGTGCCACTTGCGATTATTTTCTCTTATTAGTTTTAACTTTTTATATGCTTTACAGCGGAAATATATGAAACTTTTAAAGGGAGTTTAACGACTAAAAATTTATTCACTCAATCCTGTTTAAACGGCTGCATTTTTTGTTTGTTCAGGCTATGCAACAGTTTGGAACAGACTTCGGAATGATTCAGCACCTTTTTCCTGGCAGAACACGCCGTCAAGTGAAAGCAAAATTTAAAATAGAAGAAAGGAAACATCCTTTGCAACTTGCTAATGCATTAATTCATAGGCCACAAGGTGGGTGTTTAATGTCATTGACAAATGATTTTGTATATGATTGGTAATGATTTTTTCTGAAAATTTTCCCTTTTCTTAATAGTAATTAAAACTGAGACTTTAAAGTATATACATTCAAAATAAAAGAATGACATGGAATTCATACAGCTCTTTCTTATTGTTACTTTCACATTTATGCTTTGGCTATGGAATTATAATGTGTTGACTATCATCTAGTAAAGTTTTTTCAGGGGATATATAACCTCATAACTTGGCTGTCTACCCCCTTGTCTTTTTCAGTGAAACCAAGTTATAAGAAAACCGAGTCCATTTTATGCAACACTGGGTTGAAATATGGGCAGTGATAGGAAGTCTATTTCAAGCTTGTCAAATAATTTACTGAATTGGTAGCTGAAATGCTTCCATAAGCTGCAGTTTTAAAAGTTGACAGCAACCATTCTTTAATGGTTGTGGTATATGTAAAAAAATAAAAAAATAGCGCTATCTTGAGCTGTGGTACAGCATGATAGTGAAAATTAATAGCAACAAATGCTTTCCCTGTATCTATATTCATAACTGATTTTTCAATTTTTGTGAATCTTCCTGCTAGGACATCACAGAAGAAGCGACAATATAACTGTAAACTGTAGCATAGACAAGCATTAAAGACAAATTCTTGAAAATGAAAGTGACATGGAAGATTAAAAATTAAATAATCAAGTGAAATAAATAAGAAACCTAATTGAAATATTCAGATTGCCCCAATAAGAAGAGAAAAGCATAGCTACATCCTACAGCACCATTAAAACCTCCTTTAGCTCTGCTGGGTCTTTTTTTTTTAAATTTCTTTTTCTCTTTCTCTTGCATGTGAGCAGAATGAGATATTCCACATGGCTTATGTGGAGTCTCAGTCAACAGTTCACTCACAAAGAGAGAACATGTCATTAGTGGGAATTGAACTTGGGTGGTAAGGATAACAAATTTTCCTCTCAACCACTCGGGCTAGACCCAACTGATAGCTCTACATGCCCCTGGTGAAACTGTTGTGGACAATCTTTTCTCAAATTCAGCTGTAAATGACACATCCTTCCCCCAAAATTATCCCTTGAACAATTCTGGAAACTGATTGGTCCACAATACAGTTGTGAGCTTGGTGGGATGTCATGCTTGGTGGTAGGTGGATACTAACCTCATATTCCATCTGTGTATGAGGCTTGAGCACTAACCATTATACATGGGAAAGGACACTGACATCTATCACGGGCCAGAGTTCTAACACAACTGTCCTAGTGTGGGGGCACTGATTTTGTGAAAATTTCCAGCCGTCGGTGACTAATGTCCATACAATCTCAATCAAACAAGTATATTGCTGAATTTAATTAATGTTGAAATTAAATTTCAGACCATCGCATCAATCACACAATAGCTAGAAATTAAATATTGAAAGCATACACATTAATTTAACACATACAAGTAATTAATCCTTCAAATCAACTTTTCATTCCTTTGAAAAATTTAACCTCCACACACTGTCCCAAAAAGAGCACTGCACAGATACCAAAAACACCTTTAACTGAGTGAAGTGACTGTTGTTAAGATGTGTGACCTGCCTGTATGAACTATATGGACACATGTATGTACTGTCCAGACGACTAAATGGAACTGCTGTATGAGACTGTGTGCTGTTGGAAACATCACTTTCATGGCTACTTGCTCCCTCTCCATCTCTGTGGCTCAAATTGCTCAACTGCTTAAGTGTGTTTAAAGCCTCTATATTGCCCTGTCTTTACACTTTTACCAGAGAATCTATTTTGAAGATAACTCGTAGTCTAAATCATGTGTGTTTAAAGCCTCTATATTGCCCTGTCTTTGCACTTTTAGCAGAGAATCTATTTTGAAGATAACTCCTAGTCTAAATCATGTGTGAGATACAATTTTAGACTCAACTGCTAAATATAAGACTTACACTTTTGTTTTTACTTAAGTGAATTACAAAATAGAATTACTCTTTGAAAATGTCTCGAACTGCTACTTGCACGCTTACACTGAAATTGTTTAGAAGTTCCAGCCTAAGCTATAATTATGAACACTTCCTCTTAACGAGTAAGGAATTCTTCACCAATCCAAGTTTGCCTTTGAATGCCTCAAGCTTCCATTTTGGCAAGGGCCTGGTCAGAATATCAGCTACCTATTGGTCCCTTAACTGGTGGGAATATGCTGGAGCTTAACTGGTCCCTTTTGAACCCTGTCTTGTACGAAGTGATATCTAATCTCTATATGCTTGTACTTATCATGAAACAGTGGATTTTGAGGGAGTTTGATAAAACTCTGTTTATTATAGTAAATTGCAGTAGGCTCCAACCCCTGGTCAAACAATCCTGTAAGTATCTTGCTATGCCAGATAGCTTCACAACAAGCAATACTAGTTGCCGTGTATTATGCTTTTACTAAGCTAAGTTCCATGTAACCTGGATCTAATCCTACAAATTTGCCCGAGATTGGTGCTCGATCTTCTCTTCAGATCTAGATCTCTAGCGTCTCTGCGCTACCTCGGACCTAGCACACTACTCATTGAGATACCTCTCTCAATCTTGTGTTGCTGTAGTATGTCTTTTTCCTCTCCTTAGCCTTGCTTTAATAACTTTACATTAAGCTAAATCCTTAACCCTAACCCTAATCTGCAAAGTGATCACTGACCGATATTGTGAAAATTCCTAGATCTGACAATCTAAGGAATCTTACTGCATCAACTGATTGTACTTCTCCTATTAAGTAAATTACATTTACATAATTAATTCAGATCTGAATTATTGAAGTAACTACTGCAGCAGCCTACACTGAATAAATATGATTCGAAAACAAGGAAACTGAGCAAGAAATCAATCACACATAGGACATAATTATTTTTGGACTGTCCCTGGCAAAACCCAATGCGGGAAAACCGGTGCAACATATCTGAGGGTTTGTATTATTAAGCAGTAGCTGTTTCTGAATACATCGCTGAATACCTCCAAGGGTTATTCAGTTACAAAGAGAAATACTAAGAGAAAGAAATTGTGAGTTTTACCTCACACAATCACTGGAAATTCGGTTGATACAGTCACTGGAAAAGCTGCCTCTGAAGGTCTCTGCGCAACCTCTGCGTCGTCACTGCGTCACCTCCTCTAGGCTCTGCGTCACCCCAGCAAGAGATTGATCTGACTCTCGGAATCACAGATCTGGGCCTCCCGGTCTCACACCCTAGCTCCCGGCTTGCTTTTGGATTTGATCCGACAACTGAATCTCAAAAACCCTCTGATTCACTACGTAGCCTCTGCGTGGCCCTGGGTGGCTCTGTGCTGGCTTTGCTGGACGTCTTCCTTCCTCTCTCTACTGATGATTCTCCGACTGAGAAAATATTTCTCTCTGGAAGCTACTCTGCCCCTCATTGCATTGAATCACTTAGATCTGATCTTCATCCGAGCACTGCTCCGTCAGAAGAATTCGATCTCAAGATTCACTCCCTATCACTTTCCAAATGACCCTCAAGCCTTCCTTTATAATCTTCTCGTTGAGACATCAACGACCAAGATTATGACATGACTTGATCTCCGCCTTTTCTAGATTATTCTTGCTCTGTTTTATTAATGTCCTTTAATTATTTAATTTCCCTAAGTTTAGACTTAGGGTCTCCATTAAAATAATTAATTATTTTAATAAATCATTAACCGATTGAAATTTTCACAATCGGTTTTTGGGTTCTTTGGAATACCCGTGTCTAAGCCTCTCCACAAAATTTGGGGCTTAGAACACTTTCCGATGCTACAAAAATCAACACTCCCTCTTAGCGAGGAAGGTGCTCTAACAATATGCTTGCTGCATACTGCTCTGTTCCTGAAGCATCTTCCGTGTTGGTGATGTTTGACAAGCTGTCCACCAACCTCTGCGCTGCTGCTGCAACTGTACTGCTGCCCATGACACTGCCACTACCACTGCCACTGCTGCATCCATACTACAACTCCCTCCCAAGTGCTGCATCTGCTATGCTGTTAACACTGCCACTGCTAACACTGCATCTGCCCTGCAACTCAACTGCTGAGAGAAACAACTGAACTCACCCAAAACTGAACAAGTGTTCAGTGGATGCTCCTCGGTGCTGAAGACTCTGACTGTTGATAACTACTACACTGTCCCTCTGATGCACTAGACTGCTGCTGCTTTGCATTGCGTAGCATTGATCTGCACTGCGCCGCTACTGCTGCCCTGCTCTAGAAATGAGTGTTGCTACCCACTGCACTGTCGTCTCCATCACTCTTCGGCGTGTCATTCCACTTCTTACTAGGAGAAGCATGGGCACTCATAGCAAACTCATCCTGCTTGATCTTTGCGGCTGCAACTGTAGGATGATGCTTCTCATCCTTGTCCTTTTTCTTCAAAGGACACTGTGATGCAAAGTGGCCCATCTCACCACATCTGAAGCTTTTCACCTTTGAGACATCTCTCTTTTGTCTTCGTTGCCCTTGCTGTCCTTTCGATGCGAGGGTTACATTGTCCTCCTCCTCCAAAGTCTTCGATCTGCTACCGTTGCTGCTGTCAAGCTTGCACTTGACTAGATCTCTCCTCAGCTCTTCTTCCTAAAGTGTTGACCACATCTACTCCCAACTAGGAAGCGTAGCCCTGCCCCAAATGCTTTGGACAAAAACTTGCCACTCCTCCGTGACTACGTTAAGGGCTAGCCTCACCAGAGTCGCTGCAGTTGGGGTGGATCCCATGGCTGCCAACTGGTCTCGAATCTCCTGAAGCCTCGTAAGGAATGAAGCAATGCGCTCGCCCTTCTGCATCTGGATCATGCGAAGCTTCTGCTCCAAGTACATCTTCCGTTGCTCGGAAGTTCCCTCATATAGCAAGGACAAGGCTTGGCACATCTCCCTGGCAGTGCTCTTGCTAGCTAAATGTGAGACTATGTGATCGTTGACACCATCAAGGATTAGCCTCTTGCACTTTTCCATACCAACCTTGTACTTTTTAGGTTGTTATGGATCTGTAGGTACATCTACCACATTCGCCACAAATGTCTTGAGATTGTATTCATCTCGAAGGAACTGAATCCTTTCCTTCCAGATTACATAGTTGGAGGAACCCTCCAACCGGTCCTGATCTCGAAGACCATGAGCTGCCATCTCAACCGATTACTGTCGAACTGCTTCCTCTTTCTCCCCTTCTGCGTAGCCTAGGCAGGGTTACACACTCCTTCTGGAGCTCGTATATCTGTGGCTTAGATACGGAAAAATATTGAATTCCTCGGTTAGGAATTCACTGAGGAAGAATTCCTTGCTATGTGCTTTTTCTTTCTTATGACGCTTCTTTGCTCTGGCTACAACTTGCAGAAAAACTGTGTCCCTCTGTCTCTGCGTGAAGACTCTACACAACTCCCTCTGCCTTGGCAAAATCTCGAACCGAAGTCTTATCTCTCTGTCAACTCACTCAGAGAGAGACTTTCTCGAAATTTCAACCCTCTTGGCTAGATCTGCGTAATCCCTCTCGGGATTCGATTTGCTGCTGCTGCAACAATTTGGCCTTCACTTTCAGATTCATATCTGCTCTTCCTGTTTCACATCAAATACTCTGATACCATGTGAAAATTCCTAGATCTGACAATCTAAGGAATCCTACTGCACCAACTGAGTGTACTTATCCTGTTAAGTAAATTACATTTACATAATTAATTCAGATCTGAATTATTGAAGTAACTACTGAAGCAACCTACACTGAATAACTATGATTTCGAAACAAGGAAATTGAGCAAGAAATCAATCACACGTAGGACAATTATTTTTGGACTAAGTCCCCTAAAAAACCCAATGCGAGAAAACTGGTGCAGCAGATCTGAGGGTTTGTATTATTAAGCAGTAGCTGTTTCTGAATACATCGCTGAATACCTCCAAGGGTTATTCAGTTACAGAGAGAAATACTGGCAGAAAGAAATTGTGAGTTTTACCTCACACAATCACTGGAAATTCGACTGATCTGGTCAATGGAAACGCTGCCTTTGGAGGTCTATGCACAGTCACTACGTCACCCCAAAAAGAGATCGATTTGACTTCCAAAATCACAAATCTGAGCCTCCCTATCTCACACCCTGACTCCTGGCTTCTAGATATGATTCGATAGCTGAATCTTAGAAACCCTCTGAGTCACTGCGCAACCTTTGCGTGGCCCTGGCTGGTTCTGCGCTGGCTCTCTTGGAGGTCTTCCTTCCTCTATCTGCTGATGATTCTTTGACTTAGAAAATCTTTCTCTCCGGAAGCTACTCTGCCCCTCACTGCACTGAATCACTTAGATTTGATCTTTGTCTGAGCACTGCTCCGTCAAAAGAATTCGATCTCAAGATTCACTCCGTGTCACTTTCCAAATGATCTTCAAGCCTTCCTTTATAATCTTCTTGTTGAGACATCAACGACCGAGATTAGATCTCTAATCAATGGCTAAGATTATAACATGACTTGATCTCCACCTTTTCTAGATTATTCTCACTCTTTTTTATTAATGTCCTTTAATTATTTAATTTCCCTAAGTTTAGACTTAGGGTCTCCATTAAAATAATTAATTATTTTAATAAAACATTAATCGAGTGGAATTTTCACAAACGGTTTATGGGTTCTTTGGAATACCCGTGTTTAAACCTCTTCACAGAATTTGGGGCTTAGAGCACTTTTCGATGCTACAAAAATCAACAGATATTAGATCTCACCTCACTTGAGATAAATGTTTAAGATTAAAACATAATCACTAACGTAAATTATTTGCTTTTCCTAACTTTAAGTTTCTTATAACTTAATAAGCCAACATAATAATATGTGTTTTTTACTAAGTTAGACTTAGGTCAAGTTACATTCGCAATCTTGCTCACACTAGAGCGAGTGCCTAAGGAGACTATGGGCTACTTATGCATGCCTAGACACAATGCTTGTGTAGAAGCACTTCCCCGATCTACAAACATCAACATTCCCTCTTAGCTAGGGAGGTACTTCTATCACTTGGAACTGACTCCAATCTTGGGCCTACATTCATTGCCATGGCTGCTTCCTCTGAACTGAAGGACTTCCCTTCCATCATCCTTGAAGACTTGCTCCCTGTGAACTTTTTCCTAGAAGCCTCTTGCTCCTGAACATCCTGTAAGGTCATCTCGTACTAAGAGACTACCTTGACAGATTGAGAGGAATTTATCAATTGCTCCTCCCCTCCTGAACCTAAAGGCTGACTCCCTCTGTGCTGCTTAACCTTTGGAGTTGCTTGCTCCTTGTTCTTTGTCATGACTCTGCTTTGTGATTTTGCTCTAATACGCTGACTCTTTAGCCTATACATGTTGCTCTCCCTAACTCCAATGGCGCAACTACCATCTGAGCTAGATCTCCTGAGTTTGATTAGTGCGTGTCCATCCTGGAATGATATACCAAACCCCTTCTTCTCTATCATTAAGACTGAGAGCAAACTACACATGAGTTTTGACACCCATAACATGTCCTTCACTTCCATCTTGCCTCTTGACTCAAGTTGGAATAACATTGTTCCAACCCCTCTAACTGCAAGCTTCATATGGTGTTCATGGTGGTGAACTGCTCTAGTGCTCTTGTCATATGTCTTGTGGCTCCACAATCTAACAACCACACATTCATTAGTAATGCGCCTGAGGTAAGGTAGGAAACAAGTGCAAATTTTGTCTCAAACTTCCTGGTAAAGTCCTCAGCTTTTGTCTAGGCATCTATAGTTGGTTGCGTGCCCCTTCCCCCTTTCTTCCTCTTTGGACATTGTGAGGCAAAGTGTCCAATATTATAACAGGAGAAATACTTGATATTAGTCAAGTCCTCTTTCTTCGGTTGTGATGCTGATGCTCGAGCTCTTTCCTTTGTCTTTTGCAATCAAAGCTCTTTACTTTGCCTTATCCTTTGCCTTCATCATCTATCTGCTTAGTGATCTTTCCCTTTGACTATAACCTGATTTCCTCTTGTATGCAGTCATCCCTGAGCCTATCAAATGTGGGTAGTTTATCTCTAGTGTAGACGCCTCTAATGAATGGATCCCATGCCTCTGAGAACCCGTTCAACGCCACATGTACTAGTTCTGAGTCTTCTACCTTTTCTCCCACAGTTGCAAGTTGATCACAAATCTACATGATCTTCATCAAATCACTGAGTCAGATATGGTCATTTGTGTAGTCTGGAGCATACTTTCAATATCATCTTCCTGATTATTGTCTTGCTCTGGTATAATCCTAACAATGCTTCGAACATTTTCTTGGTTGTCTTGTGGTCAATTAAGTGAGGGATCAAATGATCCTTCACGACATCCATAGTACCCTTTGTGTTGTTATCTCCTTCTTTGCTAAAAGGGCCTTCTCCTAAGGATCTAACGACTTTGGGATCGTGGTCTCAACAATCTCCCAAAGATCATTTTCCTTGAGTATGAATTTTGGCTCTTTCTAATATTTCTTCGTATGGAAGGCCCACCGTAGTGATCTTGATCTGTCTTCAACTAAAAAAACACTGCCTGATCCTTTAGGCACACCTATAAATTGTTTGTTGCCAAAACTTTGACGACTTCAACCTACTTGCGGCTCAACTGCTACAATCCACTGCCACTCTGCCTTGACACTGACTGTCTGTGCACTTATTGTTCCTAGAAATGCTTAATCGACCCTACTACTTAGGTCTTGATAGTCCGTTGGCCCTGGTTGGCCTATGCTTACTGTCTCACGGCCTCCTATCTTGTCACGTTAACTTGCCTATGCAGTCTCTTTTTGGCCCTCCGGACCCACTATCTCTGTGGTTGTTTACTCGATTTCGCCTTTGTGTAGTTTGTCCTACCAACCACTCACCTGAGACGCTACTATCTTCACTGCTCTCATCCATGGTTAGTTGTAGATAGACAACTTTACTCCCTTGAACCTTGCATGCTGAACATGTTTTCAACTGTTCTGTTGGCCTTGTGCTATGTCCATGGCTGTGCTGTCGACAATCTCCCCTGACGCATTGCTGGGTATATCTCATTGCGAGCTTGTTCTACTCCAGTAGTGACGTGGTAAGATGTTGGCTATCTTCGGCCTACACTTCCTCTATTGTGACCCAATCCTTTGCATGCAAGCCTTGGATGGTCGAGTCTAATAGTCGATTGGTTCACTGGCTGTGATGTTGCTGGTCTCCTTTGCGGGCTATGACTTGGCTCTTCACTGCCATTGCTTGCTTTTCCTTGACTCCCTTGTGTACTCTGTGGTGGCTGGTGTGGCAGCTAGGTGGGTTGTTAGACCTGTCGGCCACCCAGTCAATCCCCCCAATTTATTTGATTTTATTTTTGTTTTTTCTAATATCTCAAAAAATCAGCCATGCTTTGCTTTTTTTCTCTTTTAACATTTCCCTTGCTGGGTTGTATTATTAAAAAATTGGGCAGCTTCGGTCAAAATTTCATTGGCAAATCATAAAGGAAAATTCACATTTTTGTGTTTGACAAGTCAGCCTAGTGAAGTCTACAAGTCGGCCCCACCAAGGGAAATTGACCCTCCAAGACCACATATAATAGACCTTATGTTGGAGCCCATTTGGACATCACCACACATCATAAACAAGTTCAATCATCTATAAAATTGCAGGGGACATTTCACATGTGTGAAGGAGGAGAGAGAGAATTCAAACCTGTGTCGAATTTTCTGTTTTGGGATTGCGTTGACTAGCGTTGACTCTCCTTGACTTGGGTTGTTTGGATTTGATTTGACTGAGTTCTTTTTTGAGGTAGGAGGCTGACCTTTCGGGGAGATTTTGACTGGTTTGACCAAACTATTATGGGCACTTTGATTAGTGCTTACCGCAAGTTGGAACTAGGGTTTGATTGCATGTTGGTTGTGGAAATTTGACTGAATTGTAGGAAAGATTATTGTCTTTGTTTTGACCAAGTTTGGTTGAGGAAGGAAAAACGAATTTAATGCTGGGTTGACCGAATTTTTATGGGCAGTTTGACCATTGACTCTGAATGGAAGTTGCAGACCGTTTAGTGTACCTCCATAGACCAAAAATTGTAGAGTGGTATCTTTGACTAGATTTGACTTTATCTTTCATTATTGATTGATTTTGGATTGGTTGACTTGGAGAGTCAAAGCCTTGACTTTGATTGGTTATTGGATGTATTATTGGATTATGTATCTCATGCTGGACATTGATTGACTAATAGAAGAAGACAAATTGACTAAGGGTTTTCCCCCTTGTGGGGTTTTTCCTTGGTCTGTGACCAAATCTTTGTGTCTCATTGTGCTTGGCTATCTTCTATTGTGCATTTACTATTTACTGCTCTAGCTATACTTGTTTAACTGTTACTGTGGTGATTGGAATTGGAAGAAATTGTTTTAAGTGATTATAACAACATAGAACAATGTGTAAAATTAACATGGTTTTAGAGTTGAGGTGAAGGTTAGCCTAAGGAAGACCAGAGAGCACCCCTTTGAAACACTCTTTTTGTTGATTGGTGATCAACCTTCTTGGACAGGATGACTACCTCCTACTTCAAGATTGACGAGAAGTTGAAGGATGCCTCCAACTTTGCAACATGGAGGGCTAGATTGGATCTCACACTTGAAGAGAATGATGTGATGGAATATGTGCAAGGCCAAGTAGCTGAACCTTCGAAGAATGCCAATGCCAGTGCCAACTCCAAGTACGAGAAGGGTGAGATCAAGGCCAAGAAGATCATTATTGATTCTCTCCAGGATCATCTCATCACGAATCTGTGCAAGATGAAGAAGTCAAAGGAGATGTATGACAAATTGATTGGGATGTATAAGGTCAACAATCTAAGATAAGTCATCTCTCTGAAGAGTCAACTTTTTGACATCAAGATGAACAAGTCTGAATCTATTACATACTACTTAATGAGGATCTCTCAAATAAGAGATCAACTTTTTTCCATTGGAGAAGTCATACTTGATAGAGAACTTGTACAAATGACTATTGGTGGGCTTCCCATGTCTTAGGAGACATTCATCACAAGCATTAGTTGTAGGAAAGAGCTCCCTACTTTTCATGAGCTTTTGGGCAATTGCACTTAAGAGGAATCTAGGCTCATTTCCAGATGAAGAATCCAGAGATAAGAAGAGGAGAACCTACAACCTTTGCAACCAATGTGAAGAAAGGAAAAGGGAAAGGAAGACCTTCCAAATGAAAGCCAAAGAAGCCAGCCCCAACATTCAACAATAATAAAAGGGACTTTTCCAAAGTCCAATGCTACAGGTGTGACAAATTTGGCCACATTGCTTGAGATTGTCCTGATAGAAGAAATGATCAAAGGCCTAGCAGTAACAACAACATTGGCAACAACAACTTAAACAATAGAAGAAGAAGAGGAGGTCCTGCTGGCCATACAAGTGTTAAAGAGCCCCAACGCCCTCACAAGAGATCCAAGAACACAAGGCATGACAATAATGTTGTTAATACTCAATTTGAATATTATCTTGTTGTTGCTCTTTCTAGCTCATCTTCCAATAACATTGATCACTGGTTGGTGGATAGTGGGGCATCTAGACATTTTACTAGGTATAGTGAAGTCCTCTCAAATTTGGTTGAGAGGGAGACTAATTTGAAAATTATACTCGGAAATAAATTTTCTGTTTCTTTTCATTTGGATTCTGGGAAACCATTCATCTACAGGATGCGTTGTATGTGCTAAGCTTGAAGAAGAATCTTATCTTTTGTTTCTGCTTTGGAAGACAAAGGGTTTAGAGTTGCAGTCGTTAATGGAAAGTCCCTTGCTTGGCCAAGGAGATGTAACTTGAGAGCAACCTTTACTCTTGGTGTCTGAAATGAAGGCCTATACAACGTTTGTGGACGACCAATTCAAGCATTGGTCCATGACACCACTAATCAATGTGAGCTTTGGCATCGAAGATTTGCACACCTTCACTACAAGGCTTTGCCTTACTTGAGTAGGATGGTAACAAAGATTCCCAGGATTTAGGTGAATCATAAAGGAATATGTTAGGGATGTGCTAGTGGATAGAATATCAAGGGATTCCCTTCAAGCAACAACAAATCTAAGGAGATTCTTCAACTCATTCATTCTGACCTTTTTGGGCCCATGCCGATGACATCTCTTGGAGGATACTTATATTATATTATTTTTGTTTATGAATTCTCACGTAAGACTTGGATCTTCTACTTGAAGACCAAGGATCAGGCTTTGAGGCGCATGGGAAGGAGTCCCATGTATGCAGACTGAAGAAGGCCCTTTATGGCCTGAAGCAAGCTCCTAGAGCTTGGTACTTCCGGATTGATACGTACTTGCAGGAGATGGGTTTCACAAAGAGTGATGTAGATCCGAACCTATACTTTATTGTGATAGGTGAGGAGCCTCTCATTCTGGTGCTGTATGTGGATGACTTGGTCATTACGGGTGCAAAGAGACTCATAGAGGACTGCAAGAGAGATCTTGCATCGGAGTTCGAGATGAAGGACATTGGCTTGATGCATTACTTTTTGGGTTTGGAGGTGTGGCAGGAGGATGGGCATTTCTTCCTGGGACAGCGGAGGTATATTTTGGACATCCTTAGCAGATTCCACATGGAGGATTGTAGACCCATGTCGACACCTATGATCACCAACTGGAAGAAGCTTCACGCTTCAGATTCCGAGTTGGTGGATCCCACATTGTATAGACATTTGATTAGTTCCTTGATGTATTTGGTCAACATCAGACCTGATATATGTTTTGCAGTCAACACGATGAGCCAGTTCATGTGTGAGCCCAAGAGGGTGCACTGGGTTGTTGCAAAACACATTTTGCGGGTACTTACAGGAGATAGTGGAGTATGGTTTGGATTATAGGCAGGGAGATGGAGTGAGATTGGCAGGTTACATTGATTCTGATTGGGCAGGTTGTGCTTCTGATAGGAAGAGCACTTCAGGGTGCTGTTTTGGGTTGGGTTCGACAGTTGTGTCGTGGTTCAGCCAGAAGCAGCAGTCAGTAGCATTGAGTTCAGTGGAAGCAGAGTACATGGCAGCCAGTTTAGCTAGTTGTGAGGCCATATGGCTTCGCAAGATGTTGTTTGGCTTATTTGGTCAGTCGTTGAGACCTTCAGTGATTTATTGTGATAATTAGAGTTGCATTAAACTCACGGAGAATCCAGTATTTCATGACAGGTCAAAGCATATCGGGATCAAACATACGGATCAAATATCATTTCATCGTAGACTATGTTCAAAGGGAGTCGTGAAGCGTGAGCATATTCTGCCGTATGAGCAAGTAGCGTATGGAGGAGGGGCATTTCTTCCTGGGACAGGGGAAGTATATTGTGGACATCCTTAGCAGATTCCACATGGAGGATTGTGTATACCCATGTCGACACCTATGATCACCAACTGGAAGAAGCTTCATGCTTCAGATTCCGAGTTGGTGGATCCAACATTGTATAGATAGTTGATTGGTTCCTTGATGTATTTGGTCAACACTGCATCTACATATGTTTTGCACACACGTATACGCTCATGTGAGCCTGCAGAGGGTGCATTGGGTTGTTGCAAAACACATTTTGTGGTACTTATGTGGGACGCGGAGTATGGTTTATCATAGGTGGAGATGTGAGGAGATTGGATGGTGTTACACTGACTCGATTGGGCAAGAAGCTCGATAGGAAGGCACTGCAGGCCGCATTTTGGGTTGGGTTTGGCAGTGGTATCGTGGTTTAGCCGAAAGCAACAGTTAGTAGCATTGAGTTCAGCGAAAGCAGAGTACATGGCAGTCAGTTTAACTAGTTGTGAGGCCATATGGTTTCGCAAGATGTTGTTTGGCTTATTTGGTCAGCCGTTGAGACCTTCAATGATTTACTGTGATAATCAGAGTTGCATTAAACTCACAGAGAATCCAGTATTTCATGACAAGTCAAAGCATATCGGCATCAAATATCATTTCATCAAAGACTATGTTCAGAAGGGAGCTGTGAAGCTTGAGTATATTCCCATAGATGAGCAGGTAGCAGATATATTTACCAAAGCCTTACCACGGGGCAAGCATGTCTACTTCAGAGACAAGATGGGTGTGGTGAGGAACACCTTCCTCGGTAAGAGGGAGTGTTGAAATTTGGTTACCGGAGGACAGGTGGTTCCCTAAGGCTTTGATCTTTGGCCTAGGGAAAAGTGTCCAAATGTATTTCACTTTTTCTCCTAAAGTGACTTTATAAGTTATAAAGTCAAATCTAATTTAAAAGTGACTTTAAGTGATAAAGTTACCAAGTCTAATTTTAAAGTGACTTTAATAAAGTCAATGTGAAATTAGAAAGTGAAAAGTGGCTTTGGAAATAAATGACTAAGAGGGTCTTTATTAAAGTGGGGTGAATTAAAAAATAGAAAGTGAGATTAAAATGCACATTTAATCTCAGCCCTAGATCTAAAGCTATCCTAGCCATTGGATTTAGGGATTTCCCAAAAGTCACTTAGGGTTAGGTTAAAGGAAGAAAAGAGGGAAAAGATCATTCAGTCTTTCATGAGCAGATTGAGAGAAGGAGAAGAAGAGAGCAAAGGATATTTTTGAGCAGTGAGGTGAAGGAGAGTAGAACCTTGGCACGCATACCGAGGCAACATTCAACAAATCTGTACAGCAAGGAGAGGTACACAGTTCAAGGCAGTTTGGGCATGAGTTTCAACGCAAAATCGTACAACAGCTTGGGCACGTATTTCTAGGAGGCTGTACAATAGTTTTGGCACAGGTTTCGAGGTGCAGTTTTGTTGGTTTTGAGGCAGAATTTTCAAGGCAATGCGTATAGTGAGCTGCTGTCCCTGTGCACAGAAACCGAGGCAAAAAATAGTACAACATTTATTGCTGTCCCTCTGCATGCATTTTGAGGAGGCCGTACAATAGCATTTATTGATGTTTTGCACGCTTTTCAATGAGGCAGTACAACAGCATTAATTGCTGTGATTTATGGGCACAAAATTCAAGGAGTTTGTACAACATTTAGTGCCGTTCCTGTTTTGCTGTTTGCACATTTTTCGAGGCGGTGGTTAAGCACGAAAAACGAGATAAGCTGTATTTGTTTGGTTGCTGAATTTTTCTGAGTATTTCTCTCTCACTGTAAAAGCTATTGATCAGAAATAAAGAAGAGCTTTCAAACTGGTTTTCCCCAAGAGTTGTAGGGGGTTTTTCCAGGGTCAAGTTGACCAAAAATCAGCATGTAAAATTTCGGTGTGTGGCTGATTTATTTTTCAGAGTTTTTATTTCTGCATTTTCAGCACTGTGAAATTTCCATAATTTGTGTTTTCAAAAAATATTTATTTTTCCAGCTTGTTGAATGTATGGTTATGGGAATGGACATTTAACTTTATGGGAGAAATAAGGAGAATCTAAAAACCGGAGTGGGTTACAAAATTCCTACACCAGGCTTAGAGGTGTGGCAGAGACTTGGAGAGATTTTCCTTAGCCAAGTAAAATATGTTGTCAAAATCTTAAAGAGATTTGGGATGGTGGATTGCAAATCCATGGGCACATCGATGGAGATTTGCTAATTTTGGGCAACTAGGTCCAAACTCCATGTTGCATTGCTCATATGACGATGGTCATATTTTTGTTGGATTCCTCTTTTGAAGAGGTGCAAAATTGATCTAAAGATCATCTTGTTTGGATGAGCAGAACATTTATTTTCCACATGTGCAAGGTCGGCCAGATTTGTAATGTAGGCTCACATGCCTAATAGATGTGTCACACACCCTCACTGATGGATATAAATTGGAGAGACTTGGAGGTCATTTTTTCATCAACTCATCACACATTCTCTCATTGTGATCTGATTGGTTCGATAGCCTTTGGAGGCCTTTTTCCCCTCACACGTGTGGAGTTGAAGCTGTTGTTTTCTGCGGATCTCCTTAGGGATTGTTGCTGCAGTGTTGACTAGTGTTGACCGTGGTCAACTCTTGGTCGTTTGACCTCAAAACTTTGCCAAAAATCGATTTTGAGAGGCCGTACTGTTGGGCACTAAAATCGAGGAAATTCGAGCTGTTTGACCAAAGCCATAATCTGCTGCGTTGACTTCTATGTTGCTGTCATGCGTTGACTTTTCTGTGTTGACTTTGGGTTGACCAATGTTGACTTGTGATGAGCTGTCTTTGAGGGCTGTGGGTGTGACACTTGGAGGATTGGCTGACCAAGAAAGACTTTGCTGGCTGAAGCATCCTGTTGTGTAAAGTTTTGTAGATGTTCTATGCTAAGAGCAATTTCACTTTTCTCACAGCAATCATACAAGTAGTTAAGCAAAATGCAGATAGAACATATAAGCAGATCTTACAGAAGACAAATCGGAAACAGAAAAAATGTGTGTGTTCGTTTCGGCGGTCAACAGGATGCTTCAACCAGCAAAGACTCCTTTGGTCAGCCAGCCCAGCATGTGTCACAACAACCCTCCAATCAGTAGATGAGTCAACCCAAGTCAACTCTGCAAAAGTCAACGCTGTCCTGAAAAGTCAACGCAGGGGCAGCAAGCTAAAAGTCAACGCAGCAGTAAAACGGTCAACCCTTTGACCTCGATTTTTGTGCCAGGTAGTACGGCCTTCAAAAATCGAACCTTCCACAAGTTTTCAGCTTGTTTGGACCATGCGTTGACCAAAGTCAACGCTGGTCAAACTTACAGCGAAACCCTAGCAGCAGAAAATCGTACTGCAGCTCAGCTGTACGGTCCGTCCTCTTCGTCCTTCACACGTGTGGCTGAAACTCGTCCTTCCTGGTAGCTCGTACTCTTTGATGAGAGAGGAAGATGTGAGTTGTGATGATCATGAAAATCTCTCCAACTTTTCCTGTATATATATCCATCGATGAGGGTGTGTGACACATCTGTTGGGCATGTGAGCCTACATTACAAAACTGGCCGACCTTGCACATATAATTTATTAAAAATAATAAATTCAAAATATAAGTTCTGCTCATCGGATTAAGACATATTTTATATGGATTTTACACCTCTCAGAAAGAGGAATCCAACAAAAATATTAGCCTCTTAATCTGAGCATCTTAATATGGAGTTTGGACCTAGTTGTCCAAATTTAACATATTATTTCTTAGTAACACAACAATATCTCATATCTTTGTTGGACAAATTGAATTGTAAATCGATCTATTTTTGGCTTGTCTTGATCTATTATTGTGTTCTATCAACATTTTACTTTCATGTTTATGTGATTACTATTTTGTATCGGGCCCAAGGAAGATTGAAGTAAAAATTGCATCAAGCATAGAACACCATGGTTATCTAAATTTAACATGGTATAAGAGCTGAGGTGAAGACAAAGTCTAAGCTTGTGTTAGAGGCAATCACTGAAGGAAGGAATCCTATCAAGGACAAATGGCCTCCTCAACCTACAAGGGTTTCAAGGCTGATGATAAATTGACTGATAAGTCTGATTATCATGCATGGAAGATGTCCTTGGATTTGGTGCTAAAAGATCAAGATGTCATGGACTATGTGCAGGGGAAGATTCAAGAGCCTCCATCAAATGCAGCTGTTGCCACGAAGACGAAATATAGAAAAGGGGAAATCAAAGCAAAGATGATTATCCGAGATTCTATTCATAAGCACTTGGTTGCTTACATTTATGAGCTAAACACATCTAAAGAGATGTATGATAAGCTGGTGAGCATGTTCAGGGTTAGCAATGCTAATCAAATCCTTTTCTTCATGGTTACTTGAAGTGGTCTTGGACAAGTAAAACAAGTAGAGTAGTGCTGTAATGTTTCTACAAAATTTGCATTAGAGTTTTATATATCAGCTAACATCTAGAGGGTTGTTGGCATTAAACCAAATGCAAAACCATTGAAACAAAGGAGGGCTAAAAATCTCAAAATTTCTACATCTCCACCATTCCAAACTCACATTTTGATGCTTTGGCATAAAGTGATTATTGTTGCATTATGTTCAAAATTTCATCCAGATGTCCCAAGTGAGCTTCCAATGTCTTGTTGTATATGAGAAGGTCATAAAAAAACTAATAAGAATTTCCTTAACTGCTTGTTGTAGATGTTGTTCATGCAGGATTGGAATGTGGCAGGAGCATCGGTTAGCCCAAATGGCATGACCAAAAATGCAAAGTGCCCATAGTGGTATTGGAACACTGTTTTGGCACATCTTGTTCTTGAACCCGAATTTGACGACATCATGATCGTAGGTAAATTTTGGAAAAATATACTTCTCCATGTAATTCATCTAGTATTCATCGATCCTAGGGATAGGGTACTTGTTCTTGATGGTCTTTTTTTTCATTGTCGGGTAGTCAATACACATCCTCCACATTCCATCCTTCTTTTTAACTAGAGCAATCGGTGAGGCGAATGGACTTGAGTTGGGTCTGATGTGGCCCATAGCTAGCAATTATTTGATTGCTTTCTCTATCTCATCCTTAAATTTCTTTGGGTGCCGATATGGTGTGGTGATTACGGGCTTGACCACTTCTTCCAACTCCATAGTATGTTCAAATCCTCTTTTAAGAGGCATTCTAAGGGGAATATCTCCAAATACCTAGCCATGCTTGTCCAACACTTATTGAATGTTTGCTTTGTATTGCAGACTGTTGTTGTTGGGTGTCTTTTCGCTTGTAATCATGCATTTTGCAGCATATGCTACATCTCCATACCTAAATATGGCCTCCACTCCCTTGGTAGAAATGACTTTTGGACTACCATTTGCCATGCCTCTTAATACCATTTCATTGCCATTTGATGCCTTGAATTCCATCTCCATTGCTTGGTAATACATAGTGAATTTTCACAATGAGTACAACCATTTAACTCCAAACACTACATTTATATATGCAAGATCTTTTACATAAAAATCACTAGTAAAAGTGTTATTACCAAATGTTATGCTCAAACCTAGGATTACTCACGTGCAGTCCAAGCTGTACCCATCTGCTACTATCACATCAAGTCCTTTGAAATCTTCAGTGGGAAGTCCTCCCTTTGCTACTAATGTTGCATCATTGAAGTTGCGTGTAGCTCCTCAATCAACCAAAGCTGTGATGTGTTGTGCCTTGATAACTCCCCTAATCCTGATAGTGTAATACTTGGGGGTTCTTGATAAAGACACAATCTTAACTTAAAGTCGGGGTTTCTTCTCTTCTTGGGGCTTTTCCTCTTCTTTAGCTTCCTCATGGGCTTGTTCTTTCTTAGGGTTGCTAGGCTCATCATTTGGGGTGGGTTCTTCTTCTTCATTCTCGTCGTCGGATTTTTCCCTTGCCTATACATTGATGTCCTGGCTCCCATCAAAAGCCATATCTAGGTGCATGAAGTAGTCCCTCTATCTTTGCAATATGTTGTCCATGATGCTAATCCATGTGCTATCTATAAGGTCATATGCTGAAGTAGCCACATCCATCCAAGCATCATCAAATGTGAGAGATCATCCTCTCATCAAATCAATTAAAGGGAAAGTTCACCTTGCCTCATCATCTATCAAAAGTGCTATCATATATATCAAAAGTGTGGCTAAGTCAAGAAGACTCGGCCCATGCCCGAGTGTACCCCACCAAGGCATCTCCATCGAACTCCAAAGTGTCTTGTCTCGATCATCTCGATCAAGTCACTCCTCATGAACACACCCCATAATGTGCTCAAAGGTATGCATCCCATAATGCATCAAAATCAAGACCAATCATGATCTCAGCTCCTCAATGAACCAGATACTCCAAGTTCACTATAGTATGAAGTCTCCAATGAATGCAACTCATCATGAACTCCCATGCATCATCATATCCAAAGCTTTGGCAAGCATACCTGTCTTGGCCATGAGTGCCATCACAGGTTGTTCCTGCCCTGCAAGTCATATGAATGTCCTCATAGGCTGCTCATCCAATCATCCAAGGTCTTGTCGCTCAAATGTGAACAACATCCCCATCAGTCCACCTATAAAAGGTCTCCATGTAGCATCAACAAATCCATCCTGCTCAACATCCTGCTTTGACAGTCCTCCATGATGCTCATAAGTGGCATCTCTAGAAGTGCACCTGCGTAACGTATATGCATAATGTCCTGCCATGCCCTCATGTCAATATCCATGACTTTGGTTGTCCATGTGTCCATCAAGAGTGGACTCAACACAACTCTAGTCATCATCTAGGTAAAGTGCCCTCGGTCACTTCTACCATCATAAATCATCATCATGAATACTTCCTTCACTGCTACCTCCCCCACTAAAGGTCCACCAAGAGTTCCTTCTTGGTTTCTAGCCATGAAGAAGTTCACCCATATATATCATCATATGTAACTCCGGTGTGTGCTCTTCCTCCAAGAAGTCCATGAGTCATGCCAGACACCTGGCCAATTCTCCATATGGCTAAGCATGACCCATCCATCACAAAGATCATCACGTTCCACTCTTGTCATGGGCATTTGAACCTTCTAGCATGAGGTCCCAAATAGCCCTAACAAGTCCTGCAACAAACAATGCTCCTTGCTTCACCAATGTACAAGGTCTCATCATAGTCATCCAAGGAGAGATCACCCATGGCGTTGGAAAAGAAGTCATCTCTTTGCTCACTCCTCCATATGGTCCATCCTCCAAATGCTCAAATGAAACACAAGTCATACCTCCATGAAGATTCTCTAAGTGAGTGTCCTCCATCATCAATGTTTGCAATGTGTATGATCCTGGTTCAACCTGTTCATCAAGTTCCTCCTTTATCATTGACACACCCGCAACATCGTCATCTTCGCATGTCTCGACCTCTTCATCTTCCTTATAGCAACCTACAAGTCTATCCTGCTCCATTGCCCAGCCAAGTCAAAGAAGTTCCACCTCAACATTCTCTTCCAAGACTTCAAGCTCAACATGAATCCGTGGGTACTCTTCTTTCATGCGCCTTAACCCGTGTAAGGTCTCAAAGAGCCTCCCTTGGCATTCTTCCCAACTTGCCATGTCTTGTCTTGCAACTTCGGCCCTGACCAATGTCTTGCCTCTGCGAAGGTCTCAATAAGACCAAATAATCCAAATCCAAGCTTCAATACCACTTACAACCCTACAACTGTATTCTTGCTTCCTTCGTCAAAGCCTCTTCAAAAACAATCTCTGATACCAACAGTCACGACCCTATACTTGTGGTACTCTTTCAACCACTTATAGCAGGTGCGACACTACCTCACTTTTTCTTTTTATCAATACTCGGTGAGTAGACTACGCCTTACTTCAACACTTAGTTAATTATTCTTCAAGTGTTCTTTAACAATATGCAGCGGAAATAAATACAACATAAACATCAATATATGTCCTTGGACCTAATGTATGCCCATACATACAAGGGAGGGGCAACTCCCTGAATATGAGTCTGCCCGATATTATGTTTCATAAAATGTACAATTTTACAATAATTATACAATGCCAAGCCTGTGTAAGCCACTTACACTTCTTGCCAATACATGCTTCAACACTTGTGTTTTGGCCGGAGCTATAATGCTCTCCAACAACTCATCAATCTAAGAGAAACCTCAAATTTCCCCTTAAAATGTGTTTTCAGAATTTTTCTCAAAAACACTTTTAGCTCGGGTCACGACGCCCTTGGTTGCCGCATGCGTTCAGGAGAACTCAACTCGACCTTGCTGCACACGTCGACGCCCTCAGCTGCCGCACGCGTTCAAGAGAACTCGATTCGACCCTGCTGCACATGCCGACGCCCTCAGTTTCACGCATTCAGGAAACACAACCCGACTCGACCCGTCTCACGTGTCGACGCCCTCGACTGGACGCGTTTAGAAACCCGACCTGACTCGACCCGTCTGCACGTCTTCGCTCATCCACTCGTCTTGCGGGCACAAACACTTGCTCGACTACTTCAAAGCTCGTTCCAAGTGATGTGCGATGAATGAATTCATGTTTTGAACATCCTCAACTTGTCCTTATTAATATGTCAAGTTGTGGTCCCTTTTTTCGTAAGTCATGAGCCTTTGCCCACGCCCATGGGTCGGCTTGGTCATTTTTCTGCACGTCGGCCCAACAAATATATTTTTCTCATCTGCCCATATAAATTCTCCATCATCAGCTTGTTCCACACCTAGTCATTTTTTTGTCCTCGTGCGACCCATCGCAAATCCAACGTTACATAACTGCAACATAAACGTCACATGACCACCGTGAAACGTTCGTCTGTCATAACGCCAAGTGTGGGTCAAGCGCGCACGTTCTGTCGGGTGCCCACTACTTGGTTCGCCTGAGTGTGCCCACCATTGCGCTTTGCCCAAGCGTGCCTTCGTTCATCCCAAACTTTCGTTGCACGTCCACTGACTTCCAATTTCTTCACGGTCTCACCAAGTTGCCATTCAGTGTACTCAAAGCATACAAGTACAACATCATACTCGACTCTCCATTTCTCATTTTCTTCCTTTAACGCTCTAAACTTTTCGTATTGCTCTTCCATGGCTTCACGAAAATCTATAGCCGTTTCTTCCTGTATCTTTTCAAGTTCTTCCATACGATCCACCATCTTCTCCATGATGACTTCATGTGGAAGTAATTGTGTTTCCTCAACCACTTGAGGTTCCTCCACAATGCCCCTCCATTTGTCTTGCTTGAGAACGAGTTAAGACCATATACCAATCGGTTCAGCTTCGGCCTTGCAATGCCCCTGTCAAACTTTGCAAATCCACCAAAGATACCCAAGCTTCAGCTTCAACATGCAATTGCTTGTTGTCCTTGCTTGCTCCAATCCTCACCTTCCTTCAATGATCAAAGCCCTGAACAAAGTGACTTTTGAAACCACCTTTAATGTAGTGGGATCAGTTCTACAACCTTGTCCAAAATCCATATCCAGGTGCATGAAGAAAAGAGAGATCAATGACTTATAAATCAACCTCTTCGAGGGGGCAACCTCCTTTACATTACGTCAATAAACAATTCTTGGATGATACAAACGACGAAATCTCCTTTTTATATATAGGAGTCCATGGGGTCACAATATAATCCTAGCCGACCTAACAATGATAATGTAAGGGCACAACAATAACAATAATGGGCTATTATGGGTTATAAAAATAACAATATGGGGACTACAGGGGTACAACAATAACAATAAGGGGGCTGCACTAATAACAATAAGGGACTACACTAGTAATATAGGGACCCAACATGCCCCTCTCCTTCAAAAAAGTGTTGTCCTCAACGCTTGAGTAGTTCTAACCACGGACGCTTACGTAGTAAAATTCTCATCCTCCCATGTGGAATCTTCGGTGGGTAAGTTCTTCCACTTGATGAGAAACTTTGAAATTGATCGATTTCGTAGTTGTCAAGTTCTTGTTTTCGTGACGCCAATTTCCCGAAATGATTTTTTCCTTCCTCATCAAGTTTTGGCAATATTGTTGGGCGCCAAGTTTTGTCACCTATAACCTTCTTTAAGCATGAAACATGGAAAACTGGGTGCACTCGGGAAGATGCAGGAAGCTCCAATTTGTATGCCATGGTACCAATCTTTTGCAACACCTTGTAAGGACCATAGTACTTTGGCGATAATTATTATCCTTCTTAGCTTTGCTTGAGGGACATTTGTTTGTATGGTTGTAGCCGTAAAAATACCCAGTCGCCTACATCAAAACTTCTCTCGCTGCGATGTTGATTTGCCTGTTGTTTCATTCGATTCTGTGCCAAATTTAGGTTATCCTTTAAGAGTTGGAGAACTTGTTGTTGATGCTTGATGTGATCTTCCACTGCTTGAGCCTTAGAATTTTCTCGTAAAGATGATGTGATGGACGGTGGATGATATCCATAAAGTGCCATAAATGGGGTCATTTTTGCTGCAGTGTGGATGGAAGTGTTGTACCACCATTCGGCCAGAGGTAACCAATTGACCCATTGTGTTTGTTTGTCAGATACAAAGCAACGAAGATATCCTTCCAAACATTTGTTCACTATCTCAGTTTTCCCATCAGATTGAGGATGATAAGATGAGCTATGAGCTAGCTGAGTACCCAAACAAGAAAGTAATTCTGTCCAAAAATTTCTAGCGAAAATGGGATCTCTATCGCTTATAATAATCTTTGGGTTTCCATGTAGCTTTTGAATTATTTCCATAAATGCAGTAGCAACTGTACTCGCTTTAAATGGATGAGATAATGCACAAAAGTGTGCATACTTGGTAAGTCTATCAACTACCACCGTGATGACACCCTTTCCTTTGGACTTAGGTAAACCTGTGATAAAATCCATTGAAACCTTCTCCCAACATTGACTTGGAATGGATAAAGGTTGTAGCAGACCCGGGGTCTTAATTGTCTCAACTTTATTTTGTTGGCAAACCAAACATTCTGCCACAAACTTTTGAATATCAGATTTAAGACCATCTCAAAAAAATTCTTTCTTCACCCTGTGGTAAGTTTTTAAAAATCTCGAGCGTCCTCCTAGGGAGAGGTGTGTAATTCCAAAAGAATATTTTGTTTTAGTTGGGAATTATTTCAAAGATATAAGCGATCTTTGTACCATAAGGAATCATTTTTCCAACTAAATGTATCAGATGTGTTGGGATCTTGTTGCAACTTTTGAATGAGTGTCCACACTTCTTCGTCATTCTTCCATTCATTGCTTCGGTTATCCAATTTGGTTGGATAATAGAAATGGAAGAAAGCAATGCTTCCACATCCTCATCTTTTCTTGAGAGTGCATCTGCAACAACATTTAGCTTCCCTTTCTTGTAGATGATTTCAAAGTCATAACCCAACATCTTGGTGACCCATTTTTGATGCTCTTCTGAAGATAATGTTTGTTCCAAAAAGTATTTAAGACTATAATAATCAGTTTTTACCTTGAAGTGTCTTCCCATTAGGTAAGGTCACCATTTATTTCGTGCATGTAGTATTGCCAACATTACCTTCTCATAAATAACTTTCTGTAAATACTTTCCTTTGATTGGAAGGCTTTCAAAAGCAGTGGGTTTTCCTTCTTGCATCAAAACATCACCAATTCCATTTCCTGAGGCATCACATTCCACAATAAAGGTTTTTTTCAAGTCTAGCATAGCTAAGACCGGTGCTTGACACATTGCCTCTTTAAGATGTTCAAAGGCCTTAGTTTCTTTAGGAGTCCATAAAATTGTATCTTTCTTCAATAGTGCATTTATAGACGCTGCTATTCTCCCATAATTCTTAACTTGCGATAATACCCTGTTAACCCGAGAAATCCTCACAACTGCTTTATGGTTTTGGGGACTTTCCATTCCTTAATGGCTTTAATTTTGTTAGGGTCTACCTTAACACCCTCCTGAGATACAATATGACCCAGATATTCCACCTCTTGTACTCCAAAGAAACATTTGGAGGTTTTTGCATATAATTGTTTCTCCTCCAATAGTTTGAGCACCCTGTCAACATGTTGAGCATGATCCTTCCAAAACCTGTTGTAGATTAGTATATCATAAAAAAATACTAACACAAATTTTCTAAGGAAGGGTTTGAAAATGAAATTCGTCAACCCTTGAAATGTAGAAGGTGCATTGGTAAGCCCAAAAGGCATGACCAAAAATTCATAATGACCCTCATGAGTTCGAAATGTTGTTTTCGGAATGTCTTCAGTCTTCATTCTAATTTGATGATATCTTGAATGAAGATCCAACTTGGGGAAATAAATTGCTCCATGTAATTCATCCAATAATTCATCAATCACAGGAAGGGGAAATTTATCTTTAATAGTGAGCTTATTGATCTCCCTATAATCCGGATACATGCGCCATGATCCAACCTTCTTGTGCACCAATACTATTGGAGCAAAGAAAGAACTTTGACTAGGTTGAATTATACCAGCCTCTAGCATTTCTGCAATCACACGTTCAACTTCGCTCTTTTGGACTTAAGGATATCTGTAAGGCCTGATGTTTGGAGGAACACTTCATGGAATGAAATGAATAGCATGATCATGATCACGAATAAGTGGGAGTCCTTTGGGAGTTTCAAACACCTTGGAATGATTGTCCAAGACTTTTTGGAGATCTGGAGAAATATATGATTTTGATGTTGGAACTTTTAGTGAGCATAATTGTGCAATTACACCTCGTTGTTTTTTCTTCAGAAGCTTTGTCATGACATTAGAGCTTATTATCTTTCCTGGCTTCCCTACGATACCCCGTAATTCAACTTCCTTTCCTTTCGAAAAAAAATTCAAGAAAAGTTCTTGAAAATTAAAAGCTACCGTCCCCAAAGACTGTAACCATTATACTCCTAGTACAACATCAGCACCACCCATTGGAATGGAAAGCATTGGACTATTCAATACATATTCCTCCATGGTTAGCTTGATATTATGGCACTTTCCAGAGCAATTTATAGTTCCTCCATTTGCCACCATCACTTGACACTCTGGTGCTGGGTATAGGAAGCAATTCAATTCCTTGACTACCTTACAATGAATAAAACTATGGGTACTACGTGAATCAATAAGCTCTATTACATTTTTTTTTCTTGATATGTCCTTCTATCTTGAGAGATTGAGTGGTAATTGCTGCCAATGCATTACAGGATAAGGTCAGATTCATTTGTTCTTCCTCTAGGGTTGGTTCCTGGTGTATATCCTCTTCTTTTGTAGTTTCTTGTTCATTTTCTTCCTCTTCTTCACAATTCATGTAAAATAATTTCTTCTCAGCACACTTATGACCTTTAGTATATTTGCTATCACAACTATAGCAAAGCCCCTTTGCTCTTTGTTCTTCCAATTGTTGTGTTGTCAACCTTGTAGGTTATGGAAGTCTAGGAGTAGCAACACTTCCATCTTTATAGTTGTGAGTGGTAGGCTTCCTCGTCGCCATAATTTTGCTTTCAATTTTTCTTGCCAACCTGAATGCCTTCTCCAGTGTATCAGGTTCCCAAAGACGAACCTCATGTTGGATGTTATCCTTTAGAGTCCCTATGAAGACATCAATCCTATGTTCCTCTGGAATATTATTTACTCTTATATTCAATTTTTGGAAGTCCTCAATGTGCTCTATCATTGAAACCTTTTGTTTGAGATTTATCAATTGGCTAAAGAAGGTGTTGCTCTTTGTATCCTCATATTGTGCTATCATTTCCTCCGTAAAAATTGACCAAGTGACCAGGGGTTCACGAGAACAAGGCCATCGATACCATACAAACTGATTTTCTTCTAAATATAAAGTTGCTATGCGTACCTTTTGTGTGTTTTGTGTATTATGGTGTTCAAAGGAATGCTCCATTTGTAGTATCCATGTTATCGGATCCTTTCCATCAAACTTCCTCATATATATCTTTTTAATATGTTGGGTCTTAAATCCAACATTAGAGTCTATGAAATCATGATTAACATTTCTTTTGTTCTCATCATGAGTTTCCCCTACTAACCTTTCGCCATTAGGAAGCTTTTCTTGTAGCATCTTTGCCAAACCTTCCATTTCTTTCTTCAAATCTTCCATGTTGCCTTCTATACCATCCATCTTAGCTTCCACGCCATCCATCTTAGCTTCCATGCCATTCTTCAAACCCTCCATCTTAGCTTCCACACCTTTCTTCAAACTATCCATCTTAGCTTCCATTTCATTTTTTGTTACTCTTTGCGAGTGTGAAATTTGTTGCACTTAGTCTTGTAATTTTGACATACCAAGTTGCACTTCTTTCTCTTCATGAGTCATAGTGGAGCCTTTTGAGGGCTCAATGGGTGTTGAATTCTTTTTATGGGGGCATTTTAGAACCCAATACTGATATCTATGCTTCAATATGCCCTTGGAATCACTTCAAACTGATTTTTCAAACAAGACTTATGCAATTTTTAAAAACAATACACACCTTTTTCTTGCTTTTGAGGAGCTCGATATTGAAACTGATGCATCTCTGTAATTTCAGATCCCTATGATTTTTCTTCGGTTCTTTAGTAGCCCTCTGAATCTTCTTTCCAATGCCATAGGTCCGACCTGATTTGGATTCTTCAAGGAAGAGTTATGCCCAATCTCCCTCAATGACCTAATTATGGATTGGTTTAGTAGAACGAACTTGTATAGCGTGGCACATGTGATTGTTTCCTCCTTCGGCTCTTAAATCGATACACATGAGACTATAGTCCGTGCACTTTCGACCATTTTTTACAGAAGTCCAATCTGATGCTCATAGAGAGAGTTATGACAATTTTCCCAAGATCACCTCTTTGAGATGAAATTCGGGAGCCTGCAAAAACCTAAACTTCCACAGATCATATCTCCGAAAATATTGCGAACCAAGATTTGAAAATTTTCCACAAAGTTCCTCCGGATTTCAGCGCAAATGGTTTTTTTAAAGCTTCTGAACCTTTGTAGAAAAAAAGTTATAGCAAAAATGCCATGATGACTTGTTTGAAGCAGCGAAACCCTAGAATCCAAAGCTCTGATACCAAATGTTATGAAACTAGCTCACAAAATAGAAGAAAAGAGAGATCAACGACTTAGAAATCAGTCTCTTCTAGGAGGCAACCTCCTTTACATTACATAAATGAACAATTCTTGAATGATACAAATGACAAAGCCTCCTTTCTATATATAGGAGTCCATGGGGTCACAATATAATCGTAGCCGACCTAACAATAATAATTTAAGGGCACAACGATAACAATAGTGGGCTATTATGGGGCACAATAATAACAATATGGGGACGACAGGGGTACAACAATAACAGTAAGGGGGCTACACTAACAACAATAAAGGACTACACTAGTAATATAGGGACCTAAAATTGTAGGTTAAACAAGGCTTCTTTTGCCTTAGTTCACTTATGGTTTCATCATCCAATCTGTCCCTTTTGTGTCAATCTCGTTGAAAGGGTTGCTTCTTCTTATCTTTCAGAGGGATGAAGGGCTTGGACAGAGCGTTAGATTTGTTTGATGCATTCCCCATACCGCGAGTATTCTTGATGGCGTCTTGTAGAATTGTGGGATCAAATGCCTTAACCCAACCTTTTAGGGGTTTAGATAATCCTTCCATGAAGAGCAATGCTAGTCTTTCCTTAGATATGTTCGTCACCATGACAACAACTCGTTTGAATTCTGTTATGTATTCTTCATGCGACCCTGTTTGTTTGAGTTGTGCGAGCTCTCTGAAGTGTATATTTGGGTTCTTTCGATCAAATCTATCTATTAATCAGTACGTAAAGTCTACATAAGAAGTGATATTTGCATGCCCCAACGTAACTAGTCCATGATACGACCAATCATGTGCTTCTGTTTCTAGGTGTAGTGTGGCGAATTGGATGATATATGCTTCTAACATAGGATTGAGCTTGATGTAGGTGTCCAATTTATGCACCCAAGCTCTTCTGAACATTTAAATAATCCATCAAAAGAAGGGAGGGATGATTTACTTACCTTCTGCATTAAGTCAAAATTAGGCTGTCCCCTGGGTCTATTTCTATATTTTATGTTGCTCTTTTCTTGGAAAGTCATGGCTGTTCGAGTATTTTCTTCTAGTGTTGCATACGCCCGAAAGTAATCATCAAAAAGTCTATTTGGCTCTGCTGCTCCTTGGGTCATTGTTGTCTAACTGTGTAAAAATTGAGGAAGTAAGGTTCTATGACTCCTTCCACTGGCTGTTCTGTTTTGTGTTTGAGTAACAATAATGGAGGAGGGTTATGGCTTCCGCCTCCTTCAGTACTGACCCTGTTACATGCATTTACCAAGATTATTTATGCCGTGGACAATAACATGAGCCTTCTTTTGCTGTCCTTGCATTAGCATGTTGGTTATTCGCTGCTGCTACTGGAGTATTACATTTAGTATGACACCAAGATCTTGTTCTCCTTGCCCGGTTCTATCCCCCATGTCTGGCTGAAGGGTGTTCCTCTTTCATCTTACTATAATGTTGCTCATTTCTTCTGAAAGCAACAAGGCTCATGCACTCACAAGCTGGCAAGATGCTCTTGCTTTGATACTATTGCAATGTAGTAGGTCAATTTGTCCTGCTAGGGCTTCTTATTTTGCCTAGGGTTTCCAACAGAACTTAATACATTCATACAACAACAAGCATTTCTTCATAAAATACACAATTTATTTCAATAACAGTAGTGGGTAGTAACTTCTCAATTCACAATGAAAAGATTGATGATGTCCATTTAATTGGGTCCTTCAATATTAATTCTTCTTGGCCTCATGATTTGAACAAATATTTAGTCAATTGTTGAGCTGCCACATCATCTCATTTTGGGGACTTTGACCATACGATTGGGGCATGAACTTTGACAAAGTATATCTCCTCAACCGTGAGGAGTTAGAGAGCATGCCACATATCGTTGAAATCAACACGACAAGATGAAGAAAATGTTGATGGTCTTACAATCAAAATCACTGCCATTTACATCCATTTTCCTCAACAAGTGCGGGGCAACTAGGGCTTCCCTTCCTCTCTTCCAAGGATTCTTGTCATTTGGAGCTTCCAATCGATGAAAACTAGACAAATATTAAGAGTGTTCAAGGACGGATGTTGGCATCAATGACAACAACATTCAACATCTTTAACCTTTCAACATAAGTTCAGTTGCCACTTGTCATATTTCTATTTTGTTAGAGTATGCGTTAATTCTTTGTTTAAGGGCTTGGACCATGGCAACCATGACACATGGTGCTTTCTTCATGCAAGGGACTCTCCTCTAATTATGTAGAACATGCTTCAAAAAAAAGTGTCCTTGCCCCAAATGTCTCAAGGGTGAAACATGCTTCCAAATATGTGAACTATTCCTTGAATAATGTGTAATTCCCTTTAAAGTCACTTTATTATGATTTAAATCCCTTCTTGCACAAAATGTCCCTCTTAACGGGGGTATATTCATGATTAAGCAACCAATTGGTCTTCTTTTTAACCATGGAATGGGATGAACCACATAAAATTACTCTCATTTGACCACCCAAACACCTTCAATGCCACACGTCTTCATTTTAAGCAACATATTTCTATTTTAGGTCTTTTTTCACCACCTATCATGCATCGAGCTTCTAGTAAGGTCAGGGGTTTTGCTCCTCTAGACATTGTCTTGCCACATGGCATGCTCTGAACCTATTGTGATATAGGGCTACATGCCATGGTTTGAATCTATTGCAATTTATGATGTTCCTTTTCTAGGAATGTGTCTGGCCCTTACCTCATCATAAATTATACCTTGGTTACTCCTTGAGGTGGAGTATTCATCTTCTGGGGTTCTCTTCTTGTTCATTCTCAATTTGTGTGGCATCGGACCTAGGATTCAACCCATGAATAGTGGAACCTTGTGGTGAAATATGTCTTTGAGAGAAATTCCAGCAAACCATCAATATATTGAGTTTCTTCCACAACATGTAATGTATTGAACTCCTCAGATATTCTAGTATGTTTGGTGATAGAGGAAAATCCATGGAAATGCGAAATAACCCTTGCATTTTCGGAGGGTAACATGTTCTTTTCAATCCTCCACACTCTTGTGAGTCTCAACAAGAAGTTCTCTATTTGGTCAGGTATGAATAAGGGTCACTACGTATGGGACCTGTTACCCATGTATATACAAGGGTAACCTTGGGAGAAAATTTCCCTCCTAGGATGCAAATTTATAGCCAGCAACCTTATATGACTCTAGATAGTGTAATGCCCTCTTCTAATTAATTGCCCAAGGGAGGGCTAAGTAGCCTATACAACCCCATAGGCTATAGTCTTTTATAAAGGGGTAACCCATTATTCAATGTTATTGGGGTAACATTGGGTAAATTGTGGTAATTGGAGGGAAACTTGTGAAAGAAGTCAAATGTGGGGCAAAATGGAGGAAACTTGTTGGCTCCTGAAATTAAAGATACCCCAAAGGGAATCTATGAATAGGAGAGAGGAGAACCATTTTTATCATCATGGATTGTTGACCTTTCTGATTAGTGAGCTGAGACTCTTGATGGTTTTAAGAACCCTCTTTTCTGATTGGTTTCGACAGTGAAAGATTCCACCCTAGCCAATCCCTTCTCCCTCATCTGTTTAACATAATCTCTGAGGCAAGACATTAATTTTGTGACATTGTATGGACAACGAATCACCCCAGTGACGTTAATTGAAGCAAACCATGACAATGCATTTTACGTGCAATAAATCACCCTTGTGCCATCATCTATGGCAAGTTGTGGCAATGCTTGAGTGCAGAGGTATCGCTGAGGAAATTGTTGGTCCAACAAACCATTTTGAGATAGTGAGGTCCCACTAGGTGCAATTAATGTATGTGGACCACCCGAGGTGTCTATTGTAGCGACAATTTTTTTCAGAAGAGTCAATTGTAGCTGCGGATTCTTTCAAAAGGGTTGATTGTGGGGTGTGTAGGTTCTGAGGCACCTGGCTGCAGATTATATGTATGACACACAGATTATATTATGACACGCGGCTCCATTTCCAAGGTGGGTGTGTGGTAGTGAGTCATTCCTAAGGTTTGTTTTTCGCAATGAAACATCTCTGTGGCGTGTTCTGTGGCTATGAGGCAAACAAAGTCTAGTGGAGTTGACTGTGGCCGCGAGGAGACAGGGATTGCTGGGGTGAAATTCCTTGGTCTCTGGGACAGTGATTTTGGAGAGATCTCCCTGAGGCAATAGAGAACCGTTTACAACTATGGATGTATCCTGAGGCCAATATAAGTTCCCTATGTATCAAAAGTCAAGGTGCTATTACTGAGTTCAGTTGTAAGGTCAATAGTATTAATACGGTAGGATCTACTGATGCAATAGCATTAGTTGTAAATCTAAACTATAGTGTGATATTGGAAGAGCTGTGGATTTGACAACTGCAAAGTTAGGGCTTTTGGATCATCTCTTTCTTTAGGGTTTCCTACAGTTAAACATTACTTTCATGTCTCCAACATCATAATCAAAATCTACTTATGCAAAACTAAGAAACTTAAATATGATAAGAAATCAGTGGAGAACAAATTAGAAGAATTTATCACCTTTTCCTTTATGCAATGCTAAAATACCTTAAACAGATACATTGACAAGAGTATGCATATGACCTTGGAATCAATTAAGTTTCAATCTTATAAAAGCAAGTCTTTTACATGGTGATTCAAGATCAAAATGTTGGAAACCATCACACTTCAACTTTCAACTTGAATGATTAATTGGTTTAATATTATTTAGCAGTTAAGTCAGTACAAAGTAATTGAGAATTAGCTTAATTAAATATCTAATCAGGCTGATAACAGTGAGCAAACTTTTATTTGATTAGTACTATCATAAAGTTGTGGAGATCTGGCTGAAGGGTCTTAGAAGTTATTATTGCAAAGACGTTCAGGTTCTTTGGGACATTTTTGAAATGCATTTTGGCCTTTTGAAAGTGAGTTCCATTGTAAATATGGACAACATCATCATCAGATATATATATATATATATATATATATATATATATATATATATATATATGGGACATCTTATAACAGTTTTGTTGTAGTGCATTTTATCGTGATATGCAGGACCAGATTGAGCATGACATGTTTTCTTTCTTGGGTGTACACCTTACCTTAAAGTAGATGGTTTGCTTGCCATCTACCAGGATCTTGGTGTACCTACATGGTCCAGTAATGTCATGTGAATATAGAAGAACCATCTGATCCTTGAATGTTGGGCGTATTGGTCCACCTTGTTGGTCACAACGTGTTTAGTATTCACCATGTGTGCATTGCAATAAATCAAATTTAGAAGGGCCCAATTGTAACTTGTAAGCATAATTTAGAAGGGACTTTATTACCTCATAGTCAATTGAGGTTACCTTGCCCACCTGCCAATGTTTTCTTGCTATTCTGATGCTGTCAATATCATTATCCGTTGGTTATTCATGATATGGAAGTTCTAATACTATTTCCTATTGAACCATTGGTGGGTATATCGGATATCCCATAGATGAGATAATTGCAGTCGGAAGGATTCTTGAGAAAATTAAATCAGCAATAATCTGGAAAAATCGGCAAATCTTGGTGAACTTGTTGTGTTAATTGAAATAATTGGGTTTATGTAAAAAGTCATTTTGTTGATTGCATTGGAATCAATTTGATATTCGAGATTTCATCTATATGGTTTATCTGTCCATGTGTTTTCTGTATTTTTTCAGTTTCTTCCTTTTGTATCATTCAATTAATGGTTTTATGATATTGTTACTAGTTGTACTGTTGGAAGAACTGTAATGGTGTATGCCTCTGCTGTATGCCAATTGCCATTTACTTGTCTAGGTACCATTAAGTCATTTCCATGGTGACATAAGGTAATAAGAACGATTTATCTTGTCATAACAGCACCAACTTTGCTTGTAATTTATGTAAATGATAATTAATCAGGAATGTTAAAAGTATATTTTGGGGGTGTTCCAGATTTTTGTGGTCTGTGCCCAAATTTTCCTTTTCAATTCATAAAAGCATCTCTGCTCTTAACAGAACTGGATATGATTTCTGACATTCTTTTTTTATTTTCCCTTGGAATCTCTAAACTTGTATAATGAATCAGGAAGTATGCAATGGCAAGATGGAAAAAATACTAATACATTTATATTGTGTTGCATTTGTTGATTTCTTTGGCAGATCACTCTCATTTTGAGATGCTTATTGATCGATTAAAGATCTCATCTGCACCGGTGGAGCATGATAATAATGATCAGAATAAATTTGAATCCCTCAGTTTGGACAATGTGCCAATAGAGGTAATTATAAAATTGACGTTTAATGGATCTAGCAGCTAATCTTACTTGCATTAGGTGTAAATGCTTCAAACCACTGCCTGACTGGATATAAATTATGATGTATGCATCAACCCTTGTGATCCTTATCTTTGTATGGCATGCTTGATATTATACTGTCATGTGAGGTTTTTCCGGTTGGTTGTTCTGTTCCACTAGTTTGCTGACAATAATGTGCTAACAATAAGTGATAATTATCACAGCTTTTCAGGGCAGAAAATAAATGCACTGAGACTGTTGTAAATTATCATATTGTTAAACCAGCACTTTTCCCATTTTGCAGTCCTTTCTACATGCCTTTACAAATTTCAGTACATTTTCAAAAAGGGAAATATGAAATTCCTCTCTAGGTGGTTGTGCAACTTTAAATGACATCTTTGTATCTGAAGTACTGCTTTAACTTTTAAAGTAATTAGTTTTCAAATATTGGAAAATGTATGATAATTAAACATTATTTGTGAATTTGAACTTGTTCTTTTTGCATCTGTACCTTATTTGAATATCCAAATCATGCATCTCAGGATTTGGCTGTCATTTTCTCACTCTAAGATATTCTTTTACATCATGACTAACTTCTTAGGATGTAATGGCGGCATGAAATAGAGATGCTAGAAATTGTGTCATTATATTCTCCACTTATTTACCAGACCCAGATTGTATCAGAAATACTGCTTAAGTAGTTTCCAAGTATTGCAGAACTTATGATAAAAAAACATTATTCATGATCTTTTTAGACCTATTCTTGTTGTACCTGTACTTTATTTTGATATCCAAATTCCTAATTTTACTTATCTTCACGCAACTCAGGATTTGGTTGTCATTGACTCACTCTTAAGATATTCTGGGATCTCACCCTGACTAGCTTCTTAGAAGGTAATGGGGACATCGGATGCAGCGTTTAAAAATTGTATCTCTATATTCTCCACTTAATCTCCAATGCCAGTCTCAAGATACCTCATTACTGTCTTATTGTTGCCAAAATCAGAGAGCTATTATTATTGTATTGTATTTATTTGGAGTGCCATATTTCCTCATGTTAATTTTCATGAGAACCTAGCACCCGGTGTTAAATTTGGAAACTAGGGCCAAACTCCATGTTGCACTGCTCATATGATGGAGATGATATTTTTTTTGGATTCCTCTTTCGGAGAGGTGCAAGATTGATCTAAAGATCATCTTGTTTGGATGAGAAGAAGTTGGATTTTGAATTTATTTTCCACACGTGCAATTTGACAAGGTCGGCCAGATTTGTAATGTAGGCTCACAAGCCCCAAAAGATGGGTCACACACCGTCATTGATGGATATAAAAGGGAGAGACATAAGCCTCATTTCATCATCAACTGATCTCACACATTCTCTCTCATCTGATTGGTTCGTACATCCTTAGAGGCCTTTCTCTCTCTGAAGTGAACAAAGTTTGTACTTCTTGTTAAATACTCCAGAAGACTTTGAATATGAAAATATCCATTGAGTATTATATATTAAAATGTATGATGAATGTTGATTGATATGAATATTACAAATGAGGCCTGCTTATATACCTAGGTAGGTGCCTCTTCATGGAAGGTCAAGTACCATTTAGACATGCCTCTTTAACCTAATTACTGATTAACTAATCATTATTTATTGTGTACATTATTTATATCATTTTATTCATAACATTGCCTTCCTCAAAAAGCTTTGTCCTCAAAGCTTGTTGATGAAAAAGGCTTGATTCTTGTTTCAGAACCTTTGTTGATACTAGACGATATGATCCTTGGAGTGATATATAAAATTATCGCATAGAGGAGGGATCAGACCATCCTAGATCAATATTCTATGGAGTCTTGTGGTGACTTGAAACTTGTGATGAATTGTTATCACATGAGTGGATTGCACGAACATTAGTATTCTTCGGAACATCAGTTCATTGTTTTTGTTCTGAATACGTAGCTTGATTGAGTTGCCTACTCTCGTGATTCGGATGTCGATAGGGAGCTTTTTTGGTTTGACTTTCTCTTATTAAGTGTGTGGTAATTTTTTGATTTTCTTCCGGCGATGATGTTATTGAGTTGGTTATAGAACCTTCACTTGGAATGTTCATCGTCTGGCCTGCAAGATCTAAGTTTGTATTTTCTGCAACTTGCTTGTCTTCTTCTTGAGTTGTGACATTCACTGCATCAGTATCAGTTTCTTTCTCTTCAACTTGGACTTCTACATTCGAAGCTTCCTTCTTGATAAACTATTGCACCTTGTTTTCTAATGACTTCTTGTCCTTAAGCTTCTTAATTTGCATCAGTAGTTTTTCACTGTGGTCTTTAAGTCGAGAAACTTCTTCATTTTTTTTCAGTAGTGATCTTGTCAACGTCTCTTTGCATATTTTGTATCGCCTTTTTACTTTCTTGAAGAATTACTTTTGAGATTTGTTGTATGTCTTCAGGCGTCATTGAATTTGGCTTCAAGGTAACGTCCTGTAGCGTTATTTTTTTTTCTTTTTGTGGGAAAATGTCAAAAACTTCTTTTTCGTATTTAGGATAAAGGAACCTAGGGTTTCCATCCATGGTGATCCCATAATAATGTCACTTTGATCATTCCACAGGGATTGAACAATGAATTTCGATATAAATGTATAATCGCCAATGTTTAACTGTAAATCGGTTATTTCGTATTGTTTTTTGCCAAAAAGGTCTAATTTATCAATTATATTTAACTAAAGAATCACCAATTGGTTTGCAATTTTAGGGTTTATATAATTTTTATCTTTCGCAGGTGAGATAGCAATAGTGACATCTTTTCCTGCGAGAGTTCCTTTAACTTTAAATAGCACTGTAGCATAGCTGGATAAGGTTTCTAAAAATCTTCCTTGCTTCATTTCTGATTTAAACTCCATTGCGTTTTTCTTCAAAAATGGAATTCTTTTGTGTTCGTCGATGAGATTAGGGTTTTAATAACCCCATTTTCTTTAATGAATTTGAACACCTTCATCGTTTTTTTTTTTTTTAATTATACGTTTAGAATTGGAAATTTCCTTTTGTTTCTGTTACTTCCCCTGTTTTTTATTTTTATTTTTTAGTATTATATCAAAACCCTTTATTTTATAATATTATAATAATAATTTTTTTCCATTGATATGCAATGGCTTTATACACTTTTTCCTTTTATATATAATGGCGCTGGTATCACTGCTTTAATTTTCTTCAAGCTCTTTATAAAATATGTTTTTTTTAATATTTTATGATATGACTTTATGAATGAATAATAGTTAACTTAGTGTGTAGCCAAGAATTTTAAAGTTTGTGACTTTTGGCATTCAGAATGGCATATACGAGCAATTTTATGGCTTGAAATCAATTCTACACACAGAAATCGGAATTTAAGTGCGATAGGAATGGCCCGGCAACAACACGAGTGTAGGTCAATGGCGGAAGATTGTGGCACGAGAACAACAACGGTGGCAGTGAAAACTTTGCGAACATATGGTCAGTGGCAATGATAAAGTTGTGGCAGAGCATTGAATGACTTTTATGAATAGGCACACAGCGGAGGAGTCAGTCGACGATCCAGGAATTTCTGATGGCAAAATTGTGGCTAAGCCGATGGTTGTGCAGGTTGATGAAAGGTACCAGGATTTGAGAAGATGGTCAACAATAATCGATTGACAGTGAAGGGTAGATGTAGTCTGTTCATTTGTGTGTGGAAGTTATGTTGGGGTTGTTGGCGGTGACAGTGATGGATGAAGCCAGAGGTGGTCGCTCTGTTGCGCAGAAGTGGCGGCTGACAGGGTGAAGAGGGTAGTAAAAAGGTGGTCAAACTTGGACATGCAAAGGATGGATGGTGTCATTGATAGTGGAATGGAAGATTCGGTTGTGACTTGTTCACTGTGACGACTCCTGTCAGCGGCTGCAGTGGCCTTGTGGGCGGTGGTTTCAGTCGGGTCTTACGACTGCAAGAGAATTGGCGGCGACTACACGATCGTTGGGTTGTTGCGGTGTAGTGCAATTGCAAGAATTTTTATTTGTATATATATTTTCTATTATAATGTGACTTTATCGCTTATTTTTCCAATTAATTTTTATTTTATTATTATTTTTTAATGGCCAAAGGCCTAGCAAAACTAAGAAGAGGAGAAACTCCCAAATTCCGAGCGAAACGGTTCAATTATATGGCAACAAGGTTGACAAAATGTTGATGGCCAAGGGCCTAGATTGGAGAGCATGGCTCTGTGCAGCAGTGAGTCACCAGAGGATCAAATTGCTCTGATACAAAATGAAGTGAACAAAGTTCGTACTTCTCGTTAAATACTCTAGAAGACTTGCAATATGAAAATATCCATTGAGGATACAAATATTATATATTAAAATGTATGATGAATGCTGATTGATATGAATGTTACAAATGAGGCCTGTTTATATACCTTGGCAGGTGCCTCTTCACGGAAGGTCATGTCCCATTTAGACATGCCTCTTCAACCTAATTACTAATTAACTAATCATTATTTATTGTTTACGTTATTTATATCGTTTTATTCATTACACTCTCCTCCGCACGTGTGAAGGACAAGATGAAGTTTTCAGACTGGTTTAGGGTTTTCTGTGTAGTGTTGACCAGTGTTGATGTTGGGTCAACCTTGGTTGTTTGACTTTGATCTTTTGGACAGTCTGCGTTTTTGGGAGGCTGAATTTGATGACACAGAAATCGAGGTGAAGGGAGATGATTTGACTGTTGCGTTGAGCACAACGTTGACCAACAGATTGCTGAAGTTTGACTGCTGTGTTCATCGAGTTTGACTAGATTATTTTGGACTGTTTTGGGCTGACTTTGATTGTGAGAAGAGGTCGAGTTTGACTGGCTTTGATCGAGCTCCATTGGGAGGCATTTTGTTGGTTTGACCAACGATGATTTTGCTGGCTAGGGCATCTTGTTGACTGCTGTAAATTGTACTCTCTCTGCTGAATTTGAAGAATAATAAGAATATTTGATCAAAGGGTTTTCCTCACATTGGGGTTTTTCCCTGGCATCCTCCAAATTATTGTGTCTCTTGTCTTGGTTTGCCTTGTGTCGATTTATTTATGTTATATCAACATTTATTGTCAATGTTAATGTGATTGCGTAATTGGAAATTGAATTGGGCTAATAAGAAATATTGAAGTAAATTGCTCTAAGCATAGAACATACTAGGGTCAATGGCTTCCTCATCATACTTCAAATTTGATGACAAGTATGATTATCATGCTTGGAAAATGTCCTTGGATCTGACATTGGAGGAACAAGATGTTATGGATTATGTGCAGGGAAAGATCATTGAGCCTCCATCGAATGCACCAGATGCCACTAAAACAAAGTACAAGAAAGGGGAAAACAAGGTGAAGAAGATCATCAAGGATTCTATTCATAAGCACTTGGTTGCTTATATCTCTGAGCTGGGCACATCTAAGGAGATGTATTATAAGTTGGTTGGCATGTTCAGGGCCAACAATGCTAATCAAATCCTCTTTTTGAAGAACAAGTTGAAGAACATCAAGATGGACAAGGGAGAGTTCATCCAATCATATTTCATGAGGCTCACCGAAATCAAGAATGGTCTCTTAGCTATTGGGAAGGTCATAGCTGACTGAGAGCTTACTCTCATTGCTCTTGGAGGACTTCCTCGACCATGGTATGTATTCAATACCACTATTCTCAATAATAATATAATTCCCGATTTTGATGAATTGTTGACGAGATACACTCGAGAGAAGACAAGGATGATGGAGAGAGACCATCCCTCATATGGGAATGGAAGTGACCCTACTGCCTTCACCGCTCATGCAAAGAAGAGGAATAATGTTGGTCCGAGAAATAAAAATCATGGAAGAGCGGGTACCAAGGGAAGGAAGGGAAGATGTTACAATTGTAACAAATTTGGTCACTATGCTAGAGAGTGCCCCAATAAAAAGAACTCTCCTCGAGATGATGAATATAACAACAACAACAACTTCAGGGGGAATGGAAATCAAAGGAACCACAGGTTCAAAAGAAAGAGGAAGGCTCCCTCTGATGGAAATGGAAATGTAAATGGTCAACCTTTCAAGAGGTCAAGGAACTCCAAGTATGATGAATAATGTTGTTGATAATAGGAGAAATGAATATATTCTTATATCTTCCCTCTCTGTTGTGTCTCCTCTTGACACTTTGGAAAACTGGTTGATTGATAGTGGTGCCTCAAGGCACTTCGTTGGATATAAAGAGGCCCTCTCTGATTTGATTGAAAATGACACTAATTTGGAGATTATCCTTGGAGACAATGCCACCTATCCCGTGAAAGGGACAGGGACTGTGACCCTTCATCTAAATCAAGGTCAAGTCCTCCGTTTGCAAGATGTGTTGTACGTACCTAACTTAAAGAAGAATCTAGTGTCTATCTCAGCTGTTGGTGTCCCGTGTTTTGATAGTTTGGCAAATCAAAAGACAAGGCAACATCAGAACCAATCTTTAGAGTTCCAGGATCTAGTCCTCCTGTTCTCAGAGAGGGATCTCTCAAATGTTTGTTTGCAAAGGTTTATCTTGTGTGCTTTGAGTATTGGTTTTAGACTAGTTATTAAGTGCATGTGTTTGTTTGGTTGAATTGATACAACAGAACATAAAATATCTAGGAAATATATATAGAAAGGAGAAACATCTGGTTCATTGGGCAATGGAGTCAAAAAGAGGTCATAACATACTCATCAATGGATATGGGATATTAGAGGGCAAATCTAACTTGGCAATAGGATCCTTTGGTTTTTAGAATGAGATGGACATCAATGATTTGAAAAGAGAAGTTTAATTCTCAAACAAAGGGAATTTGAAAGCACAATTTGAACAATAAAGAGATTTTTGATAGACAGGGCTAATCATGAATCCTACAAATCACACCTTTAAGCAAACAAATGATTTCAAAACAACTTTAAAAATGAAATCTAAGATTCGGGGAACACCCTATTTCCTCAAAGATTTTATTTCAAATGACTTAGAAAACATAAAAGATTCACTGATAACTGCAGTCATAGAAGAGGGAACACCTAACACATCTATGATTACAACTATAAAGACCTTTGAGACAACTGTTTAAGTAAGGACAAAGGGCAAGATCAGAACAGACCTCCTTGACTCACTGTAAACAGAAAACTACAAAGGGAGACTTCAATAACAGTTTTAAAGTGGCAGCAGACAAGCAGGGAGAACCATAAATCATGCTGAAACCAACTATTCGAACTATTAAGGAAATAAACAAGCATGAAGACTAAAGAGAGAGATTAAAGACTCTAAAATACTTCAGCAGAAGAAAACATAAAACAGTGAAGGATGAACAGGTCTAAGGTGCTTCCAAGAGTCATTTCTTACCCTAAAAATTTCAACCTACTGTAGTAAGAAATTGTGGAACATAATGAAAAAAGGAGAAAAAATTAAACAGCTCAGAATACTTCACCAACAGCCAAGCTCATGGATCCAATGATAGAGCCTTCATAGTAACAAGCATGCAACAACATCATGAGGGCGCCCAAGACTTCAATTTCTTCTTCAACTTCAACAGACTATGTATTATTTCAGAGATTTCCAATATTAAAACTAGTGATCAACCAACCAACAACAATTCCTCATCTTCTGCTGAAGTATTTATAGAAGGATGAGGAGGTGAGATCTGATAAAAGATCTCCCAAGACAATTAATATAGACTTAATGACTTCTGGGCCTTTGAGAGGCTTAATGGAGAGGTTTACAAGTGTTTTTCTGTATTAATGTTCTACATTTAAGATTTAAGCTCGGTGGGAGATTTTGTTGACTTCTAAGGCTCTGTGTCATGTTGGAGTAACTCTGCAGATATTTTGTCATTAGTTTATTTGTAGAATTCATTGTGCGGCTGCGCTGAGGCAAATATATGATTTGGACCAATAAATCCAGCCTCTATTTGAATGCTTTGAGGCACAGGTGGCACTATGGTGGTTGGGAGGAATCAATTTGCCTCAGATGTGGCGGTGGAGGCCTTTCTGTCTGCTAGACACGTATGCTTTTTCCTTTTACTGTGTTTTGGTCGGGGATTAGGCTTTTGATAATCTTTCTTAGCCGTAATCCTCCACAGATCTGTCTCTAATCTTCTGCTTTGGTGTTTTTCTAGTCTTCGACACTGATACTCTTCGACTGTGTTTGATTTATGGTGTTATGCTGGTGTGCAAGGCTGTGCAGGGGTGATATGGCATCAATGCCTCATGAAACATTGATGAAACGTGAATTTCAAACCCTGCGAAGGCTTTTGTTTGATGAATCGAAGGCGGGAGGATCGTCACCCTCTGCCTTTAAATTTTCTTCAACCATGGCAAAATAACCTCTGAACCCTGCAAAATACAAACAAATATTATAAAATCCTGCGTGTATGGGCTAACTGCTTCAGAAGGCACGTGGAGGGAGCGTGGCCGTTGGATGGAATCATCCAACAGTCGAGATTGATCAGAGGAGGTTGAAGGAGACGGGGGGAAGACATTAAATCGGAACCGTCGATCGCTCAGAGATCGATGGTTGGGAGCGAAGGCGAAAAGTCAAAGCGAAATGGAGAAATGATTTAAAACCTTTGTTTGGACAAAAATGGTCACAAAATCATGTTCGGGGTTCGGGAGAAACGTGGGCCATCGGATGAGATCGGTCCACGCGATCAACGGCGGAGGACGAGCGCCAATAAACCTTAGAAAACATGCCCGGTCATCAAACCTTTTAATAAAACCATGCTGTATAATTTTCCTGGGTCCGGATTTGCTGACTGGACGAGGAATCAGGGTGATGAATTTTGGGTCATCGATCTGCAGATCAGATCGACGGCAGAGATGCCTTTAAGGACTGCGCCGTTCCTAGGTTAACTGTTGGGCTTCTTTGGTGAGCGATCGCCGTCTGATAGGCGGCCTCAGATCGGACGGTGGACGTCAATATCGCGTCGGGTCCACGTCCGATCTTTAACGCACGATGGGCGACGGTTTTATGAACAGTGCCCCGGCCACGCGTCAAGCGGTGTATGGAATCGCTGCGAAATGAAAAAATACCGCCCCGCTCTCAAAAGCGGTGCGATGGATACCGCGTGGTTTTTTGCAATGGTGAATGGATGGCGGGGACCACTGGGGGATGGATTGTGCACCGTCGATCTGTAGATTAGATTGACGGTGGATATCGACTTGAACTTTGAACCGGCGGAAAACCTTAGGTCATAATAAAAATGTCAAATTAATATAAATGAAGGTTTATACTTTGGGCGGAAATATTTATTTTTCGATATGGTTTGGCGCCCGCCTGTGGGGCCATGGGTTCTATGGGGAATCATATGACCGGATTTTTAAAGAGGAGGGGCCAGTCGAAATCGGGCAACGCGATGAGTGCTTGGAAGGCTGGCGCTCGGTTCCAGCACCAAGACGTATGGAAGGGAAGGGTTAGAGACTTAGCCCAAGGGGGCTTAAGTCTATAATACATAAAAATATGATTTTTATGGATTTTGAATGATTTTCAAAGGTTTTTGGTGGGTTTCGATAAGGCTAAGAAAGGGTCTTAGAACCTTATCAAAGGGATTTTGATGAAGGGGAAAGGGGAAAAACATGAAAATGAGGGATTTTATGGAAAAAGAAAGCAAAGATGAGGTCAGTTTTGGAAGAAGGGAGAAAGAGGAAAATGGTGAAGACAATCGGTCCTCTATGACTACTCTTCTCTTGGATGCCCTAACTCATCCTCCATTCTTTCTTCCCAGGTCAAGACAAGAATGATGTGTCTATCTCTCCCTCTCAGCTTAGGGAGGTCATACCCATTCCACTGAAGGAATCCTATAAAAAGGAAAGTACCCAAGCTCCCTCTTAACCAGAGACTTGTCCAAGCTCCCTCTTGACCAGGGACTTGCTTCCAGCAGCTCTTCAGGTGGAGATCATGGGATAACCAACTTGTAGAACTCCATCCTTTGATGTCATGAATTTCTTCTTTGTCATGGAGTCTACATCATTTAGGACATTGTAGGGCACAGACCATCCATCACTTTCGTTCATGAGTCATGTCAATCATGTTATCATTCCTTTCATTGGAAAGTGATTAAGTAGTCCATATCCGACCTTCCTTCATGCCATGTTGCCTTCTTAATGCCATATTTCCTTAATGATCTTTCATCTTGCTATATGGGCATCAGTTGTGGAAGACATCCACAACTCTTCCCTTGGCAGCCCTGCATAAGCCCATCCAGATATGATTCAAAAATAAGAAATGTACATTAAATCAAAATTGTCTTTGTGATGGTCTTTCATCATGGCATCTTCTTGTTTGCATCATCATCCTGCATACATATTGACACATCTCCAAAAGATGTATATTGTCAAGGGTCTCTCTCTTTTTCAGACTTCATCAGGGTCTTCATATCTTTCATGGAGATATCATAGTCAAATCTTCCAGTCCTTGGATGTTGATTTATAGTTGCAAATTTCAAGATCTTTTCCTCTCTTTCTTCACACATTTCCTTTTCCAGGACCTTCCAATCAGAGTTCCTATAATTATTTTCAACCATCTCATATTTCATATGAGGACATATTATGTTGATTTCATCTATTCAATGTGTGACCCATGCTTTCTTGCATCCTTTCAAAGGAGGAGATCCTTCCTTTTGATCATGTTCTTGAGATAGAACATTCATCCATGTTACCTGCAACCATATAACATGACTCTATTCTATCAAATACAAGCATACATACCTCATTTTCCTTTTGGTCATCTAGACTTCCTTCAACAACTTTCTTGATTGAAAGAACTTCAATTCCTTGACCTGCTTCACTTCTTTTGACATCATACCATCCCATGAATTCCTACAAGTTGGAATTCTTGATGAAACCCTTGCTTCCTTTTATATGGTGAATCTTCCAATGAAGATTCAACAGAGGATCTTAAGTATCCCCATTCAACAAATGTTTCCTTTTGACTGATGTATGGTGAGCTTTGTACTTGATGACATTTTCTTCTTCTTATAAGTACCACTTATGCTTCTAATGAGGTCACCAAGAGCTATATCCTTCCACAGATGATTGCCATAGACTTTTATTCCAGCTATCCTTCATGCTTCTCTATGATGATGTCACGAGCTCTTGCTTTCAATGCTTCTATGATGCCATGATGCATCCTATCATGCTCCTTGGAGACTTATGATGGCCATATCTTACAACAGAAAACTTGAAAAGAACTACGTGAGGAAGACTATCTCAATCATAGTAGAGATCTTTTACTTCCTCTTCTTGGATTTCTTCTTTTCAGGTTCCTCCACTTCTTTGGTGATATGGGCTTCTTCTCTTCCCCTTTTGTTATTGTTCTTCTTGAGCTTAGGACAATCTCTCTTGTAGTGCCCATATTCTTGACATCCATAGCATTGAACCTTGGCCACATTCTTCTTCTTTTTCTGAGGACCAAACTTTCCAAATTTTCCCTTTCTTTTTGTCATTGTAACATATGCTTGATTTTGCTCACTTGATCCTACATCAGTTTTTGCCTTCAGCCTGATTTCTTCAATTTTTGCATAGTGACCAAAGATCCTTGAATGGAGTACTTCTTTCTTCCCATAAATGCTTGAAGTAAATTTGCCCCATTCCTATGGTAGTGCATTTAGTACTATTGTAGTCATTTCTTTGTGAGACATTATTTCTCCCAGATCTTGAAGTTGATCCCTGATTTCAGATATCCTCATAAAGTATGATGCTATTCCTTCTTTTGATATCCTTAGCTTGTAGAATTCTTACCTTAATGAGATAACTTCTCCTGCAGTGCTTATAGAAAACAACTCTACCAGTTTGTCATATATTTCTTTTGAGGTTTTGAGTTTAGATACATATGGAATGAGGGGATCTTTGATGAATTCTATGAGAATCAGTTGAACCCTCACTTCCCCTTTCATAAACCTTGCAAGTGCTTAAACATCTTCTTTTAGAGGTTTGGTGATTGAACCCTTTACATGTTCCATGACCTCATTCTCAATGAGATTCAGATCTGTCTTTTTCCATGCAAGAAAGGTTGAATCCCCAACCAACTTGTTGCTTTCCTTGCAAAAAGACATTTTGACATATTCAAATGTAGACATAAATATACTTGTGAAGTTGCTTCTTCCACTTGCTGCCTTCTTGAATTTGATGATGATATAGATAATGGAAAACTTCTTCTTGATGATGACAGTTTTCTTCAAAAGTGATCCTTGATTCAAACAAGAGGAAGATCACTTTAGACCTTTAGATGATGATGTCCTAGTTGATAATGATGACAACGTGCTTGATCTTGCTTCCTTTGGATGAGTCGACTTCAAGTTACTTAGATCTGTAAATCTCTTCAACTTGAGTAGAGGTAGGGTCTTTGTGGTCCTTTTTCTTTGATGATGACTTGAGCGAGGATCCCAAGACTTCTTTTGGTGTGGACTTCTTCTATGATCTAGGGCTTTGACACTTCCTTGTAGATATTGACTTCAAGATGCTTTTAGGATGAGATGATCTTCTAGATCTACTTTGATGCCCTTCTAGAGTTTCGGTCCTTGAATGCTTAAGTGTCCCTTGATGAGTTGCCCTTCCTTGATTTTGTCACCTTAGCTCCGATACCATGTTGAGAAATCAAGGGCATTTAGATGAGGTGATTTCTCTAGTTATGATAACTACTTGTGAATGCTTGTTACTTCTTTAGATTAGATTCTTCTTTGACTTAGATTATTATAGTGATCTTCCTCATCAAACAACTACCAAACCATAAACATTAATGAGACAAGAGACATAGAATGTAGGCGATCAGTCAGGGCAAAAACCTCTCCAACTTGAGAGGAAAACCCAAACAAATTCTTCTTCTTATAGAAACTTCAAGAGGCGAATTCCAAGACCAAGACCCTTGACCTATTAACCTCTCCAAGGCCAAGTCACAAGGCTTCTTAGTTTAACCTCTTCTTTCTTGAGTCAACGATGGTCAAACTGCTTGCTTCTTCCTCCTTTTTGTCTATCCTTCAGATCTCGGCTCCTTGGATCAGACCTGCAACCCACGACCTCTTCATAAACCCTAGTTGCAACACATGTGATGGATGTTGACCAACTTTTGCTCCTTGTTTCTCCTTCGTCTGGATGGAAAGAATTCCTTTTATACTTTGGCTTGATGAACGCTATGTCTTCTCCTTTGATTCAACTTCTAGGACGACCTTACTAGCCTTGGTCCTTCTCTGCAATAGATGACACCAATTTCCTTCGCACATGTTAAGTATACTTATTACTAGCCCAAAAACAGATCAGAAATATCTTGGATATGTTTCTCCTTCTTTCGCTTGGTGATATGTTTCCTTTATGTTTTTTGCACTTCTATTTCTCCCTTGTTAAAATTGGAAACTAGGGCCAAACTCCACCTTGGACAACTCATATGATGGAGATGATATTTTTATTGGATTCCTCTTTTCGAGAGGTGCAACATTGATCTAAAGATCATTTTGTTTGGACAAGAAGAAGTGTGATTTTGAATTTATTATTCTCAAAATGTATAAATTGTTCAAGGTTGGCCAAAATCAAATGTAGGCTCATGAAGCCCAAGAGATGTGTCTCCACACCCTCAACAAATTGTATAAATAAGAGTGACCTTTTTCTCATTTTGGACATCACTCACTCATCACATCTTTCTCTCTCCTCTCCTCATTGGTTCGTACAAGTCTGGGCAGCTTTTTCTCTAATTCACACGTGTGGCAGGAGGTCGAAGTTTTCAGGGTCAAAGTATAGGTCGAATTTCAAAATTCAGGACAATGTTGACTAGTGTTGACTGAGGGTTAACCTTTCATCTTTGACTGTGGTTTTTAGGCAAAAAATCTGATTTTAGGAGGCCATATTGATTGCCACAGATTTCGAGGAATTTGGAGAGTTTGACCAAGGTTAACTTCAGGTTTGACCGCAGTTTTTACATCAACGTTGATTGGGTTTGACTTGACTGTTTTGGGTTGACTTTGACCCTCTTGGAAGGCCGAATTGGATTGTTGTTGATCAAGTTGCTTGGAGGACCTTTTGGAGCCACTTTGACCAGCGTTGAATTTCTAGTTAGGGCTGCAGTTGATTGCTGATTTTGGAAGGACTGATTTTGGCAAGTTATTTGGATATTTGTACTCTCTCTCTGCTGAATTATTGAAGAATAATAAGAAGAATTTGATCAAAAGGTTTTCCCCACATTGGGGTTTTTCCATGGCATCCGCTAAATATTGTGTCCTCTTGTCTTGGCTGGTCTTCTGCTTATTGTTTATGTTCTATCTGCATTTACTATCAATGTGATGAAGTTAATGTGATTGCTAATCTGGAAATTGATATTAGGCTAATAAGGAAAATTGAAGTAAATTGCTCTTAAGCATAGAACATACCATTGTTATCTAAAATTAACATGGTATCAGAGCCCAGGTGATGACAAAGCCCAAGCAAGAGTGAGAAAAGCAATCTCTGAGATCTGTTGGACAAGGACAAGAGTCATTGGCTTCCTCATCTTACTTCAAATCCGAGGACAAGCTCAATGATAAATCTGATTATCATGGATGGAAGATGTCTCTAGGCTTGACTTTGGAAGAGAATGATGTCATGGATTATGTGCAGGGAAAGATTGCTGAGCTTCCTTCAAATTCATCGACGGCCACCAAAACAAAGTCCAAGAAAGGTGAGGTCAAAGCTATGACAAGTTGGTTAGCATGTTCAAAGCTAGAAATGCAAACCAAATCCTCTTTCTCAAAAACAAGCTGAAGGACATCAAGATGGATAGAGGGGAATCCATCCAATCCTACTTTATGATGATTACTGAAATAAAAAATGATCTTCTATTTATTGGAGAAGTATTGCTGATCGAGAGCTCACTCTTATTACCCTTGGAGGTCTTCCCCGAGCATGGGATGTATTCAATGCTATCCTCAACAATGACAGGATTCCGGGTTTTGATGAATTGTTGACTTGATGCACTCAAGAAGAGACAAGGATGATGGAGAGAGACATGCCTTCAAATAGGAATGATCCCACAACATTCTCTACTCATGCTAGAAGGAAGAACACTGCCGATTCAAAGAAACAAGGTCAAGGAAGACAGGGATTCAAAGAAGGAAGAAAGGGAAAATGTCTCAATTGTAACAGGTTTTGCCACTATGTCCGATAGTGTCCTAATAAAAGGGATACACCACAATATGATGATCACAACCACAACAATTTCAAGGGAAATGGAAATCAAAGAAATAGGAGGTTCAATAACAAAGGAAAGAGAAATGCTCCAGCTGCACGATATGGAAATGGTCGACCTACTAAGAAGTCGAGAAACTCTAAGTATGAGGAAACTAATGTTGTAGATAAACAAAATGAATTTTATCTTATCTCTGCCCTCACTACTGCCTCTCCTCCGAACACATTAGACAATTGGTTGATTGATAGTGGTGCCTCAAGGCACTTCACTGGGTACAAAGAGGCCCTCTCAAATTTGATTGAAAAGGAAACCAATTTGGAGATCATACTTGGAGATAGTGTCACCTATCCCGTGAAAGGGACAAGGACTGTTACCCTTCATTTTAATCAAGGTCAAATCCTTCATTGACAAGATGTATTATCTTGACCTGACTTGAAGAAGAACTTGGTATGTAACAGGTTTTGCCACTATGTCCGATAGTGGCCTAATAAAAGGGATACACCACGAGATGATGATCACAACCACAAAAATTTCAAGGGAAATGGAAATCAAAGAAATAACAAGTTCAACAACAAAGGAAAAAGAAATGCTCCAGCTGCACGGTATGGAAATGGCCGACCTACTAAGATGTCAAGAAACTCCAGGTATGAGGAATCTAATGTTATAGATAAGAAAAATGAATTTTATCTTATCTCTGCCCTCACTGTGCCTCTCTTGGGACATATTGGACGATTGGTTGATTGATAGTGGTGCCTCAAGGCACTTCAGCACGAATACCAAAGAGGCCCTCTCAAATTTGATTGAAAAGGAAACCAATTTGGAGATCATACTTGGAGATAGTGTCACCTATCCCGTGAAAGGGACAAGGACTGTTACCCTTCATTTTAATCAAGGTCAAATCCTTCATCGACAAGATGTATTATATGTACCTGACTTGAAGAAGAACTTGGTATCTATTTCGTCGATGGAAGACAAAGGCTTCAAGGTGTCATTTATTGATGGGAAGGTACGCATTTGGCAAAGGAACTTCAAAGATGCTTTTACTTTTGGATTTAGGGTTGATAACCTTTATCAAGTTGGAGGAAGTCCTTTGGGAGCCATGACATGCAACACTTCTCTTTAATACGAATTATGGCACCGAAGATTTGATCACCTTCATTATAAAGCTCTACCCAATGTTAGGAAGATGGTCACAGGTATGCCTGAATTCAAAGCTGATCATGAAGGTGTTTGTCAGGGTTGTGTCGAAGGGAAACATACAAGGGGACCATTCCCCTCTAGTGATAGTAAGACTACCAACATTCTACAGTTGATCCATTCTGATTTGTCTAGTATATTGCCCGCAACATCTTTGGGAGGATATTTGTACTATTTTATTTTTGTGGATGATGTCTCTCGCTAAACTTGGATTTAATTCTTGAAGAAGGAGGACGAAGTGTTCAAGTGGTTCCACTCTTTCAAAGCCTTGGTTGAAAATCAAACAGGGAAAAAGATCAAAATATTGAGGACCGATAATGGAACCCAATATGAGTTAAATGAGTTCAATGACTATAGTAGAGAAGCTGGCATTAAGAGGGAGACCACTACTGCTTATACTTCTGAGCAAAATGGAGTTGCCAAAAGGAAGAATCGAACCATCATTGAAGCTACTCGTGCCATGCTTCATGACCAAGGCCTATCGAAGTTTTATGGGGAGAAGCTTCCAACACTGCCGTGTTCGTTCAAAATAAATGCCCACATCAAGCATTGAACTCCAAAACTCCCTAAGAAGTTTTCACCTGTAAGAAACTTGATGTTTCCCACTTTAGAATTTTTGGTAATCTCATGTATTTTCATGCGCCGAAAGAAAAGAGAAGCAAGTTGGATGCATCTGGGAAGAAAGGAACATTTGTGGGCTATAGTGAAACCTCAAAGGCATATAGAATCCATGTGCCTAGTCAAAGGGAAGTGGAAGTAAGCCATGATGTCACCTTCGATGAAGATGCTGCCCTTGGGAAGGTTAGAGATCTTCCTATTCTGAAGAAGGACAAAGATGAAGATGCAGGAAAGCAGGAAGAACCGATGGATGAACCGATGCCTGATGTTGAAGGGTCGATGGGTCCCATTGATCCACCTCTCTGTGAGCCCTCTTCCTAATAAAGGAGACACTCGTGGCTCAAAGACACTCTCAAAGATGACGAGAGACACATTGCACCAAGGGGGACATTTCACGAAAGTAAGAAGCCGAACAGGTACCAAGGGTACTTAGCTGCCATGAGCACCGTTGTTCAATTTGAGCTTGACACATTTGAAGAAGCCGCGAAGCACTAAGTTTGGAAGGATGCAATGAACGAAGAGTATGAGTCAATCATGAAGAATGATGTCTGGGATGTGGTTCCTAGACCCCAGGACAAGTCAGTTGTCACCTAAAAATAGCTTTACAAAATCAACCATGGAGCTGATGGGAGTGCTGAAAAGTTCAAGGCCAGGTTTGTTGCTTGAGGCTTCTCTCAAAAGGAAGGTGTGGACTATGATGAGATATTTACATTGGTTGCCTGATACACCACCATCCATTTGATTATTGCCCTTGCTGCCTCGCAGGGATGGAATCTACATCAAATGGATGTCAAAACTGCTTTCTTACATGGCTCGCTTAAAGAGGAAGTTTATGTAGAGCAACCAGAAGGGTTTGAAGTTTTGGACCGAGAGTCACATGTATGTAGGTTGAAGAAAGTCCTTTATGGGTTGAAGCAAGCCCTCGGGGCTTGGTATGAGAGGATTGACAACTATCTTATGAAGCTGGGGTTTACAAGAAGTGAAGCTGATTTGAACCTTTACTTCAAGGTTGAAAATGACAGGCCTCTGATTTTGGTACTTTATGTAGACAATCTCTTTTTGACAGGTGCATACCCTCTCATTCATCAATGCAAGAGGGAGTTGGCTTTTGAATTCGAGATGAAGGACCTAAGGTTGATGCACTACTTCCTAGGCTTGGAGGTCTGGAAAAAGCCAGGTGAGGTTTTCCTTTCTCAAGGAAAATACATTGTGAAGCTACTTGAAAGATTTGGGATGGTGGACTGCAAGTCTGTGACTACTCCCATGGAACTCAACTTCAAGAAGCTATGCAGAAGTGTTGCTGGGCCCGATTTGGGAAATCCTTTCGAGTATCGCCAACTCGTGGGGGCCCTGATGTTCTTAGTGAACTCCCATTCGGACATATGCTTTGCAGTGAATACGTTGAGTCAATTTATGTTCGAGCCTCATCACATACACTGGATTGTTGCCAAGAATCTTTTGAGATATCTTTGGGGCACAATCAACTATGGATTGAGATACACTGTCTGGAATTTGAGGCTCCATGGATATACTGATGCTGATGTGGAATCGCGATTTTTTGACCAAAACGATATTATCGGCGATTTTTTCGGTAAAAATCGTCGGCCCATCAAACAGCAACCCTGTAAGTTCAAAAATCGATTTTTTTGGTCATTTTTGCAGCCCTCTCATTTTCCTGACACACCCTGTTGGCAGTTAATGGTAATGTTAAATTCTTAAAGTAAAAGTCCTTTTACTTAAATTTTTAACATTACCATGAAATGAATTAGAATGTTTAAGAGTGGTTTCGACCTCATTGGATTTGATATGGAGAAACTAGAATTTTAGATTTCACTCAAAATTCAACAGACTTAATGGTTTTCAGGGTTTCATGGTTTGGGGATTTGCATTGTTTCCATTTGATTCTATTATGTGTAAGGGTACGAGATTGGCATTTGATCAAGAGCATGAAGTCCTTTAAGAACCTTGATGTTGGTGGCATTGATTGTTGAACTTTGTTGATGTTGGTGGTATTGATTGTTGAGCTCCCCTACCGTGGCCTTAACAAGAATGTACCCTTCACTCAAAGGAAAACAACTGGTTAGGCATGTTAATCTTTTTCTACCGCATTTTAAGGTTGAGGAGATGAACCCTTCACTCAAACCAAAATCATTGGTTAGGCATGTTAAACTTTTTTAATTTCTATCATGTTATAAGGTTGAGCAATCCAAGTCTGAAGACTTTGAGCTAGATGATGTTTATGTATCTCTTGTTGATGATCCCATTTCTAGTAGCGATGAATCAATGATGAGTTTCATGAGGAGGAGGAGGAGGAGCAACAATAGGAGGAGGAGGTGACACCACCTAACCTTGCTACCGGTAGAAGGCGTGGTCTGCCTCCTTTAGCTCCTGGTGCTTCAGGATCTGGAGCACAACAGAGTCCATTGCCAGCCCGACCAGCTTCTTCGTCTAGAGGGAAAGCTGTTACATTTTCTCGTAAGAGGTGCAGAGGAAGTCAGTAGTATAGGTTATTTGGTGCATTCCTTTGTATATAACATTATGACTCATGATATGAGATACATTATTATATTTTTTGTTGATATTTTGAGGTTGAGTTGAGACTCAGGACTTAGTATTCAGGACATGATTCACTATTATGTGTGATATAGCACTAGACATGATATTACACATCTTATATATTAGTTTTTTTTCATATTTATGTGTCAATGCATTTATTTTATGTTGTGGGTGCTTTAGATATTAAAAAAATTGAAAAAAAATGAATATTTTTGTATGTGCCGATTTTTTCCCGATTTTTACGTTTTTTTTCGATTTTTTCCCCTCGCCGATTTAATCCCGATCGCGATTTTCAAAACATTGTGTAAGAGCACATCTGGATGTTGCTTCTCACTAGGTTTTGCTTCGATATACTGGATGAGCATGAAGTAGAAATCGGTTGCTTTGAGCACTGTTAAGGCTGAATACATTGCAACTAGTATGGCCTATTGTGAAGCTGTTTGGTTGAGGAATCTTTTTAGTGAGTTGTTTGAGCATATGCTGGATACCACAATGATCTACTGTGACAACCAAAGTGGGATGTGTCTTTCAGAGAATCTCGTGTTCCATGACCGCTCCAAGCATATTGATATCAGGTGCCACTTTATCCGGGATATGGTACAACGAGGAGCAATAAGGCTCCATCGCATTGGGACTGATGAGCAGGTCGCAAATATTCTCACGAACCCCCGTGGAAGGTCAAATTCTTAACCTTCCATGAGAGACTTGGAGTCGTGGAAGGACCCTCTTATGAGGCTGCCGCATGAGTTGGACATTGAGCTCTGGGAGCTCCGGGGGGCTTGGGGGTACTTCTTGGAGCTATGAGCGACCATAAGGTGAGTGGTTCACCTTCCCCTAATGGTGCACTGTGTACAAGGTGAGTGGTTCACCTTCCCCTGTGATACCCCATTATGGTTGGCATATGCATAGGATGAGTGGTTCACCTTCTCCTATGGCATATGAGTAGGATGAGTGGTTCACCTTCTCATGCTGATGCCCCAACATACATCCTACCCATGTAGTCCAAGACTCATGGGAAGTATCTCTCATCTGGCCAGTGAGTTGGGAAATGAGGATACAGACCATAGCATTACCAATGGACGCATTGTGTATTGTCGTACTCTCTATGCTAGGATGCATGGTGTTCAAAATTTTTGATCTGGGATCAATTGAGGTTCTACCTCTAGACTTACTTTGGGTTAGTGGAGAGTGGCAAGGTCTTGTGACTCACTCTCGATTAATTCTTCTTCATTATTTCTTCATGGTTCAGCAAAGCAGAGCATAGATGGCAAAGTTTGGCAGATGGGTTGGCAGGTGGATTTCTCCCTTGTTGAGAGGGAGTGTTAAAATTGGCAACTAGGGCCAAACTCCACCTTGGACAACTCATATGATGGAGATGATATTTTTATTGGATTCCTCTTTTCGAGAGGTGCAAGATTGATCTAAATATCATCTCGTTCGGACAAGCAGAAGTGTGAATTTGAATTTATTATTCACACATGTATAAATTGTCAAGGTTAGCCATAATCAAATGTAGGCTCACGAAGCCCAAGAGATGTGTCTTCACACCCTCAGAAAATTGTATTAGTAAGAGTGGCCTTTCTCTCTCCTCTCCTCGTTGGTTGTACAAGTCTGGGCAACTCTTTCTCTACTTCGCACGTGTGGCAGGAGGCCAAAGTTTTCAGGGTCAAAGTACAGGTCATATTTCATAATTTAGAACAATATTGACCAACGTTGACCGAGGGTCAACCCTTCATCTTTGACTGAGGTTTTTAGGGAGAAAATCTAATTTTAGGTCGCATTGATTGGCACAAATTTCGAGGCATTTGGAGCATTTTGATCAAGGTTGACTTCAGGTTTGACCACATTTTACAACAGCGTTGATTGGGTTTGAATTGATTGTTTTGGGTTGACTTTGACCCTCTTGGAAGGCCGAATTGGATTGTTGTTGGCCGAGTTGCTTGGAGGACTTTTTGGAGCCACTTTGACCTGCGTTGACTTTCTGGTTAAGGCTGCAGTTGACTGCTAATTTTGGCAGGACTGTTTTGGGCGAGTTATTTTGATATTTGTACTCTCTCTCTGTGCTGAACTATTGAAGAATAATAAGAAGAATTTGATCAAAGAGTTTTCCCCACATTGGGGTTTTTCCCTGACATCCGCCAAATATTGTGTCCTCTTGTCTTGGCTTGTCTTCTGCTTATTGTTTATGTTCCATCTACATTTACTATCAATGTGATGAAGTGAATGTGATTGCTAATTTGGAAATTGATATTAGGGCCTTAGGCTAATAAGGAAAATTGAAGTAAATTGCTCTTAAGCATAGAACATACCATTGTTATCTAAAATTAACAGCCCTTCTTATGCTTGGTCTAGTGGTGTTCAAATGGAGGCTGAGTCCTCTTTCTATATAGTGGATTGTCTCTCAAAATAGGCTGACTTCTCCTTGTACATAGGCCGACATGCTTGTCTAGAAACATCTTCATCCTTTTAGAAGGCTGACGTGAGTAACAGCTTGTAACAAGGTCTTGGAGGGTTATTGACACAATTAACTTCACTTTTTACAATGTATAATATGCCCAAATGGGTCTTCAATACATGAGATTGACTCAATAAACTTTATGACTTGATGACCAACCCTAAAGGCTCACAATGGGAGCCTTAACTATAAAATAAAATTCCTTGAGAATGAGACCCATGACTCAGGCATTATAAAATAATTTTATTTTTCTTCTTTACATCAATTACATAAAATCATGATTACACATGTCATTATGAAGACCGAACCTAGTTACATTTTTCAACACCTCAAAGACCCTACCTCCATTCAAAGAAGGATTCTACACTTGAAGCATTCTTGGAAAGCTTACACATTCTACAATCATCAACCAAAGGAAGAAGGAAAGAGCACTTCATCATCAAAGTAATCCCCCTCACATTGAAGAAAGGATCATATCTTGAACATCCTTGAAGAACATCATCTTTGACCATCTTGTAGAAGAATCATCATCAAGAAGGCATCTTCAACTGTCAACATCAAAGGAGTAGTGGAAGTCATCATCATCAAGAAGACATCAAGTTGAAGATATCATCATCAAAGAAGGTATCTTCATTTGAAAAGCAAGTAATTTATACTTTGTCTCAATCCACAAACCAAATGACTTCTTTCTGCAAGGAGAACAATAAACTGGTTGGGACCTCGAACTACCTTGCATGGAAGAAGACAATTGATTTAATTTTCATGGAGAATGAAGTTAATGCATATGTGAAGGGCTCAATCACCAAACCATCACAAGAGCAATCTCAAGCACTATCAAAGTACATGAAAGGAGAAATAAGGGCTCAAAGCATCCTCATAGAGTCAATCTGGATTCTCTCATCCCTTATGTATCAAAGTTGAAGACATCTTGTCAAACACAAGCATGGTAATGCATACAGGACATGAAAGATAAGCATTCGATGCTTCTATTATTCACAATGATACATATTTATCATACATTGGAGTGACCCTTGGATTCATCTTCCAAGGTCTCTTGGACTCCTCTTGACTGTTCAACTCCCACACTAACCCTAGGAGGATTAGGTGTCCAACACATCTAAAGAAATATATGACAAATTGGTGGAGTTATTTTTTGTGAGCACTGTAGGAGAAATCATATCTTTAAGAACTGAACTATACAAAATGAAAGTGTCAAGAGAAGAAGGGGTAGCTTTATATCTCATGAAGGTATCTCATATCAAGGACCAACTACAAGAACTTGGAGAAACAATGTCTGATCTAGAGATGACCACTCTAGTACTTAATGCATTACCAGATGAATGGGGGAATTTCGTATCAAGCATCTATGGGAAGAAGGAAACCACTCTGTTTAGCGATCTGTGGTCATTATGCAAGATTGAAGAAACTAGATTAAAGGCGAAGAGTGATGTTGGGTCAGATGAACAAACACAAGCATATGCAACTATGGCAAGGAAGAAAGGGAAATTTGGCAGGTTTGAGCCTTGAAAGAAGTTTCAAATGAAAATCGACATGTCTAAGATTCAATGTTATGATTGTAATGAATATGGGCATTTCAAAGGAATTGTCCTAAACTCAAGAAGGGCAACAAGAAGAGAAAGGAAAGAAGTGAAGCCCGTGTCACTTAAGAAGTAGAAGAACTAGAAAACAAGAAGTCAAAGAAGGAAGAAGTGATAGACCTCCACTATTAGAAGGTCTCTCACACACTTGACTTATTTTTCAAGTTTAAGTAGGAAGCATAACAATTATGATGGGATGCATTATAGCAGGGATTGAGATGACATCATCATAGAGGCATGGGAGAGTAGCCGAAGTAGAAGTCTATATGGTTGAAGTAGTCATAGTACATGATAGAAGGGAAGTAGCTCATGGCATGTTCATTAGAAAAATAAAGGGACAATCGAAGTAAGTATTTTATATGGTTGGAGAAAGTCATCTAGAAAAATAGGAATATAAAAGTTTGTCTCACTTCATCATCATTAGAAAGAAGCATTTGTAGAATAAGGATCGTCAAGATCCTCCTATGTAATCTTTGTTAAAAGATTCACCCCTACTTGGAAGAAGCAAGTGCCTTGTAGATAGTCTACATTCTACCTTGTGTCGGATCCATAGATTAGAGGGGTGATGATGTGGTGACAAAGATGTGTAGCATGTCAAGTTGGTTGAAGTATTTTCATCTTCAAGCAAGGAAAGAAAGCTGCTAGAAGGAAAAGTCTAGATGACCAAAAGAAGAGGTATGTATATATTTGATAGATAAAGTCATTTGATCATATAGTTACAAATAGAATGTTTGAATGCTCTATCTCATGAGCATGATGAAAGAAGAAGAAACTCTTCCATTAAAATGATGCATGAGGGCATGTAAATAATGTGCCTTGAACTCTTCTACATATTGACAAGATGAAATCAACATAATATGACCTCATGAAGAATATGAGGTGGTTGGCAACTATGGACTCATGAAGAATATGAGGTGGTTGGCAACTATGGTTCCTATGATGAAGGAACTATGTATAGAAGATTCTGAGGAAGCCATATGTGAAGAAGGTGAAAGAACAGTTCGTAAAAGATGTATCTATAGTCATATAAGATAAGATGAGTGATCAACATCTGATAACAAGAAGAATTAGCTATGACATCTCCATGGAAAACGTATGAAGATCCTGATATGTATGTTGAAGTAAAACCTTGGTAATGTATGTCTTGGAGATGGATTCATACATTATGCGAAAGGATGTTGATGTTGCTAGAAGTTGATGCCATGACGAAAGGCCATCATGAAGAGGTAACTTTGATTTAATGTTCATTTTGATTTTGAGAAAGCATCTGGTTGGGTTGAAACAGGGGTACCAAAAGAGGGTTGTAGAAGTCACCTACAACTAGTACTCATGAGATTGGATATAAGGTCCTAGAAGAAACATGACTTGGAAGAGGTAGTTGTATGAAGGATAGCCAGATGTGGACTAGAAGGTCGTTTTCGATGAAGAAAAGGATGACATGACTATAACACTACGTTTCGTTAAAGGGAAGTGATGGAGAAGATGGTCGATGCCCAACGAAGAAGTTCTAGAAGAAGAAGGCTCCATGATGAAGTTGAAGTTCATCCATGACATGATGTTGCAGAAAGCAGGAGCCCTACAAGAAGTTGATAGTACCATGATCTCCACCAAAGAGTAGATTGTTGCTGTTGGTAACAAGTCCCTAGTTAAGAGGGAGCTTGGGTATATTCCTATGTTGCACGAGTTTCTGGTACGCGGGAACGAGTATCTAGCACGGCTAGAAGTTTTGCCCAAATTTACAGGAAACGTCAAGTTGGGAGCGACAATATTATAATATATTAAAATTTAATATATATTAAAAATAAGAATAAAATAATTAATTTATTTCCATCCAAAACTTGCCAATCAAATTCCTTCCCAGCAAAGAAACATGCAGAACTCCCAAATCGGAAAAAAGGTTGTTATTACTCGATTACTAGGTGATTTCATATAACAGTATATGTTAAGTCATCGGTTCAATTCCTTGCCCATGATGTAACCTCACCAATATTGAGCTTTTATATTCGGTACTTGGGGACGAGAACCCGGGATGGGTTCGGGAACTCATGCAACATCTATATATATATATATATATTGGGGGTGGGGTTCTCGAACCCATCTCGAGTTCTCGTCCCCAAGTACTAGATTCGGGTACAGGTGCTTCTGAGAAGAACCCATAAGAACCGGGTTCTTCATTAAAAAAAATTGGGTTCTTTTGTCTTGACGGGTACAACAAACCCTGATGATGGGTACCTACTACCTGGACCCCCAAAATCGGGTTCTTTGGGGTTCTTTTTAGTTGTTATTTTTAAAATTATAATTAATTTAATGGGCTTCTCCTAATATTTTAGATAGCTAGTTCTTCATCTTGCGAGAGGAATTGGAGTACTTATCCCTTTATCCATTTAGTAAAGAGAAATAGGTTGGGATAAAAGAAGGCAGAGAACTTAGTGTACTTTCATAGCACACTTCGTCTCATATCTCGAAAATACTCTCAGTACAAGGAGGGTCATTTCAAGAGATGGGACCAATACACAGATGATGCTATGTTTGTGGACGAGGAGATATAACCAGACGGCCTTATTTAGCTACCTCTGGTTGCTATGGATGAGCAGGAGCCTCGAGATGAGAGTGATTCCTACCTGGAGAGCATGCTAACTGAAGCTCTAAGTGATGCTGATGACATGGCTTGAGGAAGCCATTGTTCACTATGAGCTATTTTTATTTTGGTATTTTGAAATTTCCTAGTTCATGTTTGGAGATGCCTGACGGAAAATTTTGAATGTAGTACGACAATGGACATATATCATGTTTCTTATTAATATGTAAGTTCCAATTTGCACTTGATATCAAACTAGAAAATTTGAAATTTCAATGTGAATGTTCAATGTTCAATGATGTGCATGTTTAAATCTTTGAAGTTTAAATCATAAATATTTTAATTTTCTTGTTTAAAGTTGAAAAATATACAAATTCACATATATTATAATTTATAAAATATGTCCACTGGGTCTTGGATAAACGGTGATCGGGTGCTCTGTTAAGGCACTCCTTGATGTGAAGTCACTGGTTCAATTCCCCACCCTGATCGGGGTGATATATTGGACATGATGAAGATGTCTTCCTGCCAAGCTTACAATTTTTTTTTATAAAATATAATATTTATATATTATATATGTAAATTATAATATACCCTTGACGAACCCATACACCTTGTTTCGAAAAATGATGTACCTGTCCCTGTTTCCATCCCCGAACCCACGTTTCTTAGCAACACACACACACACAGATATATATATATATATATATATATATATATATATATATATATATATATATATATATATATATTACATCTAATTATAATAGAGATAGGAAAAAATAAAATATATATTAATAATAATTACTAAAAATTAAAACAAGAGAGTTTAAAACCATTGTAATTTTAAAGAGAGTTCATATAATAAAATTATAAATTTCTAAGTTAATATATATTTTATACTTCAATAAATATGAAAATTAAATTTAAAAATGTTTTTTTAATAATATTTATATTTCATAATTTTAGTGATTTTTTTTCTTTAGTATTCCATCTTTTGTCCATTCAACGATGGGTGGTAATGATGGTTTTGCAAGTGGCCAACGATCGACCTAAATGATTTTATATCCATCTGCCATCCACGTGTCTGAGGTGAATGAATAACTTTAAAATGACACAGATCAAGATTGGCCAGGCGCCTGATCTTCATTTGGATAGAAGGGCTTTCCATAACAAGTTGTTTCGCTTAGTTCCAGACCCATATACAGATCTAGACCCAGTAGCATACCCTTCCCTTCGCATAGTTCCATCAGTTTAAGCAACACCCAATTTGGCAACTTCAAATACACCTAACTTTGCACTTATTCATTACAGTGAGGCTCCCAAAACGTAAAAAATCTGTTGTAGTGAAGCTCCCAAAACGTCAAAAATTTGTTGCAGTGAAGCTCCCAAAAAGCTCCAAAGTACCCATTGAAGCTCCTGTCGATTTTAGAGCGTTTCCTGCTCGATCCCAAGCTTCCAGGAGCAGGGGAGCTTGGGATATGTGCTCTCCAATGCCTGGGAGTGGTACCCGTGTAACTATGGTATATTCCTTTTATAGGAACGAGTAAATACTCCCTAGTTGAGAGGAAGAGAATCGAAATAGACACATCATTCTTGTCTTCTATATGAAGAAAGAATGGAGGATTGGGTAAGCATCTGAGACTGATACTGATACTCTTTGAGGATGAGTTAGGTCATCCAATAGGTAAGAGTAGTCTAGTTGAAGAGGAAATTTCACGAGGATGTGTAAATCCAAGATGGGAATGGTCCTAGAAGGACATGCCTTGCGAACATATGGATAGGGTATGTGCCTTGAGAGACAATGATGAAGGTGTCTATAAATCATTTGTCTCCCCAACATTGTGCTCTATTCTTGTGGAGAGATAGAGCTGTTAGTTAGGGCTTTGCTATATGATAATGCTGGTTGATATGATGAGATGCACTGATATAAGCCGAATAAATAGCTTATGAGATGGCTTACCATTCCAGCTCTACTTTTGATAATTCTTCAATATGAGAATGTCCAAGTACCTTGTATGTATTATGAATACCTCCCTAGTTAAGGAGTGTTGAAGTATGTAACTAGGTTTGGTCTTCATAAATATGAAATGTACTCTTGATTCTTGTATATTTTAAAAAGAAAGAAACAATATTATTATTATTTGTGTAGCATGGGTTTCATGCTCAAGGTCAATTTATTTGTAGGTCAAGCACACATTGAGTGCATCTAGGGTTTGTCATATGTCAGGCCAGGAGTTACATAGTAGAAGGCTAATTTGGGACCTGTGCTCTGATATGGTGGGTTTCATCTCCTTGTATATATTTTTATTATCTCTTAATGTGAAGACAACAAATTCATTCAGAGTTACTCCTGGCCTAACATGGTATCAAAGCCAGCCCCCATTTTTAGCATTACCTGCATTGTAACTCCTTTTATTTTTTGCCATATTCTCTGTTGCTTTGCATCGATATTGTTGGAGTGATGGAACGATATTAGTGTGCTCGACTTGAATAATTCTCTGTGCTGTGCGTGGTACACTCCCTGCTTGAATGTGCGCTATCTATGTTCAAAGAATCCTCGGTCTGAGGACGTTGCCAAAAACTTCGCTCGTGGTGATGGTATTTCAGTGATTGATTACTTGATCTGAAGTAGAGGCAAGGCATGTCGAGAAAGCTTTGAAGGGGTTCAAATCGAACATACCCATACGCTGGGCTGCAGTGAGAGATACACCGTTAGAGATCGGATTCCGTGAGAAAGGCGACGGGTTTGAGACCTCTCTAGTTCAACACGAGAGCTGGCGCCATTGGTCGTGCTGCCCAGGTGTGTTTAGAGTGGGATCTATATACAATATATGCTGCCTATGCGTTAAACATTTTTTTGAAGACCGTGTATGCATACTTTGAATGTTTTTTATTTGGTGCATTGGATTTTTAAATATGAATGCGTTGACTCAGAAACATGTATGGTATCCATGGTGCATGCGTTGAGCAAAGAATTCACTCCAAATTGCTTGAAATCTTTTATATGTGGAGCCATATGTGATTGATATATAATGGACATTTAATCTATGAAGTGCACATCAATTTTATAAGTGGGTATATCCATGTATAACATGAAGTGCACATGGATATATCGAAAGTGAATACGTTGAGTTTTTTTTTTAAGTGTTGTGACGAGTGCATTATAATATATGGAGTGCTTTAATGTGTTTTTATAAACACTATGGCATATATATAATATATATTGACCATACAACAATTCACGTGCCCTTTTATTTTATAAAGATCATATGTGGTATGTGGTATGATATGCGCGCATTATGTAGTATGGCATGAAGGTATATTGAGAAGCTACATTTTTAGTTGAAGATATCTTTGAAGACAACATATTATTTTTATTACACAGATTTGCAATTGATAAAATTATTTTGAGGCCAAATTAGACTATATGATGCATTCACTCATCTCCATTGTAGGAGTAGTTCTCTCTGGCAAAGAGAACTATCGTGAGTTGTCCTGGAAGATAAAACACACCCTCAGTTTCAATGAACTGTGAAATGGGATTTGTGAAGGAGGAGACAATGCACCTAAAAAGCCCACTTTAGATGAGGAGCTTTCCATTTGGGAAAACAGGAACAACAAGGCATATGCCTTGATTCCAACGTCAGTAAATGAAGAGGTGAGTCAACTTATTTCTCCATTTTTAAATGCTTTTGAAGCCTTAAAGAAGTTGAAGGAGTTGTATGACTCACACTTTGAGCTCGAAGTTGTTCAATTGATGATCAATTTGTTCAATCTTGAGTTGAAAAATGATAACCCACTTGCATTAGTATCAAAAGTAACATCCATTATGCATGACATAAAAGCCATTGGTGTTGAAATAGATATTCCTCTCATAGCTTATGTCAAGGCACTATATCCCACCTATTCACATTATCTTGATTCATTGCAAGTAAGTGGCAACTTTATGGAGATTACCTTTGACTCCTTTGAGAAGAAGTTTTCTGAGAGAGAGAGAAGGCTTTTGGGAAGAATACAACTCCTTAGTGTACTGAAGAAGTTGTGTGCCTTCCACAGAAGAAGACGAATCACGCACAAGATTCTTGTAGAGGAAGAGGTGGCCGAAGAGGAAGAGGAAGAGGAAGAAATAATTTTAGAGGCAGAGGGCAAACCTTTCCAAGGAGAAAAGTCTAATCTTCATTGCATACGATGCAATAGAGATGGACATGATGCTTCCACTTGTAAGTTGCCTTGGGATAGAATTGAGTAGGAAAGAAATGAAGGAAAAGGTAAAACACCAGGCAAAGGAAAAAGTAAAGCAGCTGAGTCCGCTGATTATGTTGTGGCACATTGCAACATTGGGGTAACTGAAGACTTATTCATTGCTTCACTTGCTTCATGGAAAGATGCATGGTTGCTTGATTCAGGAGAATCTTGCCACATGAATTTCAGAAGAGATTTCTTTGAAGAATTCACTGATAATGTTGATGGAGCAGTATACTTTGCAGACAAGTCAAAACTGAAGTCATTAGGGCTTGGCACCATCAGGCTCAAACTACCTGGTCTTCCAGAGTTTCTTCTACATGATGTTCTATACCTCCCGAAGCTGAGGAGAAACTTGTTGTTTTTGATCCACATCTACTAGCAAGGACACTCCATTCACATATTTGATGGCAAGGTTGAGGTCAGAAAAGCATTAGATCACTCACTTGTCATGATTGGGATAGAAGAAGAAAGGCTTCTGAAGCTGCAAGGAACCTCTGCTTGTGCACATAACTTTTCATACGATTCTCACTATGATGAAGGTACATCTCGATCAAGTCTTTTATGGCATGCTAGATTTGGACACTTGAACTATGACAACCTTCGTTTGTTGAAGAAAAATGGTGTTACTGGTTGCCAACTATTCCTAGGAAACTTAAGCAATGTGATGCTTGTATCTTAGGAAAGCACAACAAACAGTGTTTTCATGATCCTCATTTTAGAGCACATAGAAAACTTGAATTCATTCATTCTGATTTATGTGGGCCAATGCTCGTTCCTTTTGCAAATGGTAAAAAATACATGATGACATTTATTGATGACTACACCAAAATGTTCTGGGTTTATTTATTAAAGAACAAATCTAAAGCATTTGAAACATTTAAGAATTTTCATGTATGGATTGACAATCTCATATTGGCTCTACTCGTACTCATAATGGAAAATAATATACTACAAATTTATTTGAAAACCATCTTCGCTAGCATGGGATCAAACATCAAACAATCGTGCCTTATAATCCCCAACAAAAGGAAGTAATTGAAAGAATGAATAGGACAATACTAAATATGGTACGTTCGATGATGTTTTTTAAGAATGTTAAGCTGATGTTTTGGGCTGATGCATTTCTATGTGTTGTGTATATAAAGAATAGGTGTTAATCTCATGCTATAAAAAACAAGACTCCTTATGAAATGTGGTATGGCCACATTCCTTCGATGAGGCATCTCAGGCTTTTTGGTTCCATTTGTTATGCCTTGATACCTAAGGAACAAAGAAACAAACTCGTTGGAAGGAGTCGCAAATGTATCTTCTTGGGGTACTCGAATACCTACAAAGCATACTGTCTCTAGGATGAAGTGAATAAGAAGTTTATAATATCTAGAGATGTGATCTTTTTATTGAATCTTCCAAGATTGACAAATGTTGTTGAGTGGCAACTTGATCGCTTGGATAGATTCGGACATGCAAAGTCTTTTCAAGAGTTTGATAATGAGATTCCACATCTTGAAGGGGGGATCCCTATACTAGATCAATCTGTGGAATCTTCTTCTGAAGCACTCTCTCCCCTGCATGAAGCTCTAGCCACTGGTGACAGTTCGAGTGATGTGATTGAAAAAATTGGGAGACTAAATATTGATTCAGTACCATCTTAGAAAGGTCCTCCAAAATGGCTGACAAAGACACTTGAAAATGTTTGTCTTGATGAGGTTGGAAAGACCGGAACAAGAAGCTCAACCAGATAGATTGGAGGTGATGTAGACGATTCTGATTCACTTGTTGATATGGATGTTGCTTATGATTGTCAACTGAATTTGTCTATAGATTTCGAACCAACCTCCTTCAAAGAAGCCGCTTCTCATGATGAATGGAAAGAAGCGATGAAGAAAGAATATGATGCTTTGATAAAGAATGACACCTGGTCGCTGGTTGATCCTCCATTGGGAACCCAACCAGTAGGCTGTAAGTGGGTCTTCAAAAACAAGTATAAAGCAGATGGCTCACTTGATAAGCACAAATCCAGGCTTGTGGCAAAAGGTTTTGCACAGAAGGAAGGGGTCGATTATGAGGAAACTTTTGCCTCAACAACAAAATGGGTTACCATCTGGACACTCTTTGCCTTGGTAGCTCAGAATGGTTGGAAAGTCCATCAAATGGATGTAAAAATTGCTTTCTTGAATGGAGATCTGAAAGAGAATGTTTTTATGTCCCAATCAGAAGGATTTGTTGTGAAGGGCTAGGAACATAAAGTATGCAAGCTTGTAAAATCCTTGTATGGCCTCAAGCAAGCACCGCGAGCCTAGTACGAGAAGTTAACTGAGTATCTTCTGAATCTCAATTTCAAACATTATGATCTTGATGATGCAACTTGTTTGTTAAGAAAGTTGGAAAAACAATTGTATATCTTGTGGTGTATGTAGATGATCTTTTGAGATAGGGAATAATGAGAGCTATGTTGCATCCATAAAGAAAGAATCGAGGAAAGGTTTTAAAATGACAGATTTGGGCTATGTTCACTACTATCTTGGTATTGAAGTATCTGAAGTTTATATTCATCACTCAGAAGAAGTACATTGGAGATCTGTTGAACATGTTTGGCATGGCTGAGTGCAATCCTTTGACTACTCAAATGGAACAAAACTTAAAGCTCACATCGACGGAGATAAAGAAACTGGGTATCTACTTCAGGTTATGTTATGAGGCTTGGATCAGGAGTTGTCTCCTGGAGGTCACACAAACAATCAGTTCCAACCGATTCCACAACTGAGGCAGAATATGTGGCAGTAGCTGAAGCAACGAAGGAAATTGTGTGGCTTAAGAAAATTCTGGAAGATTTGTAGGAAAAACAAGTGCATTCAACTCCTCTTTTGTTGACAACACTTCTGCAATAAAGTTGGCCAAGAACCCAAAGTTCCATGATCAAACAAAGCACATCAATACAAAATACCATCTGATTCGACATCATGTTGAGGCCAAAACAATCCACCTACGACATTGTTCCACAAATGAGTAGATTGCAGACATCTTCACCAAAGTGCTTGGAAGGGAAAAGTTTGAAAGATTCAAAATGATGCTTGGACTCACCAACATCCCTTTAGATTAAGGGGGGGAATGTTGACGCCTAATCTTTAGGATTAGAAAATCCATGTACATATTGTAAATAGGAAAAATAAAAGAAGCTGGAAGACGAAGAGACATTGGGAGATGAAACCCAATAGTTTCCCTCTCCTTGTATATATTCATATTATCTCTTAATGTAAAGAAAAGAAATTCATTCGGAGTTACTCCTGGCCTGACATCATAGAGTCAAGAAGTCAATTAAATCATTGTTATATATGTAAGACCCCATTGGGCATTTTGTAACAAGTCAAGAAAATTATTGTAAGTAAAAAAGTGTCATAAAGACCCTCCAAGGCCTAGTCGGCCTACAAAAGGAGTTGGCCTAGCAAGGACTGTGAAAATTCCAAGTCCTAGATCTAGAATCCTATTGCAACAAACTGAACTACTTCTCCTACTTGTAAATTAGATTTAACAAGTTATTTTGCAGATTACTTCTGAAAACATTGAAGCAGTTACTGAAGCAACCTTCACTTAATTAATTTACACGTGAAAATAGTAAAATGAGCAAGAGAAATAACAGACACAGGACAACATTGTTTTTGGACAAATATCCCCGGAAAAACCCAATGCGGGAAAAACGATGCAACAGATTTAAGGGTTTTATTATTAAGCAACAATTAATCTGGATATAACTCTGATTGTCTCACCGGAAAAATTAGTTACAGAGAATATTGACAGAGAAAAATATACTGAGTATACCTCACTTTGCAAGTTTTGGCTGATCTGGTAGCTGAACTGACGAAACCCCAATTCCCTCTGCATTGACTCGGCGCAGTAGCTACGTAGGCCTGTGTGGGGTCAGATCTGGAACTGTGTCACCCCTTCTGCGTTATCTTTTAGCCTTCCGGAAAATCGATCCAACCCTCCCGGCTCAGATCTGGATTTCCTAGCTGAAACTTAGACTTTCTGCAGAGAAACTGCGTTGCCTCTGCTTAGGGCCTGCGTGGCCTTGTGTCACCCCTTCTGGGTGTTGCGTCACCCTCTTTGGGCTCTGCATTGTTTCCTCTTCGTCTTTCTCTGGCTCTCTGCTGATGATCCTTGGCCCCAGAGAAGATCCTCCTGCTAAAACTGTCTTTGTCCCTCAACTGTGCTGAAGAATCACATAGATCGAAGTTCTCGTCCGAGCACAGCTGCGTCAGAAATATCGATCACTAGATCCTTTCGGTGTCTCTTACAAATGACCCTCAAGTCTTCATTTATAGTCTTCTCATTGAGACTTCAACGATCAAGATTAGATCTCCAATTAGCGACTAAAGTCTATATTAGACTTGATCTGCTTTTTCTAGAAGTCTCACCCATAGATTAAATTAATACCCATTAATTATTTTAATTTCCGAAGTTAGACTTAGGGTCCTCATTAAAAATACTTAATTTTTCAAATAAAATTGTTTCTGGGTGGAATTTCCCAAAACAATTCTTGGGTTATCTGTAATGCATGTGTCTAAGCCTCTCCACAAAGTTTGAGACATCCGATGCTACCCAAAAATCAACACTCCCTCTTAGTGAGGAATGTGCTCTAAAGATATGCCTTGATGCACACTGTTCTGACTCTGAAGCATCTCCCTTTGCGCTACTGATGTCTGACATGTTGTCCACCAACCACTGCGTAGTTGCTACACTGTACTGCTGCTAACCCTGGCACGATCAACACTGCATCTGTACTTCAACTCCCTCTGAAACGCTTCATTTGCTGCTAGCACTACCACTGCTAACTCTGCACTGCAACTCAGCTGCTGAGAGAAGCAACTGAAAACATCCAAAATATTCTGAATAAGTGTTCAGGATGCATCTTGACGCTGAAACACTGACTGTTGCTAGTCCCATGCTATCCCTTTGAAGCACTGTGGTGTTGCTTCTCTGCACTGCATGCTACTCAGATTTAGTGTTGCTAACCATTGCATCTCTCGTTTTTGCACTCCTCTGCACTGATTGAAAACTCCTCCAATCTGCTACTGCTGATCTTGGGCACCCGTAGCGAGGTCATGATCCAAGAGCTGGACTCCTTAAGGATCTTTCCCAACTGAAGTTCTTGCGAACTGATAGCTCAATGTTGCCCCATCTCCCTCCTGGAGATGTGTGGGCACTCATGGCATACTCATCCTCATCAATCTTCACGGTTGCAGCGTTCGGATCGTGTTTCTTGTCCTTGTCCTTTTGCCTCAAAGGACACTGGGAAGTGTAGTGACCAAGTTCACCACACTTGAAGCACTTGATCTACGAGATGTCTTTCTTATGTCTTTGCTGCTCCTATTGCCCTTTGGATGCAAGGGATGCATTTTCTTCCTCCTCTTGCTTCACCTTTGATCCACTGCCACTGCTAACATCACTTCTTAGCTCTTCTTGTTGAAGAGAAGCCCACATCTCTTCCCAACCTGGCAAGGTTGCTCTACCCAAGATACTCTGGACACACACTTGCCAATCTTCACTGATTGCTTTAAGAGCCAGTCTCACCATCGCTATAGAAGAAGGGGTAGACACCACAGCTGCAAGTTGTTCATGGATTTCCTGAAGGCTAGTTATGAATGGAATAATGCGCTCCCCTTTTCGCATGTGCACCATCCTCAGTTGTTGTCCTAAGTACATCTTCTGCTGCTTGGAAGAACCTTCATATAGTGTGGCCAAGGCTTCCCACATCTGTCTGGCAGTGTCTTTGTCGGCTATATGGGACACATCATGATCTTTGACTCCATCCAGGAGCAGCTTTTCTTCGCCATATCAACCTTGTACTTCTTCAACGGATCTGGATTTGCAGGGACAACTATCGTGCTTGTCACAAAGAGCTTGAGATTGTATTCATCTAGAAGACAAGTGATTCTTGCCTTCCAGATCACGTAGTTGGAGGCTCCCTCCAACCGATCCTGATCTCTAAGCCTGTGAGCTACCATGCCTGTCTAGAATGTCGAATCTGCTCATCTTCTTCCCCCTCTATGCAACATTGGACATGCTTAGGTACTCCTTGTGGATTTTGTAGATCTGCTATCCGGATCTGCTGCTCAGATCTTGGAAAAACTGAAACTCCCCGGCTAGGAACTTCATGAGGAAGAGAATTCCCTCACTGTGATGCTTCTTCCTCTTCTGACGACTTTCTACTTGACAAAACCAAAATCTGCCTGCAGAAACTGCGTCCCACCAGCTGTGTGTTGCTCCAATTCAGATCTGGAAGTCTTACCCCTCTGTTGACTCACTCAGAGAGAGACCTTCCCGGAAATTTCAGCCCTCCTGGCCTGGACTGCACAATCCCTTTGGGGATTCAAATTGATGATTTCTGCAGCTTTTCGGCCTTCGTCTGAGCACTGGATTGACTCTTCCTATTTCACAATCAACGCTCTGATACCATGTGAAAATTCCAAGTCCTAGATCTGGAATCCTACTGCAACAAACAAAACTACTTCTTCTACTTGTAAATTAGATTTAACAAGTTATTTTGTAGATTACTTCGGAAAACATCGAAACAGTTACTAAAGCAGCCTTCACTTAACTAAATTACATGTGAAAACAGTAAACTAAGCAAAAGAAATAACACACACAGGACACCGTTGTTTTTGGACAAACGTCCCTGGAAAAACCCAATGCGAGAAAACCAATGCAACAAATCTGAAGGTTTTATTATCAAGCAATAGTTAATTTAGATACAAATCTGATTGTCTCACTGGAAAAATCAGTTACAAAGAATACTGACAGAGAAAAATATGGTGAGTATGCTTCACTCTACAAGTCTCGGTTGATCCGGTCGTTGACTCCTTTTGCATCGTAGCTGCGTAGGTGCGTGTGGGGTTAGATCTGAAACTGTGTCACCCCTTCTGCGTGATATTTCAGCCTTCTGGAAAATCGATCCAACCCTCCCGGCTCAGATCTGGATTTCCTAGCTGAAACTCAGACTTTCTGCTGAGAAACTGCGCTGCCTCTGCGTGGGGCTTGCGTGGCCCTGTGTCAAACCTTCTGGGTGTTGTCTCTGCCCCTCAACTGCGCTGAAGAATCACTTAGATTGAAGTTTTCGTCCGAGCACTGCTATGTCAGAAATATCGATCACTAGATCCTTTTAGTGTCTCTTACAAATGACCCTCAAGTCTTCCTTTATAGTCTTCTTGCTGAGACTTCAACGATCGAGATAAGATCTCTAATCAACGGCTAAGACTATATTAGACTTGATCTACTTTTTCTAGAAGTTTCACACAGCTTAAATTAATACTCATTAATTATTTTAATTTCCTAAGTTAGACTTAGGGTCCTTATTAAAAACAATTATTTTTTCAAATAAAATTGTTTCTGGGTGGAATTTCCCAAAACAATTTCTGGATTGTCTGTAATGCATGTGTCTAAGCCTCTCCACAAAGTTTGAGACTTAGAGCACATTCAATGCTGCTAAAAAATCATCGCTCCCTCTTAGCGAGGAATGTTCTCTAACGGATATGCCCTGTTGCACACTGTTATGACTTTGAAGCATCTCCCTCTGCGTTGCTGATGTTTGACATGCTGTCCACCAGCCAATGCGCTGCTGCTGACCCTGCCACGATAAACACTGCATCCGTACTTCAACTCCCCCTCAAATGCTGCATCTGCTGCTAGAACTACCGTTGCTAATTCAACATTGCAACTTAGTTATTGAGAGAAGCAATTGAAAAACACCCAGAATATTTTGAACAAGTGTTAACGATACATCTCGATGTTGAAACATCGTCTGCTGCTAGTCCCACGCTGTCCCTCTGAAGCACTGCGTTGCTGCTGCTCTGCATTGCGTCCCTCTGAAGTGTATAGTATCACACCTTACCCCATTTGTACCATAGATACTGCTCTTAGACGGGGGCAACCCGTTGAGGATGATCTCATTGACCACATCATTCAAAGCCAACCCCCCACTGCCATTCCACCTGATGACCTGGTGAGAGAATCTGAAAGCCACCCTTGGATTGAGTTGCACTTAGTTGACTCAACCTCTGAAGCCACCAAGGCTGTGGAATTTGGCCCATCTAAATCTCTGGAGATTAACTCAACCCTCTCGGCCAAAGAAGAATAGAAACCATGCTAGCTCCTGAAGGAAAACTTAGATGCCTTTGCTTGGGACTACAAGGACATGAAAGGGGTGCATCCCTCGGTATGCACACATCATATTTATATTAAGGAGGGATGTAAGCCTGTGCACCGGCCCCAAAGGAGGATGAACCCAACCTTAAAAGAATAGTGAAGGATGAACTGCAAAAGTTGTTGGATGCAAGTTTCATCTACCCCATATCGAACAGTGAGTGGGTGTCTAAAAAATACCATTTCCCTTTGCCCTTCATCGATCAAGTCCTGGATGGTCTTGCAGGAAAGATGTTTTTTTCTTTTCTGGATGGATTCAGTGGGTATAACCAGATTCAGATCAGCCCCAAGGACCAGGACAAAACCACTTTCACATGTCCCTGGGGCACCTTCGCTTACAGAGTCCTTCCCTTTGGCCTGTGCAATGCCCCCACTACTTCCCAGAGAGCAGAGGCAAGAGCTCATCTATTTTGCAAACTTTTGTACTCTTGTATAAATGTGCAGTGGATTTTGCTAATGTTCCTTTTTTTGCTATTGCCAGAGAATATTATTTTTATCTAATTTCATATTGTTAACAATCAAATCTATCTTAAGACTAATGTTCCCTGCCACTCAGGAGCTAATACGCTATGTGGAAGCAAGAAATTAGGGTTCCCTACTTGTTTGTTTTGGTTTTGTTGGTAAATCAGTCTGAGTGTTTTAAACTACTTCAAAAAGGGTGTTCTACTATCTCAAGGATTTCATATTTTTGCGCACATAGAGGACGAAATTTGGAAACGTTAGAAAAAGAGGGCCACTCCTAAGGAATATTGAAAGATATAGGGTTAATTAAGCTAAAGTGGGGTCGATTTTCATAAGGATCAAAACCACTCCATAGACAAGAACTAAGCATAGTAACTTAGAGGGGCATCTACCTCACACTCCAAAAAAGGGTCTGACTCCAAGGCACAGGTAAAAATTCAACAACAAAAAATCCGAAATTGTTAGAATTTCCTTTTATTTTTTTGCTGTTAGGGTAGGATTTGCGTGCTGGCTTTATTTCCATATCAGTTTACAACAAACTGTTTATTGAGGAAAATTAGTAAAACTGTTAGATTTAATACCACTTTGGTATAGTTTTCTATCTCTTTCATTTTAGACTTGTATCTAGTCTTGTGGTTGTAAATCAACAGGTTAGGAGGGCTTTTTGCTTGTTGGACTTGCGTTTTCAGCGACAAGAAACAAGCTCTATAGGCCTACAGATAAGTATACTACAATAGAAGAATATTCAACTTCAAATTGATTTATAGTTGCATTTGTATTGTTAGAGTTTATTTTCTTTCATTTTCTAGATTTAATTTTTTATAGTTGCCATGAACCCCTCTCAATTAATTAAGGAAAACCCCCACAAGAAAATCTATAAATACAAGAGAGTTAGAATCATTTTGATCATCATTGGATTGCATCAATATTGTCTCTGTTTTCTTTGAGCCTGAGGCTTTGAGGGTTTTAAGACCTCTTTTCAATTCTTTCACTAGTTTCGGTGGAGGTGATCCCACCCTAACTAGTCACCCTTTTATGTTATGGCGTAGGTTATTCTCCTGTAACGAATCAAATCGTTTTAGAACAACACATTTGAGCCTGTAATATTCCCAATTAGCTTTGCTAATTGGAATATTGCATTTTTGTGTTATTTTGCTGCTTTAGATAGGAATAATAAATAAAGTGAGAAATAAGAGGGGTCACCTCACTTTAGTCAACTCACTTTATAATAAAGTGTTCTTTTTCCTAGTAGCTTGACGTTGTAACTTAGAGAGGGGGCCTTGGGGGTCCACGTGGATATGATGAAGGAGACATAAGGTTAACCCAAGGTAAACTGCGCAGATCCAGGATGAGTTGAGTTTTGGAGGGAGATTGGTGTTATAAAAGGAGAGGCTCTCACCTCATTTGATCATTCATGATTTGATATTCTTATTGATAGCTGGACTCTTGTCTGCTTCAGCACGCCGGTTGTTTAGTCGGTCTGCAGCACTGTTTAGTGCACGAGTGTCCCCGGTCGGAGATCTCACCCTTAGCCTCGGGGGACTTCGAGTGCCTGCCCTGGTAAGGTTTTTCTGGTTTCACCCTTAGCTTCGGGGGACTTCGAGTAGCCGCCCTAGTGAGGTTTGTTCTGAGTACACTTTTCAGTTCCAGCAGTGAAGCAGCAGCAATTTCTGAAGTATATCTGAGGAGGAGGAAGCCCTCTTGTGGCTGCGCAGAGGAAGAGGAGGAAGGACGCTGATTCTTGAAGGAGAAGGACGTTGTCTCATCTGGAAGGAGGACGCTGTGCCTATCAGGAGAGGAGGACGCTGTCCAAGGAGGACGCAGTTCCAGTCTGGCAAAGAAAACGTTGTTTGGGGAGCAGAAGGACGCTGTCTAGCCCTAGAGTGAGGACGCTGTCCATTTCTGGAGGTAAGGGTTGCAGATCTGAAGGTTTATTGCTAGATCCAGTTGTGGGAAGGATAGATCTTGCAGATCTAGTCTTGTATGTTGCAGATCTGGTCTTGTATGTTACAGATCTGGAGGTTTAGCACTAGATCCAGCTGGAGGAGTGACAGATCTGAAGAGATATTGATAGATCTAGTCCAGATCTGAAGGGATAATACCAGATCTAGCCCTAGAGGCTGTAGATCTGAGGAGAAAGTTCCAGATCTAGTAGAGATCTGAGGGTTTGGCATCAGATCTGATATTGGAGGACGCAGATCAGGGAGAGAAAGACGCAGATCTGATTGGAGGCTTCAGGAGGGACGCAGATCTGAGGAGCAGGTTATTGTGAGAGGGGCTCATCAGCGTTTTCCAGCATTCAGCAGTAGGTTCATCTGTCTGGAGGGTTGAGGGGCTTGTGCTTCACCTGTTTCTGCGCTGTCACTAGCAGAGACAGCGTTTTCCATTTATGAGGGTTTGCAGCTTGAGGTCAGCCCAGTTTCAGCGCAGTCCATCTCCAGTCTTCAGAGCAGCTAGGACGCTGTCCTTGTTTCAGCCATTTCTTGTATGGGAGGATCATCACTTGCCTAGAGCAAGGATAGGTGCACTGTTTCTGATTTCTTGTACTCCTCTCTATGTACTTTCTGATTAATAAAATGGCTCAGATTCTGGTATTACATGTGTCTTGATTCAGTGATCTGGTTCAGTATTGTGTTTTCTATATCTGTCTGGCATATTTCTGTTATATTACTGGTTATTCCCCTCTGGGGATATTACAGTGGTATCAGAGCTTAGATCTGGCTCAGCCTGTGGTGCTAGCAATCTATGGCACCTAGGGGTCGCCCCACTCTCCTCGGGGGAAGCGATTCTGATTCAGAGGCAGAACGGAGGAATCCAATGGAGGCCATATTGGCAAAGTGGACGGAGAAGATGGATGCAAAGATGGATGCATTCATGCAGGAGGTAACTAAGAAGGTTGCAGACGGGACGCAGAAAGAGCCCCTTAGAGTCTTTCAGGTAGGGGAAGGATCGGGAACGTCTAGTTGCATACCAGATGCTATTCCCATTGTGACAGCGCAGAAGGCCGATTCCATGGACACGCGACCTACCATGCCTACTTTTCCGGTAGAGGAAGTAGAGCAAACGACATCAAGAGATGAGGGTCCCGATCTTCATGCAGTTTGGTTTGCAGATTGGCGAAGCTTGGGACAGGAATTCATGGATGCTCTCCCTTTCGATCGATATCTGCAGTTCCGAAGCGGCAGTAAGCCTCAGGATCGAAACAAGGGACGGGGTTCCCACCGTGATAGTAACCGTGCAGCCAGCAAATTTCATTTGCCGATGTTTGATGGGTCACCAAAGACCACAGCCAGGTCTTGGGTGGAGAAACTAGACCTCTATTTTCAGCTTAACCAGATGCCGGAGAAGGAGGCCATTAAGATGGCTGCATTACATCTAGAGGGTGAGGCCCAGAACTGGTGGTTTCATGGGTTGACCACACTGGGGCATTCCACAGTGACTACATATGCTGAGTTCACCAGGAGGGTGGTGAAACGTTTTGATCAGAAGGACCCCGATCAGCCTTTCCTCGAGCTGACCAAGCTCAAACAGACAGGTAGTGCAGAGGCATACATCTCAGACTTTTTGAGGGTTTCAGTGATGGTACCTGACATATCAGCAGCTCGGTTGGTCACGATGTTTTTGGACGGGCTGTCAGAGCCACTTCGTGGTCTAGTCCGGTCAAACAAACCGGCTACACTTCAGGATGCTATCAGCAGGGCCCGTGACCTACAGGATGTGTTGCCCAGGACTCGGCCACCTTATCCCCAGAGACAGGGTTTCCAGCCTAAGGGTAAGGACACGAGAGTTCCGCCTCCCAAGGCGAATCCCGGACGAGGACAGTATGATGATGAGGCTAGGAGAGAGCTGAGACGGAAGCGATTGTGCTTCACCTGCCAGGAGCCGTGGGCACCGGGACACAAGTGCACCGCAGGGAAGGCACACTTCATAGAGGTCTTCTCCGAGGGCAGCGGAGAAGAGGATGAGTTGGATGATGAGGAGGCAGGAGAGTGTTATGCAGCGCAGAGTGCTTTACCGCCTCCGCCACCCGATGCAGGAGAGGCATCATTTGCACCTACTGGGGGAGCTCTAGCAGCATTACGAGGAGTCCCCAAGTATCTGACATTGCGCGTACGTGGGACAGTGCGGGGACAGCGTGTCTCAGTTCTAGTTGACAGTGGGGCCACCCACAATTTCATCGATGCCCAGATGGTAGCACGGAGAGGCATACCCACGGAGAGCTTTGATGGATTTTCTGTTTTGGTCCCAGGAGACCAGACCATGGCTTGTGCTAGATATGTACCAGAGTTATCAGTGACGATGGGCACCTATACTCTGACTGATCACTTCTTTGTGGTGGACATTCCGGACACCAATGTGATATTGGGAGTACAGTGGCTTATCACTCTGGGAAAGGTCACAACAGATTGGAAAGCCTTGGAAATGGAGTGGGATGATCCCAAGACGGGGAGGCATGAGAAGATCCGAGGCCAGAACACATATCCGCCCCAGACAGTATCAGCACACAGCATGGATGCGACATTCCGCAGAGGAGACATAGAGTGGGCCGTCGAGCTGCGGGCTTCAGAGATAGTAGATACAGGTAGGGCGGTGCACCCTGATCTACAGACTCTTCTCGACAGGTATGCAGTAGTTTTTGGAGACATTCCACCAGGACAGCCACCTGATCGGGGGTTTGAGCACACGATCGAGTTGGAGAAGGGGATACAGGCAGTGATCACCACCCCTTATCGGCATCCCAAGGCCTATCGGGATGAGATAGAGCGGGCCATTCAGGAGCTGCTGGCCCTTGGACACATTCGACCCAGCACCAGTCCTTTCGCTTCTTCAGTAGTGCTGGTGAAGAAGAAGGATGGCACATTACGCATGTGCATTGATTACAGAGCTCTGAACAAGAAGACTTTGAAAAACAGGTACCCCATTCCCAGGATCGATGAGTTGATGGACGAGTTGAGAGGAGCACGATTCTTCTCAAAGATTGATTTGAGGTCCGGGTATCATCAGATACGCATGAGGGAACAGGACATTCCCAAGACTGCTTTCAGGTGTCATTATGGGCACTTTGAGTTTCTGGTTATGCCATTTGGACTGACCAACGCACCTGCCACTTTTCAGTCTTGCATGAACCATATCTTCAGGGATCATCTGAGGAAGTTCGTGCTAGTTTTCTTTGATGATATTCTCATATATAGCAGGACCTGGGAAGAGCACCTCCAACACATTGAGACGGTTTTGCGCATTCTGGAGGAGCAGCAGTTCTTTGCCAAACTCTCCAAGTGTGAGTTTGGGTTGACAGAGATGTTGTATTTGGGACACATCATAGGAGTGGACGGAGTGCGAGTCCATGACGAGAAGATCCGGGCTATCAGGGACTGGCCCGAGCCGCGGAATGTGACAGAGTGTAGAGGGTTCATTGGTATCTGTACTTACTACAGGAAGTTCGTCAAGGGCTTCTCACAGCTTGCTGCACCCCTCACAGAGCTGACGAGGAAGGGGGCATTCAGTTGGACTGATACCGCCCAGCGAGCTTTTGATAAGCTCAAGGAGGTGATGAGTAGTTGTCCGGTGCTGGCATTGCCCGATTTTACTCAGCCCTTTATCCTAGAGTGCGATGCATCGGGGGAAGGGATTGGAGCAGTTTTGATGCAGGAGGGTCATCCGATTGCATTCGAGAGCCGGAAGCTCCTTCCACATGAGAGACTTTATCCTATCTATGATAAGGAGATGTTGGCCATCATGCATGCATTGGCCAAATTCCGGCAGTACTTGGTAGGCGGCAGATTCAGAGTCAGGACAGATCATAACAGCCTGAAGTACTTTCTGGAGCAGAAACAGTTACAGGAGAGGCAGCAGAAGTGGATCAGCAAGATCCAGGCTTACGATTTTGACATAGAGTATGTCAAAGGGAAGAACGATGTGGTGGCAGATGCCCTTTCCCGTAGACCAGCCACATTATCCCTCATGAGCTTGGACGCTGATTGGAAGGCTCGACTACTGGTTGAGTATTCCAAGGATAGATTTGCATGCGAGGTGTTGGATGGACAGGTAGCTGATAGCAGATACAGGGTGGCAGATGAGGTCATCTATTACAGGGATCGGATCTTCTTGACTGAGGGATCTCAGCTCAAGGAGAAGATACTCCATGCCTCTCATGATTCACCATTGGCGGGCCATCAGGGGTTCACCAAGATGTACAGGGCCATCCGGGTGAGATTTGCATGGAAGGGCCTCAAGGAGGACGTACTCCAGCATGTCAGGGAGTGCGAGGCTTGCCAGCGGAACAAAGGGGAGATGAATCATCCCGCAGGGTTGTTACAGCCGCTTCCCATTCCTGAGGGGAAGTGGGAGAGTGTCTCGATGGACTTCATCACGGGTTTGCCCACAGTGCAGGGCAAGGATTGCATCTTCGTAGTAGTTGACCGGCTAACGAAGTATGCTCACTTCTTTGCCATTTCGGCACACTACACAGCAGCACAGGTGGCAGAGTTGTTTTTCCGGGAGGTTTTCAGATTGCACGGTCTACCCAGGACCATTGTCAGTGACAGGGACAGCCGCTTTATGGGAGGATTTTGGCAGGAGCTCTTTCGACTAGTAGGGACTGAGTTGACACCGAGCACCAGCTATCATCCCCAGACGGACGGGCAGACAGAGATAGTTAACAAGTGGCTGGAGGGCTACTTGCGTAACTACGTCGGTGGGCAGCAGCGAGCGTGGCTGAAATGGCTACATCTGGGCGAGTACTGCTACAACACAACCCATCATATGTCTATCGGCATGACACCGTTTTATGCGTTGTATGGATATCATTCCTTGTCTTTTGTGGATGTGATGTTTGGGGTTAGCAGGGCTCCACGAGCCAAACTATGGATCCAAGAGAGCCAAGACATCCTTCGGACTCTCGAGGACAACATAGCCACCGCACAAAATCAGCAGAAATTATATGCAGACAGGGGCCGAGTGGAGAGACACTTTGAGGTAGGGGATTTGGTCTACTTGCGGTTACAGCCATACCGCCAGTCTTCACTCAAACAGAAGGGGGCAGAGAAGCTTAAGCCTCGTTTTTATGGACCATACAGGGTGATTCGTAGGATCGGACAGGTTGCAGATGAGTTGGAGTTGCCCCAAGGCAGCCGGATTCATAACATTTTCCATGTATCATGCCTGAAGAAGGCACTGGGCCAGCATGTGACAGTCACCGGGGAGCTACCTCCGACAGATGATGAGGGGCACTTGGTATTACAGCCAGAGGCCATTATTAACACCAGGGAGAGACAGTTGCGTAGCAGGAAGATCAGAGAGTTCCTGGTGAGATGGAAGAATCTGCCAGATGAGGATGCCACTTGGGAGGATGAGAAGATCTTGCAGCATCCCTCACTTCAGTTGCTTGAGGACAAGCAACGTTTTGCCGGGGGGGACTGTAATATTCCCAATTAGCTTTGCTAATTGGAATATTGCATTTTTGTGTTATTTTGCTGCTTTAGATAGGAATAATAAATAAAGTGAGAAATAAGAGGGGTCACCTCACTTTAGCCACCTCACTTTATAATAAAGTGTTCTTTTTCCTAGTAGCTTGACGTTGTAACTTAGAGAGGGGGCCTTGGGGGTCCACGTGGGTGATGGAGGAGGCATAAAGTTAACCCAAGGTAAACTGCGCAGATCCAGGGTGAGTGAGTTTGGAGGGAGATTGGTGCTATAAAAGGAGAGGCTCTCACCCCATTTGATCATCCATGATTTGATATTCTTATTGATAGCTAGACTTTGTCTGCTTCAGCACGCCGGTTGTTTAGTCGGTCTGCAGCACTGCTTAGTGCACGAGTGTCTTCGGTCGGAGATCTCACCCTTAGCCTCGGGGGACTTCGAGTGCCTGCCCTGGTAAGGTTTTTCTGGTTTCACCCTTAGCTTCGGGGGACTTCGAGTGCCCGCCCTAGTGAGGTTTGTTCTGAGTACACTTTTCAGTTCCAGCAGTGGAGCAGCAGCAATTTCTGAAGTATATCTGAGGAGGAGGAAGCCCTCTTGTGGCTGCGCAGAGGAAGAGGAGGAAGGACGCTGATTCTGGAAGGAGAAGGACGCTGTCTCATCTGGAAGGAGGACGCTGTGCCTATCAGGAGGGGAGGACGCTGTCCAAGGAGGACGCGATCCCGATGCAGCCTTATTTGTTTTGGGAGGCGAAGGACGCTGATCAAGCCTAGAGTGAGGACGCTGTCCATTTCTGAAGGTAAGGGTTGCCGATCTGAAGGCTTATTGTTAGATCCAGCTTTGGGAAGGATAGATCTTGCAGATCTAGTCTTGTATGTTGCAGATCTAGTCTTGTATGTTGCAGATCTGGGAGTTTAGCACTAGATCCAGCTTGAGGAGTGACAGATCTGAGGAGATATTGATAGATCTAGTCCAGATCTGAACGGATAACACCAGATCTGGCCTAGGCGCGCCGTCCCCGGGGAGACGGTTCCGGATCTAGTATGGGCTCCCGAGGGTTTGGCATCGGATCGATATTGGAGGGACGCGGATCGGGGGAGGGAAGGACGCGAGATGCGATTCGAGGCTTCGGATCCATCGGAGGAACGCAGATCTGAGGAGCAGGCTATTGTGAGAGTGGCTCATCAGCGTTTTCAGCATTCAGCAGCAGGTTCATCTGTCTGGAGGGTTGAGGGGCTTGTGCTTCACCTGTTTCTGCGCTGTCACTAGCAGAGACAGCGTTTTTCATCTGTGAGGGTTTGCAGCTTGAGATCAGCCCAGTTTCAGCGCAGTTCATCTCCAGTCTTCAGAACAGCTAGGACGCTGTCCTTGTTGCAGCCATTTTCTTGTATGGGAGGGTCATCACTTGCCTAGGGCAAGGATAGGTGCACTGATTCTGATTTCTTGTACTCCTCTCTATGTACTTTCTGATTAATAAAATGGCTCAGATTCTGGTATTACATGTGTCTTGATTCAGTGATCTAGTTCAGTCTTGTATTTTCTATATCTGTCTGGCATATTTCTGTTTATTACTGGTTATTTCCCTTTGGGGATATTACAGAGCCATCACTGATCTCATTGGAAAAGCATGGAAGCAATTTTCTGTGCATTAATTGGGTCAACAAGTTATGCTTTATAGCGAAGTGTGAATCCCATCTGAGGAGATTCTGGGCCATAGGCCACAACACAAAGCCACAGACCCAGGCCGTTGGCCACCGGACATAGACCTAGGCCACAAACCCAGACCGCAGGCCGTAGACGTTGGGTGACTATTGAAGGTAGTTCGGGCTAAACTAATCTGTGGCTGATCAACCATCTCTTGAGGGATATTCAAGGCAATTAATCAACCTCTGTGGCAACTCAGCAACATTCCTGAAGCAACTCGTGTATGGCTAAAGGTATAATTCAAAAGAGTCCTTCCCGAGGGTTTGGTAAAGCAAGAAATTCACTTGCGGACTTGCTACAAGAGTGATTATGAGTTAGAATACTCTTTCAGAAAGTGAATTAGCCCAGGTTCTGAAGGCTGTAGTGAAGTCCAATTAAGCTATTACGTTAATTCATTTGACAAAACAATATTGTAAAGTATTTGGTTGGACAGATTCTGGTTATTGAACAATCATTGTGAAATTATGTGATATCTCATTTATGTAGGCTAAGATTATTATTGCATCGAGTAATTTGTGTTTTATGAAGGGAATGCCTGCAGTTGTATGAATGCGTGAACATCTATTGAATTTCTGCTGGAAGCCCTAGATGGAATAAGAAACCTACAGTGGTATCAGAGATGGCTCTCCTGCCAGCCTGGAGGGTTACTTAATGATGGCACAACTGGAAGCAATTTTCGGCAAGGAGTATGCAGTCTTTGTGGAAGTTGGAAGAGTAGCAAGTGGAAACTATTTAAAGATTGTAAGAGTGGAACAAAAGGGCTCTTGCAAAATTAGAAGAGTTGTACAGGAAAGCTGCAACATCTAAGGAAAATGAAGAGGCTGAAAACCGCAACCAACCTGAGAAAGGTATAGACAGTGCTCCATGGGGAAATGAAAGCAAAGACCTTGAGGTTTCAAACAATGTTAAGAATGGTGGAGACACAGAGGAAGGAAAATTGCACACCCTAACTGTTAATTTTCGAGTGTTCTATGCTTAGCACAATCACTTATTTCATTTCTTCTTCAATCAACAATCAATTTATCCAATATAATTCAATCTTTCAGAAACAATAAGCAATTTGTAATGTTCCTAACGGAAATATTAAGTGAATAACAGAGACGTGCACTATAACCACAACTAGGAAATTCTGTCACATACACAAGAAATCAAAACACAAGAGGAAATGCACCAAAACTTTGAGCCATTTTATTTATTTCTGAGAAAAATGGAATACAAATGAGTATGAAAGAGGAAACTGGACTTTCTACAACAAGCTAGGCAAAACCAAGGTTGGAATTATCATGCCCAAGTGCTGGAATGACCACCAAAAACCTCTGGACCGTCCCAGAAAATTATTGCCATTGTTGCTGGAAGGAAATGGGAATTCAACCCTTAGACGTGTTCAGAAAATTATGAAATTTTAGCTAGCACCTCTCCTCAATAAACCAAACCAAACCCAGAAATATTTCACAAACCCAAGTGGTGGAAACGGTCCCAGAGTGCACTGTGCTCTTCTCCAACAATTTTTGCCGTTGGCTGCTGACTGGAGCACTAGTTTCTGCCAGAAATACTGCCCAGAAAATTCTTCAAAATTAACCCCAGACTCCTTTCATCAAACCCACAATAACCCATAAAGGGTCCGATCGGAATCAAAAGATAAAATTTTCCATCCACTAGGTGCGTATGGCCAAACTGGCCATCTTAACTGAGCATAAATAAGAAATTGAAGTGTTGGAGTAGTCCTCTCTCCCACTACTAAAAGCCTTCAAAACCCACTGGAAAAACACCTCCAAACAATCCCTTTTCTCACTTCTCTTAAGCTCCCTTCACAACTCCACAAACGCCTGCACAAGTTTACGCAATCCCAGCTGAGAAGATGAATTTCGACCCTCAATTCTGATCCATCTTTCCTGCAAATTTTCCCTTGGAATATCTCCTTCTGGACGGATGATTCTCCCCATAAATTTCTGCTCCACAATCTCCTCATTCAAAATTGCGTTTGGTCCCTCTCTGCTTGAGTCTCCACACCCAGGAAATTCGCTCAACAAGAAATCTGCTGTCAGTGTAGCTCTGTCGAATCCCAAAAATAGACTTCCCAGTTATTGCTAGGGAGATACTCTAAGTTCTCCGGAGGAGGAGGTGGAATTTCGCCTGAAACTCCTTGTGCTCGATAGCACTTGGCTCCGGTGTTAAACGACCCCAAGAGAACTCAATTTAGAAGTTAAAGTAACCAAAGATCCAAAATGAAGGCCTCCCTTCCTTGCTTATACTTGCTGGCCCTCTCTCTCTTTGGTGGTCCCCTATAAGGAACAAAGTTCGTATATGCAGCAATAATATTCAGAGTACTACGAAGACAAAGACATCCATTGTAGGACAAGTAATTGTATATTGAATTGTGTATCAAGAATTTATATGAGATGATTACAATGAGGGTGAGGGCCTGCTTATATGCCCTAGCTAGGTACCTCTTCACGAACGATTATTTCATTAGGGACATACTTTTCATTAACTGGTTACTAATTAATCATTATTTATTATTATTTTCGTGTTACATTATTTGTATTATTTTAAATATATTTTTATTCATAACATCCCCACTCTTCACTAACTCACTCCTCTTTTGGTCCCCATCTTCCACTAACTCACACCCCTTTTTCTCTATCCTTCTCATAAGAGCAAATTTTCCTCTTGAAGTTGTGGGTCCAAATTTCCCACACCTCCTTGCTCCAAAATTGCCTCCAATGTCTGAATTGAAAAAATTGTGCTATGCTAAGCACCACCCACAGATGGAAAATTCAAAATTGGAGATATTACACAATTGTAGATAGAGTAGTAAATCCAGTGCACAATAGAAGACAAACAAGAACAAGAGAGACACAATATTTGGTCAAAGATTAGGGAAAAACCCCACAAGGGGGAAAACCCTTTCAAAATTTTTCTTCCATTAGATTGTCATCAAATATTCAGCAGAGAGATACAATGTTCCAATTCATCAGCATTGAGTCAAAGTCAAACCTTTGACCTTCCAAGAATCAACTAACCAATATGCAATCCAATGACGAGTCCAAATGTCAAATCTGGTGAACAAGTCAAATTTGCAATTCTACTCAAAGTCAACAGCAGCAACAACAGCCCTAACTAGCCAACGGTCAATGGTCCTTCAAACAATTCGATCAAAGCAACATCAAATTTGGCCTTTCCAAAATCAGTCAACCTAGGTCAAAACAGTGAATGAAATCCTCACAGAAATCGATCAAAGTCAACTGTTTGACTCGCGAAAATCCTAGCTACAGAATTGTGGTCAACGCGGGTCAAAATCGCTTAGAAAAATTTGGTCAACCTTCCAGTCAACTCGGCCTCCCAAACAGATCAGAAATTTGGTCAAACAGTGTCAAAATATCCACGGTCAACGTTGGTCAAACAGTCCCCAAACAGAAGTCAACGCACCAAAACAGAATTTTTTTTGCTTCCCTTCGCACGTGTGCAGTCAACCCTGCAATTTCAGATGTAGTACGAACCAATCAAGAGAAGATAGATGTGTCTGATGACGCTCCAAAGTGATGTGACATGAGGTCTATTTATATGTGTCTCAAGGGGTCGAATTAGCTTGCCCAGGCCAACTTGTAATTTTGTGCACATGTGGGTTTCTCCTTAAAAATAATATTTTTCCTTGACCAAATGAAATTCCTCCAAGGGCTAGTAGGGGCTTCTCTGGATGAGGAAGGCTCTTCAATGGATGGAATTCGTCCCCGAACTTCCAAATTAACACGAACAAGAATGCCCAAGGAAGTGAAGAACTCTGCAACAGAAGAATCCAAAACAAGATCAAGAAACATGTAATGTTACAATGGAAGGTAGGCAACCTTCTAATTCTTCCTCTAGTGATAATACCTCTATAGATGACCCTGTGGAAAGGGACACAAACTCATCTGCACAAACTGTTGGAGAAATTGAGATTGAAAATTTTAGTGCTAAGTTGGGTGGTGCAAAAAATAAGCAGACCAAGACAAGGTCTGTATATCTCATTAGAAAATTCAAGATTCTGATGTTCATTCTGAAGTATGCTCAGACATATTCTGTTTTGTTGAAGTGCTGGTTCTCCAGTGTATAAAATTCTGTCACGACAATTCAAACACATGGAACTTCATATGGAAAAACTATTGACAAGAACAACAATGGGAAACTAGATGTTTTTAATGAAAATTCATGGAGCAGAAATGATTTTGTTGCATCGCTCTGTGCCAAGGAGGCAAACCTAGGGCTCCCGTACCAGGAATCATGGCCCATACAAAGCCCTGATACAAGACTAGTATACATAGTATACAGTAGGGCTTGAGGTCAACTCCCTTTGACACTCAATCTGCCCAAAAGAACAATGACAAAAATAACCAACTTACTTTTTGATGTAGCCCCTTCTACAACAGTCTTTTTAGTCTCTTTTGTCACTAACACCTGGTTGTCCTTTGGCTCAAATCTGGCAGAGAAATACCTCCATTAACTTCTCTGCATATCAACTTCTCACAGAGAATGTAGTCCTTCAAATTCACTATACAATCAGCTCCAAAACATCAAAAACTCACAGTTGATCTTGTCCTTCAAAACCATTGTATAATCTGCCCTCAGACATCCAGGCTCTACATTATAAGGAATGAGGTACACGAAGGAAATAGTGAATAATAACTCAGAGATATGGAGAGATAAACACTCTTTTTCATACTCCGGTATTTTGCTCCTTGACTTGATCCTCCATTTTCTTCATTCAATGAGAGACTTATCCTTGACTTAATCACCTTCTAGAATGAAGACCAACTCAAATCGACTCTAAATCATCAAAAACCTTGGGAAAATACCTTGGGAAATGTTCATGGTAAATTATGCACGCGCACAATTTGGAATTTCCTCCCTATAGCTATTGTCGTTGGGAAGAAATGGCTCCCAGAGATGATTGTCACTTGGATAGTATAGGCATCCCAACGACATTGCTGCTATCTTTGCTCTGTGCATAACTGCCTCTCAGAGAAGATGCCTTAAAACACATGGGAAATCACCTCCTCTCTGCGCAGAACTTTGCCATTTGTCTTCAATGGTTCTCCAACATCTGTAGAGCCTCTGCAAACAGTAGGAACACCCCAGGTTCCTATCTTTCCCTTAAAGAGAACCTTGAAATCCCTCTGAATTATTTGCAATCATAACAATGCAAGCCTGCTATACAAATGCCTTTAGTGAAACAAAGATTAGGGCTCTTGGACAGAGAAAGAAATTTCTGATATATACCTCCAAGCAGACCCAATGAAATCCTTACTTTTAAGGATCAAACTTTAATGCTTCAAATGGAGCCCTTACAAGCAGATTCGGTGAATGATCAGATCTTAAAGTATGCCTCAATAAGTCTGTCACAAATCAGGCTTGTCACCTATTGCAATTTAGAAAGGAGTACACACAGTTTTGGCGCAAGTGCAAAGTACATAACAAGAACCTAACAAGAAGGATAGAATGAGCTGAAGCATGGGCAAAGGCACACCCTGGTTATTTTACATGGCTATCCCCTCCTAACAAGAATCGAACGAGGGCCCACAAAAATCAAGCAAGGGAGAAACAAAAGGAAAATATGCTAGACAAGACAGGACTCACAATTGAGAATTCATGTCACGATGCAAGTTTTATTGCATATGAATTAATTGACAAAGAGAAGAAAGATGATTTCCAGGTAGTCACAGGTAGAAAATGTCAAATTTAGGATCATAGATTCTGAGGAGAAAAGTAGTGGAATCTCCCACTGTTTATTAAATCCTAGAAACTCCGAGGGAATTATTAATATGACTGAAACTTATCATCATGTTCAGGATTAGAAAGTAGTATGTGCTGAGATGGGGCAGCCAGTCATGGAAACATTAATGCCATTTGTTTTAATGAATAAAACAAAGGATTTAAGCTGAAAACAAAACAATTGTGAACAACTTGAGATTCTTTGTCAGGCTTCTAATTCTTGGGAGAATTTTTCTTGGAACAAGAACATTTTCAAAGAGATAAGGGTGAAGATGAAAAGAAAAGAAATGGAATAGGCCACCTCTCCAGTATTAAGTCCCGAAAATTCTTTAGCTGCAAAGAAGCTAAATAATATGAGCGATATTCCTGTCAGGGTTACTTGTGCTAAAAATGTTGAACCTGGTCAACAGGTTGTCGGTGAAGGAAAAAATGAGAAAACAATGTCCAAAATAATAGGGTCATTGAAACTTCAAACACTGGGATTTAGCATCCAAAATAAGGGTGACTCTCATAGCCACTTAGATGGGAGGAATGATGCATTATGTTTGAATGGAAATGGGAGCTCATGTTCCAAACAAGTAGAAGAGTGCAATATTCTTTCCACTAGCCTGGTATCATTGGAGAAAGAGAATATGTTGCTCTTTAAACAATTCAAGAAGTTGAAAGTTGGTGAATCAGGGAGTAAAGGAGGCCATAGAGGAAGCGATTGATAACAAATGTCATTGCTTCTAAGCCTCCCATCTAGAAAGTTGGAATGAAGAGAAAGAGGAGTCCAAGTCTACTGATATAATGGAGGAAAATATGCCCAGGACATATAACAACGAGCAATCCCCACGTTTGGAGGGAGATCATATGGAGGTTCCCATAGAAGCTTTAAAAATGTCATCCAAACCAATGATTGAGGTTGCTGACATATCTGAAATCAATGCTGATGCAAAAATGGATAAACAATGGAAGGGGGAAAGGATGAGAGGAATGCAAATACTAATAGGCCTAGTGAATCATCAATGCCTTTTTATAAAATGGAAGAACTTGCATTTGATGCCTTGTTGGCATCTTTAGATATACAAGGTGCTAGGGAGGCCCATTTACATGTTGTCTTGTAGAAACTAGAGAGCCCATTTAAACAAACAGTGAAAACACGTTCAGCTTTAGGAAAGCACATTCATGTTATTAATGGACGCGGGGTTAAAACAAAAATTGATGACAAGCCATCATGTCCTGACTATGTAATGGAGGATGGGAATATTAGTGCCATTGATCATGATTCTTCGGATTCCTCAGAGCTTTCTAGTTCATTTATAATTGAACTTGGAAGAAACAATGCTGCAAAAGTGCATGTGCTAGAGAGGTACAAAGAATTAAAAAAATGGCTTTGGAAAAAATGCCTAGAATCATCTTCCCTTTGTGCTAGTAAGTTGAGAAAGAAAAGAGGTGTCTTTATTGACAGAGAGAAAGCTGATGATAGGGCCAAAATCAAAGTTGTTCATAAGAGGCCTCTCAACAAGGGGGAGATTTCTAAGAAAGATGATGTTATAACCATTGAACCAATCGATACTTCTCTTACAATTCATGAGACTAAGCTTAAGATGGACTTGATTGCATATGTTGACAAACATGTATTTGAATTTGATGCAGTGTTAAATGATCAAGTGTATAACGACGAAGTGTATAGAGTGATTGTCGAACCCAGTGTTCCAACAATATTTCAACGGTTTAAAACAACATGCCTTGCATATGGGCAAATTGGTAGCATGTAGACTTCTTCTATACAACCCTTGACACTGTAGGCCTCCCAAGGCATTTTGAGATTAAGAGACCAGGTTTACAAAAATCAAGGATTTCAATTGTGCTTCAGTTTCTTTGAAATTCATGGTGGCAAGCTTTATGATTTACCAAGTGAAACGAGGAGGCTTTGCATTGGAGAATGTTGGAAAGTGTAACTAGATTAGGTCTTCATATTGACTATGTAATTATGTATATATGTAATGAAGAAGACAAAGATAATAAAATGTATTTTTGTTATGCTGGCTTCATGGGTTTCATGAGCAAGGTTTTTATTATAGGTCAAAAGACTTCTTCTTGATGTCTTTTAGGGATTTTTCATCTTGTCATAAATGTACTAATTAAGGGTCATGTATATGAAGAGTCTAGTCAAAGAAGAATGCCTCAAGACCTTGTCACATAAGCCTTGAAGACATGGCTCAGAATGTGGCTCAAGATCAGCGTTGAAGTGCCTCCTCAAGTCGGCTCAGAAGTAGGCCCACATATCGGTCCAAAATAAGGTATGTCCAGTATATATAAGGATAGGTCTGCGGATCACTTGGAGAACAAAATTTCAGATATGTTTGAGAGAACTTCGGTAATATATATTTGATGTTAGTGCAAAAAAAAGGAGACAAAAAGCGAAGTAGAAACTGTACTGAAGTGCAAAAACAGGTCTGGTTTTAGAGCAAAGTAAGGACTACTTGCAGAGTGAAGAAAGGCCTGTGATAAGTGCGAAGTTGCAACACTGTGGTAAGTACGAAGTTGCAGGACTGTGTGGGTGCAAAATTGCAGGACTAGTATGAAGTATAATAAGTATGTTCAGCAAAGTAATGCATTATAAGGTAAGGGTATCATTATAGTATAAAAGGGTAAACTGTTCATCAAAGGAAACAAGACTTGTGAACGTTGAAGATCGGTCAGCTAGATTAAGTGAAGGTGCAAGGTGTGCACAATACAAGTCTATAACTAGGTGATGATATCATAAGTAAGGTTCACACTCAGCTGAAGAAGGAAGAATACAAGTAGAGACTGAGCACTCTAGTCTTGGTGTAGAAAGGTGCAGGACGGTGCATAAAAGAAGGCTCAGATCAAGGAGTTAATGAAGAAGCAATGCCAAGGTCTTGGAGGCATACAAGGGTAAAGGGTCTGTGTCATGGTCATGGTCATTGTACTTGTCATCTGAAAGTCTATAAGAATTTCTAGTGGGTTTTCCCCTGCAGGAGGGAGAGGTTTTGGCCTTGGCTCGAAGAGCCTAAATTTGTCTCTTGTATTTTGGTAATTGACTTGATGAAAGACATAAAAAGCTAAGAAGAGAAGACATAAGTAAAAGAAGTAAGCTCACAAGTAATTATCAAGAAGGGAATTTGTATTAAACCTAGCCCTACCTAATTCTCAATAGATGGCGAACAACTCAGAATTGTGGGCCAACAAGAGTTCAAAGTATTTGATGTGGAGACTATCAAGGATTTCATTGAAAAAAGAAATGCTTCTAGGAGCTTTGGCACAACGGGAGCAAATGAGGAGTCATCACATTCTCATGCAATTCTTCAACTTGTCATCAAAAGATCAGTTTATGGCAGTGAATCAAAGCTTGCTCGTTTGGTTGGGAGGCTCTCATTCATAGATCTTGTGGGAAGTGAGTGTGCTGTTGATACCACAAATAATGATTTCCAAACAAGAATGGAAGGAGCAGAGATCAATAGGAGCTTGTTTGCTTTGAAAGAATGCACACGTGCACTAGATAATGATCAAGTTCACATTCCATTTAGTGGGAGAAAGCTAACAAAAGTACTAAAATATTCATTTGTTGGTGAATCACAGACTATCATGATATCTTGTATTTCTCCAAACTCGAGCTCTTACGAACACACCCTCAACACACTAAGATATGCTGACAGGGTTAAGAGTCATTGAAAAACTAACAATTCAAAGAAGGATATGAACTCTCCTGCTACAACCCTGAGAGAGTCATCTATTGCTACTTTCACTCTACCATTATCGTCATCATTGCTTTCATAGTACACTTCTGAAACCAATTGCTTGGAATTCATAGTGATTGCAATAGATTTGGCTGACATAAATAGTTAGATGGTGAAACTTGCATTTTACAATGGATCATGGTCCTCCAAGTAGACGAGATGATAGCCACCCATATTCAGCCTATGCAAATCCAAGAATGAAAAGTAATAATGTTGTTGTCAATGGGTTTGATCCTTGCACTACTGAGGAGTCACATGAGCAAGACAAGCAAATTCCTTTCCAAACTTGGAGGAAGGGCAAAGTTGATAGATATTACAATCAAAATCCGAGAGAAGCAATAGAGATGAATACTAATGTAGCTCCTGATAGGAGGAATAGAGATATTTCTAGTGCAATTCATACAAGATTAAAGTCTAGGGATACAATAGGTTTGGATATGCATATTTTTGATATCGACGAGGAGGTTGATGCCATACTTAAGGTGGTTTCTAATCGCAAACACGTTGAAGACATAATAAATATTGTTATGGTGGAAATGAAGATGTTGTTTGAGGTAGATCAACCAGGCAACCAGATAGATAAATACATTTCCAAATTGAGTGATATTATTGGAGAATATGAGAAGGACGTGCTTGAATCAACCTATTGTGTCAATGGAAATCAATTCCTATTAAGCTATTTAAGCGATGTCAAATATGTTTTACAAATACGAGACTTGCAATCTGGAAAATTGCTTCATAATTTGCCAATAGATATTTGGTCAGTTTCGTGAATATCAAGGAGTTCAAAGGAAGATAATAAAAGGAATTGCTGAATGAACTTTAGCTTGTTTGAGAATAGCTTCAAACTTTGATAGCCTTACTATTGAAGCTGTCTCACCCAATGTTGCGAACATCAGCATCGAGATAAAATCGGCAAGGGTCTGGAATACCAAAAACTCGTAAAAATCGGGAAAAAATTGGTAAAAGTCCGCAAACATCGGCAAAATTTAGATACCATAAAAATATCTTTAAAAATCGGCAAACATCGGCTAGGCCAAAAACTCGTGATTTCAAGATAAAATCGGGATGTTATCTAGTTGTTCGCAACACTAGTCTCACCAATTGATTTTTACCTAAGATCAACTCAAAAAGAACCAATGCTAAAACATTGGGGGCACCGCATAAGAACACCAGACCATCCTCAACAAAGAAGTTTTTAAGACAAAAGAATTCAATTGTCAAAGAGGGCAACAATGCAGAAAATATGGGGTTTCAGGATGACATTAAAGATGACACCCAAGGTGCTGCAATTGAAAGAGAAGAAGATGGGGAAATTGGCAGAAAAGACTCAATGGTTGTTACATTTGCCAAACAAGATGATGATGGATGGATTTTATATGCGAAGGTGATCTTGGTTGCTAGTAATCGGATAGTGTGAGCAAAGTAGTTCGTGCAAGACTTGAAATTTCAGTTGTTTGAGGACAAGCAATGTCGGGAAGGCGGGGACTACAATGTACTCTTCTAATTACTTTCGCAAGGGAGGATGAAGAAGCTTATGCAACCCTGTAGGCTATAGTCATTTATATAGGGGGAACCCATTATTCAATGTTATTGGGGTAACATTGGGTAAATAAGGGTAATTGGAGGAAAATTTGTGAAAGCATTCAAATTTGGGGAAAAATGGAGGGAAACTTGTTAGCCCTTGAAATCTATAAATAAGAGAGGAGAGTCATTTTTATCATCAAGTATTGTTGATCTTTTTCATTTATGCGTTGAGGCTCCTAAGGGTTTTTCGACCCTTTTTCTGATTGGTTTCGGTGGTGAAAGTTTCCACCCTATCCAATCCCTTTCTCCCTCACCTGTTTAACATAATATTTGAGATATCACATTAATTTTGTGACATTATATGGATAGTGAATCACCGTGGTGATGTTAATTGAAGTAAATTGTGATAATACATTATATGGGCAGTAAATCACTCCCGTGCCATCATTTGTAGCAATTTGTGGCAATGCATGAGTGCAGAGGTATAACTGAGGCAACTGCTAGTCTAGCAAACCATTTTGAGATAGTGAGGCCCCAATGAGGTGCTATTAGTGTGCGTGGACCACCCCTGAGGTGTCAATTGTAGCAACAAATTCTTTTGAAAGAGACAATTGTAGATGTGGATTCTTTTGAAAGGGTCGATTGTGGTGACACGTAAGTTTTGAGGCACCATCTTGGTGGCAAATTATCTCTATGACATGCGGCTCCATTTCCAAGGTTGGTTTGTGGTAGCAAGTCGTTCCTAAGGTTTGTTTGTCGCAAAAAAACATCTCTGTGGCGTGATCTGTGGCTTTGAGGCAAACAAAGTCTAGTGGAATTGACTGTGGCCACGAGGAGACAAGGATTGCTATTCTGAATAACGCGGAGAGTGAAATTTCTCGGTCTTTGTGACAATGAGATTGGAGAGCTCCCCTTGAGGTGACATAGAACCATTTATGACTATGAACATATCTTGCAGGCCATTATAAGTTCCCCTCGCATCAAAAGTCAAGGTGCTATTACTGAGTTCAGTTGTAAGGTCAATAGTATTTAATACAGTAGGATCTGCTGATGCAACAACATTAGTTGTAAATCTAAACTATAATGTGATATTGGAAGAGCTGTGGATTTGTAACCTATTATGTTATGTTGAATCTGGCCTTATCTATACAAGATGTTGGTAAAGTCAATTATTTTTATTATATTGTGTTTGCACTCAATCTTATCTTTGCTTGCAAAATTAAAGAAATACCTTTATATGAATTTAGATTATAATCAATGTGCTCTTTTCGACCCTAAGGGTAATTTTTCTCTAAGGGATATTACAGATAGCATCTTCTCAAAAGCCTCTTGCCCACTCATTGGTCAACTCATCCACTTGATCACAATGCTCTTCCAGTGAAGATGTAGGTCAACAACCATGAGGTACTTTATCCATTGTTTCATACAAAGTGATTTTATTCGATGCTTTTCATATTTAAGGGTTGTAGTTTGAAATCAAATAATGGATCATGATGCTTGGTAGTTACTTGTCGCCCCATTTCACCTTGATGGTCATCTCATCCTTCTAGTAAAGTGCAAAGTCCTTGGGGCCTTTCTTTCATTGTTTAGAAGGGGCACACATAGGAGGCATTGATTGATGTAGTGTGTCCACATACATCCATACTTAACACTTACAATTTATCCTTGATTCATTGTCCTTTTGTTTCGTTGTTGTCAGTTGCATGTACTGGTTCCCCTTTTTGCCTCATCCTATGAGAAGAGGGGTTGGAAAAATGCCCAAAGGTTGATGCCGCTGCAAAAGAAAGAATGTTAAAAACGTATCCCAATTTTAAAATGCAAAAAAGTGGCAAGGGGTAAACGATGATTAAAAGCTAAGTAATCTATGCTCTACCCTCTCATGTGAGGCCATCACCCTAGTCCCATGCATATCACGCCTATCAAAGTAAAAGGAACTTAAGAAACATTCCAACCCTTATGAGCGGTAAACTACCTATGCAAAAAGGGGATTAAAATGAAAGCTTGCTAAGAAAGCCAAATTTAAGCAAAGAAAAATGCTAAGTAAAGGATGGAAAAAGTAGTGCCAAGGTAAGGGTAACCCAAGTAATGCAAGCTCTCCCTCCACAAAGTCGCTCATGTATTATGGTCTTACATAACCCATGTATAAGACAATAATGCCTCTCTTGAAGTACACCCCAAACAATATCACTTATCACTCATACCTATTGATTGGTGGGTCAACCTAGGAACCGTTCCTCCTCCTATGGATGGGAGCATGTGATATGGGCATTTGATGATCCTCCCATACCTAAATCTAACAAATTGTGTAAGGTCATAAGCTTGTATGTAGTTATGATACTTTGTGTGATATATGAATATAACATTAAATATGGTCTACATTTTATGCTTCAATGACTCTTGTGTCCATATTAGAAGTCCTTACTTGATTCTTTGGATCTTTCCTTTAATGATGATCCATAGTCCTTTGGAAGACATTGATGGTGCCTCCCTCATACTTTTTGGGTGTTGATGACATACCCTTTGGATGGCTTGGTTAACTTCTTTTATATTGGTTTCATGTTTTATTGGATAGATGATAAATGTATTAAGCATGTTAGCATGATATTTGTTTCATGATCCTTGTTAAACTAACCCTTCTCCCAAGACTTTGAGGAAGTATCATGTTAGCTACTTTGAGAGCCTTGACTCAAACCCTAGGGTAAGTAGGTTAACTTGCCCTAGGTCTTTTGAATCTTGTTTCTACTCTAAAGTTGTCCTAAGTAGTATGTTCCTAGACCACATTAGCCCTAGGTTGAGAAGACACTAGTCCTTTTTCTTGTGACTATCTAGTATCCTTAAAACCCAAAAACAATATTTTAAAAGAAAAAAATGTTCTAGGGTAGATTAGGGTTTATCTATAGTAAGATCACACATTTTTTTCGATTTATTGATTTGGACGTTGATGACCTAGGATTAGGAATTATTTGGAATTGATTGGATAAGTAAAAATGACATTTTATGTACAATTTCCAGCCATTAGCTATAGGGCTGACGTCTAGGGTTCCTTTTTAGCCATAGAAAAATGCTGTAACCAAATCTCTTATTTACAACAATTTTCTATGGCAAGTGTAACTTCTTGATTGTGTGTGTCTGGGAACCTATTTGAGCCCTTATTGGTTGACCTAAGCCTTTAGATTGATTAGTAGGAGTCTTTGAACTAAAACCTTGATATTACTCTTGAATCCACCCCAAACCCTAGTTTCCTATTCTTATCCTTGGCTAGAAATCATTGTATAACCCTTACCGGTCACTTAACTTAAGGTAATTGGGTTATTTAATGTGAAAATTTCTAAACAGAGAAACCCTACTGCAGAATATTGATTTACTTCTCCAACTTGTTTGAATTAATTAACAAGTTATTTAACTGAATATTCAGAAAATATCAAAGCAAACACAATCTGCAACCTACACACATATAGATCATTTACTGAAACATAGCGCACATATGACAAAGGACACACATGATTTTTCGGACAAATGTCCCCGGAAAAACCCAATGCGGGAAAACAATGCAACAACTCTTCGAGGGTTTTATTATTAAGCAGAATTTGAACACATCAAGGGCACTGGAAGCCCACTCGAAAATTTTCAGCAAACCGCGCCCCAGAATTTCGACTTAGCTCAAGCGCTGCTATTCTGTGTATCTTCTCCAACTGACCCTAAGCCTTCCTTTAATACTTTTCTCGTTGAGAAATCAACGATTGTGATCAACGACCAAGATTAGATAAAGCTTGATCCATGCCACTTAGAACATTCTCACTACATGTGTAAATTAATTCACTTTAATTTTTCAATTTCCCTAAGTTAGACTTAGGGTCCCCATTAAAAAAATTAATTATCTGAGTAACTATTACACCGGGTGGAATTTCTCCAAGCGATTTCTGGGTCTTGGAGATCTCCTGTGTTGTAGCCCCTCCACAGAGTTTCGGAGCTAGAGCACATCCGATGCTACCCAAAATCTCAACATTTAATCCCTAAGATCTACTAGGGAAACCTCTCTTGTGTTGGATTGTGTCCATCACTAAAATGAGGGGAGTTGTTGCTGACGTGACAATGGTGACACTTCCATTGTTGCACTTGATGTAGTTTGACTACCGAGGCTTTGCACTAGGATGGTAGATTTTTCTGTAACGGGATCAATAGGTGCACAAAGGAATAAATAAAATAAATTAAAAATTCCAAAACGACTCCTATCATTTAGTAGTGTGTCCCACCAACCTTCCCACCGTTAAACCCTAAATCAAATCATATTCACCATTTTCTTTACTGCTTGTCAATTTTGGGTGTTCATTTAGAGATGAAAGCACACAACAATGGTTGATTTGTCAAGCGACTCATTGTATATTATTTTGTTTGCTCTTGTACAGTTCAGTTTTGGCTATGACATGAGAAGTACAAAGATCCATGAGATATCAAAATGTGTAAATGGCCCATGTGATGATGTTATCATGTTATTGTTTATGTGGTTCTCATTGTTCAATGTTCAATCATAATCTTTAGTTTGAAACTTGAAAGTTTAATCATTAGTATACTTTTATATATGTTGCGGCAGGTTCCCCTATGATCGAAACCCCTGCTGTACATTGGCATACATTGGAATTTGGGGGGAGGGGATCTCCACATGCATTGAGTACACATACCCGCATACCGGAAACTTCTTGTAGCATAGTTGATTTATGAATATTGTTTATAATTTGACATAATGTTTGTGGAGAACAGATTGGACTACAAATACCACAATTGATAAAGCAAGCTGCATCATTTTTCCATCATTTGCATGGAGGACAGCATGCACCTCACGGAGGACCTAGTTGATGAAGAAAATTGCATCACAGTGACAACATAAGAATGGAGGATGACCTGCACAACCATGGCTTGTTGAAGAAATTTTGCATCATGATGACATCATGCGAAGGACAGCCTGAATGAGCTGGATGACTTTAGAGAGAGTTTTGTACAATGCATGTAGATGGCAAGGAGAGTGGAGTTCCTACTTCAAGAAGATTTCCTGCCAGTGTGGACATCCTATTTGAAGAAGACTTCTTAGTTGACATAGAAGTGGATGCCCTGACTGAAGTGGATTCCTTGGTTGTTGAAGGCCACCTAAAATGTTAAAATTATCTGCTAATGATATGAGAAATACTAGTGTTAGCATTGATGAACAGAACATGCCAGTAAAAGACATAGAAAAGGACATGCAACAACACATGTGGCATGGCATGTAATATACCACGACATGTATACAGATGAAGATATGTTGAAGACAGGCTGAGCATGAGGATGCTTGCAGATAGTGATATGGAAGAGGAGAACGATGCCCTAAACAGAGTTCACGAGGGGGAAAATTATGTAGCAGATGAGTATGAAGTTGACAAAGATAAAGTAGGCTGAGTAAAGGGGGTTCCATAAAGGGGGTTCCCGTGAAATCCCTAACAGTAAAAATAATCAAGTACTATGTGAACATAATCAGTTTAGGTAATTCCTAAGTATTGCAGACATAGAAATAGTCGTAGTGAAATCACATTCAAATTGTCCGTCAATTAAGAAAAATACGAATATGGATCTATGGATGCTTCCTCGAAGATAAAGTCATTGTACCCATACATTTGTGTCAAACACTTAAGTTATGGAGACTACCTAGACTAGATGCAGAATTTTCTTGATAAACCTTTTTTGGGACTTATTAGGCAATTGCAAAAGAATCAGCAATGATGTTGTTAGTGTCACTAACCTTGTGGAAATGCTAAAAAAAAATATTGCCCAATTCCGGTGAATTCCAACAAGAAATATTTGATGAAATTGGTCATTGCTTAATGAATGATAAATGTATAAAGACTTAAAGGAAGAGAATTGGTTCTGATCATGAAATGCAGAGAGAAATGCCCATCAGTTCAAGCAATGTCATGGCTCTCATATCAGCATTATTAGTCAAGCAGACATTAAGCAATAATGCCCATGACTTTAGAAAGGAGGGTGTCAATTTGGACACAAATATTTTGCCTTTTACTGACATGGTTATGGAAGTCTCAAAGGCACCACTAGGTAAGACCTTGTTTGGAAGTCCTAATTAGTTGAATGATCAGTTATTCTCTAAACATTGTGTAAGTGATCCTCTGTGTATAAAGAACCCAAAGAGCCCCCACATCATGATTTGAGTTATGAGTGTTAGGTGGAGGCATTTTAGTTTCCTTTTGAATACTTTGCTTCACCTCCATCTTTTCTGATCACATGCAGTTTTTTATGTAGATAGACAGCAAGTTGGAATACGAGATTCATGATAATTCCTTAATGATGTTGTGATTGTTTATATCCTTCCTTTTATATATGTCAAGTGCAAATATATTGTTTCTTGATCAACTTGGTTTCATTTTCATTCCAAACTTGTAGGTTTGGGTGCATTGCAGTGTGAACGATCTTCCATACGATACTTTCTCTATTTTGAAGTTTTGATATTTGTGCTAGCTGTGCTATGCACAAGATTTTTAAAATACCAAATAGTACTTTCTTTGCAGTCAAAATGGTATTTTCTTATAGAATTAGAATCCCAACCAAGCGTTCTTGCTCTTTTTCTTGTAAACTGCTTTAAACGAAGATATTTAATATAGAAACTGAGTGAATATCGGAATTTTGTAAAACTAACTATTTTTGTGGTATCCTTTTGTCTTGCAGGATTCACATGATGCCCATGAAAGAAGGGAAACTGTGATTAACCAAATGACCTCTACACTTGATAGCCCTAAAACCCATGAAAATGAGCAAAATGAAGAGTTGCAGGTGACAGAACAGCATTCTGGATTATATAATGACAATTATCTAGATCTTTCTAAAAACAATGGCGAAAATCCAAGTTCAACTACATGCACTTACTCAAGTATGGAAGAATCCAATGTGTGCAAAGAAGCTTCTCCAAGTCCAGAAAATGCCAGTGATGAGCCAATTCGAAAACCTGCTAAATCTCCTTTTGCGTATCAATTAGCATCATCAAAACCAGTCAAGTCACTTTTCAGTTATCAGCTAACTTAACTTTCGCTGCTTTCTTGGGTTGTCAATTATATTTATGTTCTTTTGTTCCCCATTTTCTTTTGTAATCTATCGAGAAGAGTTGTATCTGGAAGTTATCAGAGAGATTTTTCCAAAAGGTTCATTCTATTAGTTCTAAACTGAAATTGATTCTGTAAATTAATTGTAGATTTAGTTCTTCAATGGATAATATGACAGCCCTCTTTGAAAAGGAGAGCTCGAGTCAAATGTTATGCATAACTCAAAGCATAAACTCAGTGGAGTTTCTACAAGTTTCCCTGTAAAGAGCTTCTAATGACTTTACATTTGATATTCAAGTTGAGGGCAGTGCAGTTTATTTCACATGCTGGAATGTGAGCATGTTAGAGGCTGTGACGAGGCTTGACAAAATAATTGAACTGTTTCTGAATTTTGTATGGGGGCCATTTTTGGGGATTTATGTTTCTTTTCATGATTTCCTATTTGGGGTTTGGCAGAATAATTGGAGAGATTGAAATTCACTAGAAGAATATTAGTGGCATTGACTAGAAGAAGCCTGTTGGGGGTGCAGAACACTAAGGTTCAGGTTAACAGTGACAGATCAATTTCTTCCAAGAGCAATAACCACCCAAAGTCGATTGTGGGTGTGCTTATGGTCACACTCTTGCAGAGTTTGAAGCTGCAAAAAATTGAATATTTTTGTAGCTGGTGGAAAACAGGTCAAAATTTTAAAATTGAACTTGCACAAAGGTGTTTTCTTTGTTTTATCAATGTGTGACGAACGCTTTTCTGTAGCCATTTGTAATTTAATAGTCTGTGCAATGTATACATGGCGAAATTATGATCATTTATCTATAACTTTGGAAGATATTTTCAATGGATAAACAAATTTGTGATATATATATATAAAATGGGAGTGAAATGTGTTTTAGGGTTTGTCATTTGATACTCTATTTTTATTGTTTCTTTTAAACCAAAGAAAAAATTAGTCTCCCTTTTTTTATTTCAAGAAGAAAAAGTGGGGTACATTCAGTAAAAGTCTTTCTAGACTTGCAATACACATGCTAAAAACTCAAGATAATCTGGAGGGGGAAATTATATTTCATTGCATTTCTGTGTAGTTTTAATGTATACTGTCCTTTTTATATAACATGTGACTATAACAACCAGGTTATTATTAGATATTCAGTTCAACTATCTCCATGATCATCTCGAGTAAATTTTCTTTCAAATTTTCAAGTGATTCTATGAAATCCTCATCTCTAACTTTTTTGCTTACATCATCTTTGATTCATATGTGATTTTTATGTGTGATCTACATGATTACAAAACAATCATATGATTTTGTTGAAATTTGACGACTAAAAAGTTCCCTGCAATTCCAATCCGGCTTTAATTTCACCTTATCACTTCCATTGAGTTAAATGCCCTTTTCCATAAACATACATTCAACATATAGAATTCTGGAAATGAAAATTTCAGATTAAAACACATGGGATTGTCAATACATGCCGAAAAAAAATATGGACATAAACAAACCAACACATAAAACTACAAGAGATTTTTGGTCAACTTAGACCCAAGCAAAGCCCCTTCAATCTTCTCCTAGGAAAACCTGTTAGAGAGCTTTTCAAATTTATTTATCTTTCAAGTTAAGGGAAAATACATTTGCAGACAAAAAATAACAGCGAAATACAACTTATCTTTTTAGCCCAAAACTCCTTGAAAATCGTCCCCACTTTGCGTCGATTTTCGTGCCCACTTGAAGCTGAAAATATGTACTATAGAGATATTGACTGTAAGGACTGTATTGTACGGATTTCGTATGGACTGTACGGATTTTCGTACCGCTGTATGAACTGTACGGGTTTTTTGATTTTTTTTTTTTTTCCAAAAGTTTCTCTCGCACTGCTTGCAGCTCACAACATTAAATGTTGTTCGTACTTTACTTTATGCTGTCTTCTATGCCTTGATTTTCGTGCTCAGCTTTGCCCAGAAATCACCCCTTCAACTTGCTGCAACAAATTTCTCCTTCAAAACTTTTCTTTAGCCCTCACCCTCCTTTCTCCAATTTGCTCATGAAGAATGAATGAATGCAGTATCTCTTTACTTTTCCCCCCTTTTGTTTTCCTAAATGCCTTTTGGGCAACTCAAAGATCTAATGGCTCAAAATCATTTAGATCAAGGGATGAGATAAATGTATATTTTATTCTCACTTTCTATTTTTTAACTCACCCATTAAATAAAGTACTTACATTGTACTTTATGTCGAAAGTCACTTTTCACTTTATAATTTAACATTGACTTTACCACTTATAAAGTCACTTTCATTTTATAAAGTAACACTTATAAAAATAATTATTTTGGACACTTTTCCCTAGGTAGAGACTAACCCATGGGAAAACACTTGTTCAAGGTACATTAAAAATCAACACTCCCTCTTATCGAGGATGAAGGTTAAGATTTTACAAGTGAACTTTGTCCATTTGTGTTTATCTGTAAACCTAGATTAGATATGAAAGTTGAATAAATAATTTTATTTATTTATTAATTGTTTCTGATTAATTTAAGCATTTTAAATATAAGATTTGGTAATTTTATTTTTTAAAATCATTTTATATAATAATGTTATTATACAGTAATGTTAAATTGTTATAGATTTAAAATTCATTTGAAATATTTAGTTGTTTGAAATGTGTAAGCATTAAAAATATATATCTGACTACTGGACATGAGTAAAATGTGCTTTAAATTGAACTTAACTATTTGCATTTAATTATAAATAAGTCAAATGATCTAATATGACACAGTTGTTTGTTTTTAGAACCTAGCTACTCTTACTCTTCTAGTTGTCTGTTTTTAGAACCTAGCTACTCTCAATCTTGTAGAAAAAGGCAGGAACTACTTTGGAATAAGAAACCCAAGGGATCAACACTAAAAAGTCAATGGATTGTAAACCCAAGAGAATGATATTAAGCCCAAGGGATAAATATTATAAAACACTATATATAAACCCTAACATAAATAGTATAAATAAGTTGTATTAGATATCATTTTTGAGATTCAACTGCGTTAAGTAAGTCATTCATCTATGAAACCCAATAGATAATACAACTGCGTTAAGTAAGTCATTCATCTATGAAACCCAATAGATAATATTATAATTTAGTATAGCCTTAAATAAATATTATACCCTAGGAATATGAACCCTTAGATCAATAAACCCAAGGGATTGATATTATAAACCTAATGGAATGTTAAACGAAAGGATTAATTCTAAAATCGCAAGGTATTGTAAACTAAAGGAAATAATATTAAACCGAAGGTCTTAATATTATAAACTCAAGACATATAAACTAAAATATAAATATTATAAACCATAAAATACACATGGTTGATCATGGTTGACCATGGTTCATTTTCATATTGAGAAAATATTTGTCACAATATGATGTTCAACCATGGTTGACCATTGTTGAGCATGATTGATTTTCAAATCGAGACAATTTTTGTCACTTTGTGACGTTGGACCATGGTTGATTTTCATATTGAGAAAATCTTAGTGATAATGTGACATTTGACAATGATTGACCATGGCTAACCATGATTGTAAACCAAAGGGATTTATACTAAACCCAATGAATTATAATATTAACCCTATGAACAAAATTACACCTTTGGAATATGAAACCTTAGATTAATAAACCCAACATATTGATCTTAATGTGATAAACCCTATGAATAATTTTATACCCTAGGAATATGAACCCTTAGATTAATAAACTTAACGGATCGATAGTATAAACCCAAAGAAATAATAAACCCAACGGATTAATACTAAAAATCAATGGTTTATAAAACCTCGGGTATAAAAGTAAAACATAGGGATTAATATTTGTTTAGTCAATTTAATTGTCTTAAATTGATTACATACATTATCGACCTAGTAATCTTGTGAAATGTGGTGCACTATATATCCTAGAAGCCTATTTCTTGATTCGTTGTATTGGTTTTATATGATGCTTTTGAAGTTTTGTATTTTATCTTTGATTGTTTTTAAATGTTTTGAGACACTAAAAACTGAACTATGAAAATAAATCTAAACTGAACTATTTAAAACTTGAGAATTCTATTGCTAGATGAAACAACTAGAAACTTAGAAATAAAATAAACTTTAAATGAAAATCTTAATGCTTTGAAGATTAAATTTAACAAGGAATAAAATGAATTTTCGAACTAATTTAAGAAATGAAATTTATCTACAAACTATTTAAAAAAAAACATTTTAATAACTGAAAGATAAAATTTACAAGAATGAAGAAAATGAAATGTTCAATAACAAATCTAAATTGCATAAGAAGAAATCAACTTGAATGATTTACTATGCTAGCAACTATGATGCATTTATCTCTAAAGCATGTATGTAAAGCAATGATCTAAACTATGTCTAAATCTATCAAAATCAACACTTCATTTTATCTATCAATTGAAATAATCTATTTAATTAAAAACATAGTGTAATTCTAAGTCTATTTAACAATAAAACAGAGCATTCATCTTATGAAATACAAAAGAAATAAAGCCTACGAAATTAAATCTATTGATTATGCTAAGGAGAATTAAAAAAAAATAATTAATCTAAGGAAAGAAAACAAAATGTTAAACCTACAACGCGAAGGTAAAATGCTTATTTATTTTGAATTGTATGCTCTTTGTGTAAACAAATGCAAAACAAAAATTCGTTTAATTGTTAACACGATTATGGCATCAACAAAATTCAGGGAAATTGAAGTATTAAAGAATTTAAACTAATGTGAAAGACAAAAAATATCTAACCAATGAAAACTCATAATTTAATATATGCTATAACGAGAAATCAAACTAGAAGGCAAAAGAAATTAAAACCTTTTCTGTGCACGGGTCCACTGCAACAGAACAACTTGAAGAATTACGAAAGACTAACTACGCATCAACTGAACTTCACCTTCTCCTTGCATTAACAAAACAGAGTTTAGCCTGTGTAGAAATATTACAATAATTGAACCCCCCTTAGTCTTGTAATCTCAGTCCTATTTATAATGTTTCAAAGGCATCAAAATATCAGACTTAGATCCGAGATAATAGCTACTCCTAGTTGACAAATTTATTATTGATTCCTAATCAATTTTGTTCTTTGGTTATCGACCTGCCACTGAAGAGGGGAATTTGTAAACAAATTCATGAAGATCCATGCTTCCTTGATATGCTCAGGCTCGCTTGATGATTATCCTTAGTTTCTAGCACGTGCTCCTGGTTATCCTAATTCAGTTTTTGTTATTTGACACGTCGACACTATTGCTTCACTCAACTTGCAAAATAGGGGTTCAAAGAACCTGAAATATCTCCCAAATGGAGATGAATTAGGAAAAATTGCTCACAGTAAACTTAATTGGGCCCATGCCAAACAAAACCCATGTTTTTGTTTTGCCTATTTCACTTTTATTTTGCTCAGAAAATGCATTTGAAGTTGACTGGTCAAAACTTCTACGATTTTCCCTTGATCTTTGCCTGGAGGTCCACATGTGTGAGCTGGGTGAAATTTGATCACTCGATCCATATTAGATCTTCTGGAAACCATGTCCAAGTGTCAAATTTCATTTTAGAGTGGTGCTACTACCTTAACCATGGAGATGGCTATGAAATGTTGGTTGAGCTGCAGAATCTAGAACTTGTCAAACTGTCATTAGTAAAACCATGCAAAAATCTTCTTAATTCATTAAAAATAATGGAAATAATAATAATAAACCATGTAAACATGTATGCAGAAATTTGGTTCATTTATGAGGAAATATGGTAAATAATGATGACAATGGGTGAGTGGGATGATGCAAAAATGGATGGTTTGATTATCAAAATCATGACAAATTGGAGGCCAATTGGAGGCCCAACATTCCCCCACACCTGAGTTTTTGCATGCCCTCATGCAAACAAAGCTTTGTAAATTTTCATAGTCCACCGGTTCCTTGTGTTCCTTTATTCTGTCATTTTAACTTAATCCTTAACGAAAGTTCCAAAGGATTGGTGTAGATCATCTATCTTGGTAAGATTTATTTTTCTCTCTTGTTCAGTGAACCAATGAATTCATTCTCCAAACTTACACATTTGATAGCACAAATCTTTGTTTTCGTACTTGTTTGTTGTGTCTTTAGAATAAGAAAGAAGAGTTACCCTTCTCTCCCTTGAAAGTCAAAGATCTTGAAGTCTTCACATGCCAGGCTGCTCATAGATGCTATAAAGGTAGAAGCAATGCTTGTTGATTTGTTCTTCTCTAATAAAATAAACGTCCCTGCATTACTTATTAGCCCCTTTCATATTGTCATATACAACTTGTGTGAATGCCAAGGGTGCCTACAAAGTAGTACATCCAAGTACTTTTTTCATTATTTTCATAGCATCTGCAAAGTAGCACAAAGTAGCACATGCTTGTCTTCTTATCATCATGCATAGAAACATTTTTTATAACAACCAATCCTGCTTCAACAATGTTGTCAAATAGCTTCTTCAAAAGCTCATCAACTAATAAATGATCTTCATGCAAATAGACTTCCCATTTTGAATTCAAGAGTGTGTGAATAAAGCCTTGTTTCAACCCCCTTTTCTTTTTTGTGGCTTTGTAAACATCACTTCTTGGCTTCCATTAAAATTTGAAGATGAATCAATTTGTATTGGAGCAAGAAGAGAAATTCAATCATGAGAATGGTGGGAGACAACGTTATTACGAAGGCATACGTAAGACCTTTTGAAGGAAAATATTATGCAATCATGGGATGGGGTTCAACTATAACAAAGTTGGTAGATCATCCTATATGGTATGAGGGCTGAAAATAATAGAATAAGGATGAAGGATAAGAAATAATGGTTTGAAGAATGTGAATATGATAGGGTGAAATACATAAATCACATGTTTTACAATAGCTTTCTTATTACAATTTCCAAAATTTTTAACAAGTTAAAAAGTTTAAGGCTACTTTTACCTCAAGCTTATCTTTTGAAGAACTTGAAATGCTGAAGTAGGAGTTGTAGGTGTTGATTTGGCTCAGGTACACTGCTCCATCACTCTGACCTTGCTCCACGAAATGTACCATTTTCATGTAGCAGACTTGTTTTTCCAATTTCTCTCAAATGGTACATCAGATTCTCCTAAAATTTTCTGAAGTTGTTACCATTAATATTATGCATCTTCCTACAAAAATCTCAGCCAATGGTTGCACGGATCTTGCGAAAAATGAGAAATGGCTGTAGGTGAAAGTGGCCAATTTCTTGAAAAATAAACACTAGAATTTTCTGAGTTCATTTACCCTACCTCAATGCATTTACCATAAAAATTTCATGAACAACGGATGCACGATTTGAAAATTATGATCAAATCAATTTCTGCTCAGGTTCACCCTTCATGCTGCCCAATGTTGCAACAAAAACATATGTTGAAAACTCATTTTAAGGCCAAATTGAGTGATTCAAAAGGGAATCCATGTATTTTTACCTTTTCCACTGCACTTGCTTTCAGAATTTCAGTTTGATGAAGAAAAAGCACTGTTGTGTAAAAATACCAAAATCTGCCCTAATCTGTCCATAATGGTGAAAAATGAAAATCTGCCTTAGAAACCCACTTGAAATGCCCTTGAAATATTTTTTTTTTTGAATTCTGTCCATGTCTTACTCAATTTATCATATTCTAAGAAAACCCAGAAGCTCGAAATCTTTTATTTCTGCTCCAATCTCTTGCAATATTTGTGCCAAAACCGCCTCTGGAAAAATTTGCAACAACAAAAACAAGCTACTACAACAATAGCTGCAGAAACAACAACTTTCCGCAGCTGTTGCAAAAAATGTCAATTTTTGCAGAAAATTGTTTTCTCCGAGTTTGAACTGCTGATTTGAATTGTGTACTGCCTGCTGAAGTAGAAACCATGAAACATACTGCATATTGACTGAAATAGGCCCAAATTTATTGTTTTGCTTGAAAATGAAATGAATGAAAAAAATGTTGTAATGGTGCCATCATGTTATTGTTGAATGACAAAAAAATGAATACGGTGCTACAAGAAACCAATAAAATGTACTGCTGCAAGTTGTTGTTGATTCCATAAAACCATTAGTCTTCATCGAAGCCAAAATTCATGGTACAATTCTTACCATGCGAATGACTGTGTCGAAGTTGAGCATGGGAAGAAATCATTGGATTACTGATCAATGATGAAATCGTTAACCAATGCGAGACAAATCACCGATAATGTAAATGAGTGTCAAGGTACATGAGTGCATTTTGACAGGGACAAATGAATGTGTCGAAGTCGAGTCGCCTGCAAGATTTTACAATCAAGAGACATTGTTGTATTCCCATAGTTATCAACGAGGAGGCTTTCCATTGATGTATGCAAGTTCCAAGGCACTCCAAATAATATCTGATCTTGATCCTAGATAAGGTGTTGAGGTCGATGGGACAAGATCTGTTGGAAGGTGGGCCTTAAGGAATCCCACATCAACCAACTCGAGCATAGAACCAAAAATGATTTGAAGAACCATACTAAAAGATTGAAACCATCATGAAATTGCAGAACTTATTGTGAACTTTGCTCGCCAGTTGCCTGGTTTCAAGCAAAGCTCATATCCAATTGCGCCAGCAAGCTGGTTTTCACAATAGGACTTATTTTTCTCTTTACTTTTTCTTTTTTTATATATGTCCTACTCTACTTGAAAAAGAAAATCTTGTTCAAGTATATGAATACTTCCAATGGAACCATGTTTGTAACAAGATGATAGATAAACTCATATGCAGGTTTGAAAGATACTCTTTGATATGTACCAGTATATGAGATACCAACTGTCTTGATTTAGATGATGTCAGAGGATATTGAAGAATTGAGAATTGGGATCCGATGACTGACTTGAACCAAGATTCAATGTAATCTTGTATTCCTTGGCTTTCCTCTATCATGCAATGCAAGTCTCCGGAGATGTGATCTTCATTCATAAAATCTGGTGATAGGCATGCATGAAACTTTTCAATCTCAGGTTCCAACAAATTCTCTTTATCGACAGGAATCCATGATTCTTGGACCTTATCTGAATCTTCTTCTTCTGGTTGTTGTTCTTCAATGATAGTTGGTGAATCATTTTGCAATACCTCAAAATTGTAAGTTGATTGAGGTGTTTTATTGTTGGGGATATGAAATGGTTGTGCAGGTAGTGGAGTGGGAATGGATCTTTGAGGTGCTTGTGTGGATGATAATGGGAAATGTTGAATTGAGGTCAAATGAGGGTGATATTGATGTTGTGGTGGAGGTGAATGGTATGGATAACATTGATGATGGTATTGAGGATAGAGAGGGAAAGATTAAGGATATCGTGGATTTTATTTGTAGGGCCTTTGCTAAATTTGTTGCCAAGATTGGTTTTGAGGTTGGGATTGAGATGGCCAAGGTTTCCAAGGTTGGGATTGAGATGTCCAAGGTTTCCAAGGCAAGGGTGTTTTCCAATTACCTTGAGATTGTTGTGCATAACCTTGAAACTGTGCATAAGGATATTGCATCATATTGGGTTGATGAGGCTACCATAGTCCTCTTGGAGCTACATAAAAAAGTTGCTCTTGTGCTTGATTTGCTCCATTATCCTTCTGGTAAACTGCCTTCAACCCTGGTAATGATGGGAAATCTTCAGTAGTATGTGATCCTGCAAAAATTTTACAAATTTTAATGTTATCTAGTGGACATTCATGCAAAGCATGTTTCTTTCTACATTTAAGGAAAAATATAAATGAAGCAACTTTTTGTTTGTTTTGTATTCCTAGCATGTCAGTTTGTTCATTTAAATTACCAAGAATGTTTAGCAAATTTTTACATTCATTTTGACTTACCAATCCTGATGCCGACTTACTTACTCTTGCCATAAATGGATCTTGAGAGGATCTTACATTTATTTTCCTCTTGATATGTTCTTGCATAGTTCACAAATTTCTTGAAATGGAAATTGATTGACATCTCCTTTTCTCACCAGATTAAGAAGATCAATCCATTCATTCTTAATAGCATTTAGTAGGAGAGTTTTTAATGCGTCTGATCTTAAATTATGAAATTTAGATCTTTTGATATTATAAGTAAATCTCTCCACTAAATCTTCTAGGCTTTCATCCTCTTTTTGGTTCATCTTAAAGACTTCATTTATAATGTCATGGTGCATGTGATAATATTTATATTTTTCCAAAAATACTCTTTTCATATCATCCCATGTCCTTATAGAATTTGTTTTAAAGTCATGAACCATCTAAGAGCTCTATCCTTCAATGTTGCCAGAAACAAATTCAATTTTTGAATGTGCAATGAGTAGCCATAAAATCTACAAATTATTTCAAATTCAAAAAGAAAGGTTTCTGGGTCTTTTGATCTCATACCTTTGAAGTTAGGAAGTACAGATGGAGGGATGTTCTTCATTTGAACATTGATATCAGTTTCTTGAATGGGAAATCCAAAAGGATCTTGCTTATTGTCATCGTCTCCATCCATTTCTTCAACCTCCTTTGTCACCTCTTCTTCTACCTGCAAAAATATGAATTCATGATGTGGATGTGTGGCTCTTATTGTACAACGTGATATAGTGGGTGTGGTAGGTGATTGACGTTTTTTGTTTTTTGTTTTTGTTTTAAATGAAAATAAAAAGGCTCCTATTTACACTTCCCCGAAAACGACGCCAAAATGTTTAGTCAATTTAATTGTCTTAAATTGATTACATAAATTATCGACTGATGTTAGTAATATTGTGAAGTGTAGTGCACTATATATGCTAGAAGCCTATTTATTGATTCGTTGTATTGGTTTTATATGATGTTTTTGGAGTTTTGTATTTTATCTTTGATTGTTTTTAAACGTTTTGAGACACTAAGAACTGAACTATGAAAATAAATTTAAACTGAACTATTTAAAACTTGAGAATTATATTGATAGATGAAACAACTAGAAACTTAGAAATAAAAGAAACTTTGAATGAATGTATTAATGCTTGAAAGATTAAATTTAACAAGGAAGAAAAAGAATTTTCAAACTAATTTAAGAAATGAAATTTATTTACAAACTATTCTAAAGAAAGCATTTTAATAGCTGAAAGATAAAATTTACAAGAAGGAAGAAAATGAAATGTTCAATAACAAATCTAAATTGCATAAGAAGAAATAAACTTGAATGATTTACTATGCCGACAACTATGATGCATTTATCTCTAAAACATGTATGAAAAACATTAATCTAAACTATGTCTAAATCTATCAAAATCAACCCTTCATTTTATCAATTGAAATCATCTATTTAATGAAAAACAAAGTGTAATTATAAGTCTATTTAACAATAAAACAAAGCATTCATCTTATGAAAAACAAAAGAACTAAAGCCTACGAAATTAAATCTATTGATTATGCTTAGGAGAATTAAAAAAAAAACTAATTAATCCAATGAAAGAAAACCGAATGTTAAACCTATATCACAAAGGTAAAATGCTTATTTATTTTGAATTGTAGGCTCATTGTGTAAACAAATGCAAAACGGAAATTTGTTTAATTGTTAACACGGTTATGGCATCAACACAATTAAGGAAAATTGAAGTATTAAAGCATTTAAACTAATACGAAAGACATAGAAAATATCTAACTAATGAAAAATCAGAATTTAATCTATGCTATAACGAGAAATCAAACTAGAAAGCAAAAGAAATTAAAACCTTTTCTGTGCAGGGGTCCACTGCAACATAACGACTTGAAGAATTACGGAAGACTAACTACGCATCAACAAAACTTCACTGTCTTCTTGCATTAACAAAACATAGTTTAGCCTATGTAGAAATATTACAATAATTGAACCCCCCTTAATCTTGTAATCTCAATCCTATTTATAATGTTTCAAAGGCTTCAAAATATCAGACTTATATCCGAGATAATAGCTACTCTTGGTTGACATATTTATTATTGATTCCTAATCAATTTTGTTCTTTGGTTATCGACTTGCCACCGAAGAGGGGAATTTGTAAACAAATTCATGAAGATCCATGCTTCCTTGATATTCTCAAGCTCTCTTGATGATTATCCTTAGTTTATAGCACGTGCTCCTGGTTACCCTCATTTAGTTTTTTTTATTTGATAGGTTGGCATTATTTCTTCACGCAACTTGCAAAATAAGGGTTCAAAGAACCTGAAATATCTATCAAATGGAGATGAATTTGGAAAAAATGCCCATAGAAAATTTAATTGGGCCTGTGCCGAACAAAAACCATGTTTTTGTTTTTCCTAATTCACTTTTTTTTGCTCAGAAAATGCATTTGAAGTTGACTGGTAAAAAATGCTACGATTTTCCCTTGATCTTTGCCTGGAGGTCCACATGTGCGAGCTGAGTGGAATTTGATCAATCAAAATCCATATTAGATCTTCTAAAAACCATGTCCAAGTGTCGAATTTCATTTTAGAGTGGTGCTACTACCTTAACCATGGAGATGGCTATGGAATGTTGGCTGAGCTGCAAAATCTAGAAGTTGTCAAACTGTCATTAGTAAAACCATGCAAAAATATTCTTAATTCATTAAAAATAATGAAAATAATAATAATAAACCATGTAAATATTTATACGGAAATTTGGTTCATTTATGAGGAAATATGGTAAATAATGATGACAATGGGTGAGTAGAATGATGCAAAAATGGATGGTTTGATTATCAAAATCATGACAAATTGAAGGCTAATTGGAGGCCCAATAATATTATAAACCCTAGTTATATAAAGACTTAGATAATTACTAAAAACACTAAAATAAACGTGGTTGACCACGGTTGATTTGAACATTGAGACAATCTTTGTCAGAACGCGATGTTGGACTAAGGATAACCATGATTGGCCATGGTTGATTTTCATATTGAGACAATATTTGTCACAATGTGGCATTGGACTATAATTGACCATGGTCGATGATGGTTGACGGTGGTTGACAATGGTTGATTTTTATATTCATACAATCTTTGTCATAATGTTACATTGGACCATGGTTGATATTTATATTCAGGCAATGTTTATCACAATGTGATATTGGACCATGGTTGACCATCGTGCACAATGATTGGTTTTCATATTGAAATTTTTTTTTTTCACAATGTGAGATTGGACCATGGTTGATGAAGGTTATAAAAACATGAGATTTATATTAATTTGTAGAATTAATATTATAAACCCTAGTATTAAACCAAATATTATAACCCTAATATTGAACCCAATAATATAAACCCTAATCTTAAACCCAATATTATAAAACTTAAACTTAAACCTTATATTATGACAAAAATGTTTGATCAATATGGTTAAGCATATTCACATTAGTATAACATTACAAATATTATTTCTCCAAACATTATTAATATTATTAATGATGTTACACATAATATTGTATTTGATATTATTAATGATATATAACAATTTTAATATTTAAGATAACTAATGTTAATGTTATATAATAAACATTAGTAATATCTCATATTAATATTAATAATATTTATTGTGAAGCTATGAACAATAATATTAATAATTATTATTTTAATATTTTTATAAACAATATGATATTACAAATATTATATTTCTAAACACCATTAATATTATATTAATGATATTATTGATAATATTGTTTTCAATATTAATTTGTTATTAATAATGATATATATTAATATTAATATTTTTAATAACTAATATTAATGTTACGTGATAAACATTAATAATATATCATGTTAATAATATTTATATTGAATCTATACAAATAATATATAATAATATTAATATTTTTTAACATTACGACATTATAAATATTATTTTTCTAAACATTATTAATACTATATTAATGATGTTACTCATAATATTGTTTCCAATATTAATTAGTTATTATTATTATTATTTTTAATAACAAAATATTAATATTAATATATAATAATACTAATATTGATAATTTTTATTATATAAAGTATATTAAGTAATGCAAAATTTATTTTAATAAAGGCATTAAAATAAATAATATATATTTTAAAATTTATATGAAAATTTAAAATAAAATATCATATTTATTAAAATTTGAATGTAAAAATTAGTATTATTATTAGTTATGATTCTAAAAATAAAACTTAATATTAGAACCTAAAATTTAATATTAAAATCTAATATTGTATTATTATATGTTGAAGTATTTATGGGTGATGGAAAATATGGTTGTATAACATATTTGTTTGGGACTTGTCTAAAGTTTATTTCATATCATTTTTCTTTGTTCATATTTTCCTTTATGCATACCTTATTTACTAAGAGTATTAAAAGGGTTTATGCTATGTTGAAATTGATGAATTTCTTATTGTCTATCATTATTTATTAAATTGCAAAAAAGTGATTTGTCCATTATTCTTGGATATTCAATTTCTTTATGGTTAAATAATTTAATTTTTTATTATAGAAATAAAAAATACGAGGATTCAAGCAAACTATATTAATATTAAAATATAATATTAAAAGTAAAATTTAAAGTTACTGTTAAACCTAATATGCCATATAATATTAAAGTAAATCGATGACACCATTTTTACCTACAGGATGCAACATCAGTTTGCTTGTTGAGGGCCGATATGGTATATCAGGCTTGTTGTTGATATAGTTTACGGGCTACCCACTCCTGTAGAACGCTTTCACAGTATTTTAGATGTTGAAGACTGTTAAATTCGCTGGTATCTTTTTCGTATTTCTCAAATGAAGGGCTTCAACAGCGGGCTGAGTACATGTTTTAATTGATATAACAGAGTTTCTGGCTCCCCTGGGCGGTGCTCCATACAGATTGTGGACTTTAAATTGCTGGCAGATTCCGTTTTGGCCCGGGTGAATGACTGTACTATGTCCAGTTTTCTTTTGAGTGGCTGAATTTTTTGTTTCTTGGCAGTGGAACTTGTTGGTCTGTGCCTTAGTAGAGCAGTATTCTTGCTTAGTTTTGACTTGTTAGTTCTCAAAAGGGACTTATAGACAGTTTTGGTTTATTGTGTGAGATTTTCGGTTTTAATAAAATAGGCAAAAATCTCAGTAGGTGACAACAATCAGATTGTGTTGCTATATTAGCTCTATTTTGTTGGGGGAGAGTTAATGCATCCTATATTTGCTGTAAGAGGATTTATGAGGCAGTTAGATTCTCTTAGCTATAAAACATATGTCCATACGGATTGGGAAGGGTGTGAGAGTTTGTGAGGAAATTGATTATCTTGTAATCTCCTGTTTGATAATAAAGATTGCCGATGCCTATGTTTGGTGGACGTAGCCCAGAATGGTTGGGTGAACCACGTTAAACTCTGTGTCTTCTGTGTATGGTTTATTTGCTGTTGTTGTCTTTTATTTTGCTGCGCACTGATTGCTCTAACAAGTGGTATCAGAGGTGGTTGTTTGAGCTTCCTGTTTGCTGTGTAAGCGCTGCCAAGCGAACCCAAAACTGCAGTACACAGTTTGCTGTGCGTTAAACCAAGCAGTGATGCACAAAACGTAAGTTGGTCGATTGATATATGTTGCTAATATATTCAGCACCGATTCGTTTGTTGGATGTGCATGAAAACGCTGTACACAGAGGCGTGGCTGTGTAGAACTGTGAAAATGCTAGTGAAAACGTGGATGGGTGCCTCGATGCCGTGGATGTAAATCAGAATTTTTAGAAAAGTTTGATGACTGTTGAACAGTGGCAGCGCCGTGGGTTGAATGCAGACAGCCATGAGTTTGAAGGAGCTGCTGTGGATCTCCTGTGCGCAGAGAAAGGCCAGCATTCAGGGCCGTTGACCGATAGCCCAGACATGGTAAACTGATATTTCATTTTAAACGTTTGTTGAAGTGGGTATTAACGTTTTGAAATGGGTCAAATCAAATCGATTTTATAAATCTGACAATCTGACAGTCGTATGCCTTTTGAAGGTTCATTCAAATCGGTTTTTTTTTTTATTGCAATGTGTTTTTTTTTTAAACGAAAAAAAACAAATCAATTTTCATTGCAATGTTTAAAAACAAAACACAAATCGATTGTATTAACAAATCGATATACCATATTTAAATGTTTTTTTTTTAAATCGATTTATGTATATCGATTTAATAAAAGATGAATCGATTTGTGATTTAAAAGAAAAGGAAAAAAATCGATTTGTAATTTTTTGTTTAATACCATTTGCATATGGTATGAAAGGAAAGTATTGTTATAAAGGTGAAGGGTATTTTGTTTTTTAAAGAGCATTTTTATTAAAAAGGGCATTCTTTATTTAAAAGTTGCAATTGGAGGTTGTTTTTTGTGACACAATATGGCAAAAACACAAAGTGCCCGGTTTGAAATCGAGAAGTTTAATGGCAAAAACAATTTCGAGATCTGGAAGGTAAAGATGCATGATCTACTGGTACAACAAGGCGTGGCTAAGGCGTTGTTGGGCAAATCCAAACAGCCATACAACATCACAGATAATGAGTGGGCCGAGATGGATGAAAGAGCAGTGAGTGCCATTCGGCTGTGTTTGGTGGATGATGTGTTGTTTAATATCGTGTCAGAGAAAACAGCTGCAGGCCTGTGGTCGAAGCTTGAGAAGCTCTACATGACGAAATCCTTGACAAATCGAATTCTCCTGAAGCGGCAGCTATACAGTTTGCGAATGAAGGAAGGTACATCGATTACTGATCATTTGAATGTTTTTAATACTCTACTGGTGCAATTAGAAAGTATAGAAGTAAAATTTGAATCCGAGGATAAAGCTATAACTTTATTGTGCTCATTGCCCGAGTCATGGGATCATTTTGTTACTTCTATAAGTCTTAGTTCATCAGAAACCATTGAATTTGATGATGTCGTTGGAGCTTTGTTGTCCGAGGAGACAAGGAAGAGGTCGAATGCTGACACCTCTACATCAGAGGCAATGATGGCTAGAGGTCATTCTAGAGAAAGACGCTCTGGTAAGCACAGCGACTCGCGTTCAAAATCGAAAGGGAAGAAGAGTAAAGTAAAGTGCTAGTTTTGTGGCAAATCGGGGCATTTGAAGAAGGATTGCTGGAAGCGACAACAATCTTCTAAAGAAGCTTCATCGACAGAGAAGAAGGAAGCAAACACGATAGATACAGGTTCGGCATCTGGTTCAGGTATGAGCGACGAAGTGTTATCAGTTAATTTGTCAAATCATGATCAACATTGGTTGTTAGATTCCGGTGCATCAAACCACATGTGTATTCATAGAGAATGGTTCAAGACGTATAGATCAGTTAATGATGGAGTCGTGTACATGGGTAATGATGTCACGTCTAATATTGTGGGAATAGGGAGTATACAGCTGCAAATGTTTGATGGGACAACTAAAATGTTAACTGATGTAAGACATGTACCAGATTTAAGGAAAAATCTAATTTCACTGGGAGCACTTGACACAAATGGATATAAAACTGTAATTCAAGGTGGAGTAATGAAAATTTACAAAGGTATTTTACTAGTAATGAAAGCTAAGAAAGTAGGAAATCTGTTTCAGCTAGAAGGAAGAACAGAGTCAGATCATGTGTCTACGGTGTCTGAACATGACAGTAGTTCCATTCGCCTATGGCATCAAAGGTTGGGCCATATGAGCGAAAGAGGGTTAAAGATTTTGGCTGATCGCAAATTACTTCCTAATCTAAAGTCTGAAAAGTTAGATTTCTGTAAACATTGTCTGTTTGGCAAACAAAGTAAGCAAAAGTTTAAAACAGGCAAACATACTAGTAAAGGAATACTTGATTATATCCATTCAGATTTTTGGGGTCCAGCACCTACAACCTCGTATGGTGGATCGTCATATTTTGTATCGTTTATTGATGACTTTTCTAGGAAAGTGTGGGTCTACATGTTGAAAAGGAAGTCTGATGTTTTTACAGTTTTCAAGCAGTTTAGAGCATTGGTAGAAAACATCACTGGTAGAACTATAAAATGTTTAAGAACTAACAATGGTGGTGAGTTTACCTCCAAGGAGTTTGAAAACTATTGCAAGGATGCAGGGATCGAGAGACATAAGACTACTGTTTATACTCCTCAGCAAAATGGAGTTGTTGAACGCATGAACATGACTCTTTTGGAGAGAGCAAGGAGTATGCTGAGTAACGCTGGTTTGCAGAAGGAGTTGTGGACAGAAGCGGTGGCTACAGCTTGTTATGTGATAAATCGGTCGCCATCGACAACGATAGGTTGCAAGATTCCTCAAGAGGTATGGAAAGGTCACCCTTGTGATTATTCTAAACTCAGAGTGTTTGGTTGTGATGCATATGCTCTAGTGCCTAAACATCAGCGAACTAAATTAGATCCAAAATAAAAAAAAGGTATATCTTTGTTGGGTATGGTGATGGAACAAAGGGATTTAGATTGTGGGATCCTACTACCCGCAAAATCATCATCAACAGAGATGTAAAGTTTGATGAATCCTCTCTTGTACAGTTAGATGTAGATAGTAGATTGAAACAGGATGATGTATCTGACTTTCAGCACATTCAGTTTGATAGTACTTCTAATGATAGTCATGATGAACATGGTTCAGATTCTAGTCATGAACAGGTTTCAGAATCAGATTATGAACAGGGTTCAGATGTAGGTCATGAACAGGTCTCAGATGGTGATCGAGAAGAAGTTCCTACAGATGGTAGTCAGCCAATTGTGGAAGCACCAGAAACATCCTTAAGGAGGTCTACAAGAATCAAACGCCCTCCTAGAAGGTATGATGATTATGTTACTTCAGTTGCTTTGACCGCTAACGATGATGAACCTTTGTGTTATCAGGAAGCTGTAGAAGGTTCAAAGAGTGACAAATGGAAAGCAACCATGAAGGAAGAAATGATGGCCTTAGGTAAGAATGGCACATGGGATCTGGTTGAACTTCCAAAAGACAGGAAAACTGTGGGATGTAAATGGGTTTTCAAGGTGAAACGGGGTGTGAATGATACGGAGGACAGATACAAAGCGAGGCTAGTTGCAAAAGGGTTTTCTCAGAAAGCAGGCATTGAATTTCATGAGATATTTTCACCAGTTGTTAAAATAGTTTCAATTAGAATTGTGTTAGCGTTAGTTGCTTTGCTTGATTTAGAATTACAACAACTAGATGTTAAGACTGCATTTTTACATGGAGATTTAGATGAGGAAATTTATATGGAACAACCGGAAGGGTTTGTTCAGCATCGCAATAAGAAATTTGTCTGCAGGCTCAAGAAGTCATTGTATGGTCTAAAGCAGTCGCCTCGACAATGGTACAAGAAATTTGATTCTTTCATGTTGAGTCAAAAATATATAAGAAGTGAATATGATCATTGTGTATACTTTAAGAAGTTAAGTAATGGCATGTTCATTATCTTAGTGTTGTATGTTGATGATATGCTTTTAGCAAGCAAAAGCATTGAAGAAATCAACCGGTTAAAGACTTAGATGGCAAGGACATTTGATATGAAAGATCTAGGAGCAGCAAGACAGATTTTGGGCATGGAGATTTTCAGAGACAGGAGCAATGGTAAGCTGTGGCTATCACAACAGAAGTATATTGAGAAAATACTTTTGAGGTTTGGTATGAACAATGTGAAGCCTGTGTCAGTCCCTTTCGCTTCCCATTTCAAGCTTTCTTCGGGTTTATGTCCTAATACAGATGAAGAAAAGGATTATATGTCTCGAATTCCATATGCTAATGTAGTAGGATGTTTGATGTATGAGATGGTTTGTACTCGACCAGATATTTCACATGCAGTTGGGGTTGTCAGCAGGTACATGGCAAATCCGGGTAAAGAACACTGGTCAGCAGTGAAATGGGTGCTTCGGTATTTGAGAGGCACAAGTAGTTATTGTATTACTTACAATAAGAGTAGTGAATTTGTTTGCGGGTATGTTGATTCCGATTTTGCAGGTGATTTGGATAAGAGAAGGTCAACTTCAGGGTATGTCTTTACTCTTGCAGGTGGAGCTATTAGCTGGATGTCAAAGTTACAAAACATTGTTGCTTTATCCACTACTGAAGCAGAATACATTGCTGCTTCGCATGCCTGCAAAGAGGCGGTTTGGCTGAAAGGTTTGCTTGGTGAGTTTGGTAGGTTACAGGACAACATCAAGTTACTTTGTGATAGTCAAAGTGCAATACATTTGGCTAAGAATCCGGCCTATCATAGTAAATCAAAGCATATACCAATAAAGTACCATTTTGTAAGACAAGTTATCACTGAAAGGGGAGTCTCTCTTGAAAAGGTGCATACAAAGGAAAATTGTGCAGACATGTTCACGAAACCAGTTTTGTTAGAGAAGCTGCGTTGGTGTTTGGCTTCTCTTGGCTTGCAGAAAAAATAAATAATAAAGAAACAGGGCATCAGGCTAATTGTTGTCAAGGTGGAGATTGTTGAGATTTTCGGTTTTAATAAAATAGGAAAAAATCTCAGTAGGTGACAACAATCAGATTGTGTTGCTATATTAGCTCTATTTTGTTGGGAGAGAGTTAATGCATCCTATATTTGCTGTAAGAGGATTTATGAGGCAGTTAGATTCTCTTAGCTATAAAACAGATGTCCATACGGATTGAGAAGTGTGTGAGAGTTTGTGAGGAAATTGATTATCTTGTAATCTCCTGTTTGATAATAAAGATTGCCGATGCCTATGTTTGGTGGACGTAGCCCAGAATGGTTGGGTGAACCACGTTAAACTCTGTGTCTTCTGTGTATGGTTTATTTTCTGTTGTTGTCTTTTAGTTTGTCACAAGACCGATTGCTCTAACATATTGAATGTGCCTTTTGTATAAGCTGATATCCGATCCGCATAGGCTATGTTAGACTCAGTTTCTGACTCTTGTAACAAACTTCGGGGTTTGTTTTCTCTGAACACATATCTATGTGTTTCTTATTGTAATTTTGTACACATCTGCTGTAATAAAATTACGCTTTTTTCTCGAGGAAAAAATTAATATTAATATAAATTGAAATATTTATTATTGAGGTAATTTTAAAGAAAAAAATATGATATGTATTATTATAATATTAATATAAATTGAAATATTTGTTATTGAGGTAATTTTAAAGAAAAAAATATGATGGTATAACATACTCATTTTCTACTTGGTAAATGAACCTCACACATAGATCATCTCCTTTATCCATAGATTCCTAATTAAAGCTTTATGAATGAGTGCCTTAAACTTCAATTCATTTGGTTCATGATATGTTGAAACTGAAAATTCCCTCATTGTTGAACATTGGTGTCTAAGTCAGAATTTAAAGCAATTTGTCAATCTAATGTGGATTTGCTTAATTTTTTCCTGAAATTTCCAGGATTATTGGTTATATAATGTGAATCTTCCAGCATTTTGAAAATGAATTCAATGCTTAGATGAAAGGGCATGAGGGCATTACATTGTTTTAATTTATACATAGAGTGTTTATTAATTTTAAATCAAATAAATCTTTTCAATACCTGGTTAAATAAAAGAGAAAAACAGGCAAGAAATAATGACTAAGAAGAAATAGAACATATAAAATATTAAAATAAACCAATTATTTATATTAAATTTAATATTAAAATATAATATAATATTATATATTATTTTAACAAAACTATAACTTGATACTATATAAACTATATTAAAATTTAAAAACTAAAATATATAAATTATATTAGAATTTAAAATTTAAAATCTAAAACGACTATTATAACTTAGTACCATAAATTTCTTCTATAAAACCATGTTAATATTTTGACAGTTTGATAAAACTGCAATCAATGAAAGTCAATGAATAGGGGACATATATTTGGTCCATTATGATTTTTGAAACACATAGTTTTAAAAATGTAATGCACAAGAATGCAACCACTTTTCAATAATGTAAAATTTCACATTTATATTTTTAATTTCATATCTCTAATCTATATACGTGGTGAAAAATAACTTGTACAATAATTTTTTAATCATGTTTTCTAAAAAAATAATTTTAGTAAGGTTTAAACATATGATTTAGATATGCAAGAAAGTTAGTGGTGTGAATTTAATCCATTGATGTGGTGGTGATGAATAGAATATACTAGCATCTAGAAGTTTACACCATCCGATCAAAACAAATAATTAAGAAAATCATTAAAGTAGCCAATTTTGATAGGAGAGATGTCTATCGACGTAAATATAATGAGTAAAGAAAATTTTAGATATATAGCCATTGATGTTAATTAACCTCGAAGAATTTCTTCAATATGGTACTATTTGTTAATATTTTACAAATACATTACACCTAAATGTATACATTTTGTAAAGCTCTCACCGCCAAACGTAATATTATCAAGTGGAATAATGTTGAGGAATATTTACCTCCCTTACCACACATTATGTAGGTCTAAACTCAAACAAATGTTGTTTTTATTAGTACCTGCTAATGTTTTTATTAGAACCTGGCATAAGGTAGTAGTAGGTATTATAGTAATCGATGCCTTGAAATATGAGCAGGTGTACAAAAACATAGATGATTAAACCCAACGTCTTGTTATATATGTTTTATTTCACTTTTTCTTCACCTTATTAAATATTGACAAGGTTTTAATAAGATTTTTTTTAACGAATTAAAATATTTGAGGTCTTATTTTGCCCCTTCCCAAGGCACCTACCGAGTTAAAGCTAGGATATATAGTAGCGTTGTTGAGATATATAGTAGCTTTGATGAATGGCTTTTTTCAAGTGAAGTAATGCTAGGATAATAATAAATGTTAACTTTTTTTATTTAACTCTATTAACTCCTCCTTTCTGCTTGTGACATCTTTCACTTGTAGGATTGCTTGCTTCTGACATATTTCATTTGTAGGATTGCGTGCCTTTGACATCTAGGAGCTTCTGACATTTGGGTTTTTGTGGTGTGACATATGCGTCTTTTCCCAACCAACACACAGGGCTTGCTATTGTTATGCATGTTCCAACCTTGGCTTAGTGGTGTTACCTTGGAACAATGTTATTGTTACCTTTGTTCCAACCTTTGGCTCTACAAGAATGGGATCAAGGTAGATAAAGGTATGCAATTCAATTTGAAACCCAAGGAATCGATGCTTTGGGCTTCACCGCACCTGGGTTTGAATTTCCTTCCTTTCACATTGCAATTACATTTTCCTGCGAATGTTTTTGAGATTACGATGCCTAAAAGTAAAAACACATTTTCCTGAGAATGTTTTCAGATTAGGATGTCTGAAAACATACAAACTCATATATTTATTTGAAAACATACAGACTCATATTTATTAAATTTGAGTAAAGAGATGATATAAAAGGTAGTAGCTCTTCAAGTTTTCAGCTCGACATGGCACTGGTACTTGAAGTGCATTAAGGCAACAACTTTATCTCATGGTTGGTTGATCAAAAGCAAACCTTGCTTTCTTCTGTAGAAAAGAAAGAAAAAATTCATGAACAAAGTTTCTTGCATCCCACCCATTGTGTAGCCAAACCCATTCTGTAATTACCTCCCATGAACCAGCTGGCATTGGTACGTCTAAGATTCTGTTAAAGGGATCTGGGCTGCACCAAAGTTGGATTTCGGGACAACTATGCATTGAGGGTTTTACAAAAATCAAAGCAAGGGACAAAGTTGTAGGGTTGTAGCCTGGTCATAGTGTCATGGTAAGCAATTTTGGTGTAGTTTATACATTCGGCTCTAACACCTATGGACAACTTGGCCATGAGACAACAAAAGAAGAATGACATCCAATTTCAAGTTTAGATTGCTTGATACATATCCATCGTTTATCACACAAAGGTATGTAATAGTTATTGATTGTGTTGTCATAAACCATGACAAAAATGAAAGAACCATTGCAAGATTAGTGTAAGTTGCACTCATGATTACACAAAATTTTAAGGGTTTGATGTAGAGGTTGTGTAAGGTTGGTATAGAGCAAAAAATAGGATATCCAGTCCATACAATTTGCTGATATTTACAGACAGTTGTTCCAATTTCTTGCGTGGGTTTCATTCTCTGCCTATGAGTTTGGAAAATCCTAGACTCTGGGATATTTGTCCTCAAGGAAGAAAACTTGAGATGAAATGTTGTATTCTGGGGGCTGTTTAGACCTACGCATAGGACTTATGAGCTGCATGATTTCCTTGTAGGTTTTCCTCTCAGATTGTGAATATGGCTAAAACCATGTGTTGGTGAGAGTATATAGTGAAAATAAATAACAAAATTGAGTAATTACCATCCCTTCACGATTTTGAATTTTTGAAGTTGTTGAGGGATTGTCCTTCTCATTTCCCAAGGAACCAATTTCCACGTATGATACATTTGATGTTATTTTTATATATGAACTATATTTGAGGTATCACCTTAATATTTATATGAGGTCACCTCAATGTTGTGTTACGAGGCACTGGAATTTGACCAACCCGAGTTAGTAAGGAAAATGAATAGGATAAGAACTTAGCAGGTGGAGTTCGAATTCCTTTTTTTTCAAACTATTTGAGTAATGCTATATTTGTTGTCTTTTCAATGATATATATTTTACCGGGGAAATGAAATTGTTGCTTTAGGATGAAATCCCATTTTAAGAATACATTTGATGCTAACCTTGATGTCAATTGCATATTTACATTTGACTTAAATTAGTTGCGAAACTTTAATTTCTCAAGGATAAAACTGGTGGAAAAATAATGGGGACTAATAAATTTTCTATGAATGCTTTTTTTAACAAATTTCTCTCTACTGTAAAATTCTCTCTACTGTAAAATTCATCCATGTTATAGATATATTGGAAAGTGGTTGTAGGGTACGTGAAATCGTGAACAAGAAGGAAAAAAATTGTGCATATGTGTTCAAGTAAAAAGAATTGTAATTGATGATAAATGAAAATAAATATAGTTCTCCCTGGAAAGGTCATCTTTTACTCTTAGGATTTTAATTGGTCTATTGAGGTGCACTTGGGAATTTTCATTCTGACTTGTAAGCCCAATCCAAATTTATAGATTTGTTTTATTTACTTCCAATTTGCTTGAATGACTAAGCATTTAATTGTGCAATCAAGTATAAAAATCTAACACTAATGATGCCTATATTTTGCATTAACTTGCATTGCAGATATGATTGAGAAAATACAATAGAAATTGTTTGCATTTGCATCCTTGTGGGCAACTCAAATTGTTAGGAAAAATTGATGCTAGATTGTGGCATCCCCTTGAATGCAATTAATATTGAAAGGAATTTGTTTATATAGAATATACATTCTGAACATTAATAATTTATGTTCTTTTGTACTTAGGTATATCAATTTCCATGCCTAGGATTTTGGCATTTTTGACTACTAAATTGATGTCAAGCTGAAATGAGCTGGAACATGTAAATTGGAGGTCAATTATATTCTTCTTGGAAGGTAACAAACAGACGAACCGACATTCATTTTGGGTTCAACCATTGATCTTCTTGGGCTCGATGGGCTTAGGTTAGGTGCTCTACATTCAAAAGTAACAATGTTACTGATGAAATAGGTAACCTCAATGTTACCTACTTTTTGAAGTATCAAGAAAAACACCTGATTTTGAAAAAGTGGCAATGCAGAATCAAGAAAAAAAATTTTGAGCATGTTTTTGGCACTTTAAATTTTTTTCCTTTTGTTTTCTTTTTTTAAATTAATTTCTTTTTTTTTAAGTGGTGTTTTTTATGTCGATTTTCAATAGTGGTGGTGTATCATCACCAACGTTTTTTTATAGGATTGATTTTGACACTATAAATTTTCTAATGTCTTCTTCTTCTGTGAGATGTTTATTTTTAAGTGCATTTATGTACTTGTGTTTTAAAAATAAAAAAAATAATTTATTTTTTTAAAATAAAAACTTGTAATGATATCTTCAACTTTTCACATACATAAAAGATGGAAAAAGGGTCAATATTCTAAAGTTTATATTTTCTACATGTTTATGTATTGTTAAATAATTTTTCAATGCACATCAAAAAATTGTCGCTAAAAAACCAATATTTTGAACCATATGACAAAAAAATACAATTTTTCAATATAAATACAATGCAAAAATACACTTTTACAGAGTTTTTGTTGAAAAAAACATGTTAAATAAACTAATTTTTTGGGAGAATCTTAACAAAAAAACTTAAGAAAATAACATTTTTATTGAATTTTATGTCAAAAAATAATAGCAATCACATGTTTTTTGCAAAAAAAAGGGTTGTTCTCATAAAATATCAAAGTCTAAACATTACAAGTAAAACTGATTAATATTTCTAAAAAATAAGCTTTGTTTGCAAGCATAACTTAAACATCATCAACAATATCAACTAATACATCTTCAACATCATCTAGAACAACATTGATGGCTTCTTCCGCAACATTTGCTTCTTCATTTTGATCATCGCCGTCTTCTAATGGATCTTTCATGTCAGCAAATCTTCCAAAGTGTCCCTTTCCAATCATTCCATATAATGGTGGTTGAGGTTCCTTCGCTTTTTTTGCCACACGTGATTCATTAAAATCTCCTTTCCTCAAACCAACTTCTTGCTTCGCATCTGGAAGGAATTTAAGAGCGTTAATTCTTTGTTGAATAAATTTGCATTGAACTGGATCTTTCTCAATGGAAATGCAATTTCTTCCTTTTTGTAGGTAACATGCTAGTGTTGTAGCTAATCATCAAGCACAAAAAAAATAAGTAAGAAAATTACTATGGAGACATAAAAAGTAAAAAAGACAATATTTAAATTTAAATTTGTATATTAAAACTTACCTGAACCTGAGAATAAATCCAAAACCCATTCTCCTTCATTTGAACATACATCTATAAGATAGTTAATCAATGCTTGTGGTTTTTGATAAATGTTAACTATATCTCCTTTTGCATCTTTATCCTCATATGTTAGTTTTCTTACCACTGCGTCATAAACCAATACTTGACTATGACTCTTCCCATCTACTTGATTCATAATAATATGCTTATAGCTATCGTCTTTTGTCCAACATTCAACATGGATGAACTCACAATCATTTATAATAGGCTGATCTTCGGAAGAAACAATATTTGACTTTTTCTTGTAACATAACATAGTAAAATTTCAATTAAATTTTACATGAATAAAAAAATTTAGGAGGAATCAAACATACAATTTCAAAGTCTTACCATGTAAGTTGCATCCTTGAGTTTTCTTTACCCTTGAAGCTTGTTAATAACATTGGAAATTGTGTGTCTGAATGAAATGTCACAAATCGCCAAAGTGGTGATGTTGTCACTTCTTGAAAACCCGTAACCACTTTACTAAAAGCTTGATAAGTATATGGTTCTCTATCATATTCAATGTCTGGGAAATTGAAACCATGAGGAATATCCGCAATAACTAGGCCATATTCCCTTTTAGGTATTAGTGATGCAATGTCTTCACAGTCACCTTGTATTATTTGATATTGGACACTGTCGAGCCCATTCCAAATGTAATGATTAAGAGTAGGATCTAGTTCAACATTCATAAGACACTTCCTTCTCATGTTCTCCATCTTAATTTTTTCAATAAAGCTTTTGAAAGTATCTGGTACTCCATTTCCATCTTTCTTCGACATCTTTAATGACATAAAAATATATATATATAGATATGTATAAGTAATAAAATAAAAATAGTTAAAATATGAATAAAATAAATTTATAAATCAACATACCTTATTGAATGCAATATAAAACTCCTTTAGTGTTGATGTAGAACTTGCTTCTGGGTAGTTGCGTACAACATCATCCCAACTGTCTTCATTCAACATTTTTACCATGTGTTCTTGTATTTTCATATAAATTTTCTGACTGAATAAATCAAGTTAAAAACGTTAATATATTGACATGTATAAAAAATTCTACCAACATCATTATGTTTTATTTAAAATAAAATTATAATGAAAGAAATAATTCAAGAAACTTACTTTTGAAATTCTGCACACATTTCTTCCATTGATAATTCACCCGATTTCACACGGGCTAATACTGATTTGACTAATTTATCATCCTTCACACCTTGCATTGTTCTCCAAGGTGTAATAGTCATATCCTCTGGAAGCTGCTTCATTTCAGGACCCCCCTTACTGTTGGTACATATTATGGGTTTACTCTTTCTAACCTTTTGATTTTTTATGGAAATATTCTCCCACCGATCAAAAATATCATCAATCAAATCCCATACCTCCCCAGTTCTAAATGCCAACTGAAAAATGTTATCTGTGCCTCTGAAGAGATTTGTATTCAATTTTCCATCTTTTGCTTTTTTTTTCATCAATTTGATAACCTGTTTCCATTAAACATTTCTTTCGAAATGCTACACTAACTTGTGTCTTATCCCCACGACATTTTTCTATGAATTCATTATGAATAAATCTGACCCTTTGGATGAAAGTCATTTTCATTCTGTACTCATTATCTGCATTATGACCCCATGCCAATAAATTTGATTCAATTTCTGTTAAGCCAGCGTAAATGATGCATTTCACTGTTTGAAAAAGATAGTTATTAGGATATTCTGCAATCAATTGTCTCTTAGCCTCTATTGAATGGTTCCCTCCAATTACATAATATTTATAATCAAAACATTTTGTCTTGTCAAATTCTTGTTTGTTGGGAACCTGACATGGATCGACAAGAACCACATAATCCACCACATGCGCATATGGATTGAACTTGAACAATGTTTTCAGATTATGTACATGTAGGTGATGGGCCTTTCTAATTTGATATTGAGATTGTCCTTCATCTGGGCCATAAAATTGGTTAACATTAAGCTCAAATGTTTGCCCACCAAGAATTAATTTATTCTTCCTCAACTCTTGTCGAATAGCATTTTGTTTTTTTTTAATAATGCCATCCTCTAACTCAGCACCTGGTGTTATGATTTCTCTGCTTCCGTAAGAGCTTTCAATTTGTTCTTCACTGCTGCTCACGACCTTTACAGGTTCACCAATATTTGATTTCCTAGTCTTATTGGATAAAATATCAGTTTCTTTATAAACAAGCTCTCCTTCATGAGGTACAAGAGAGAGATCTTTGGCAATTTTTCTTTTTGGTGTCTGATCTGTTTTCTTCTTTTGCACAATAGTTCTCATCTTCTCCTCACTAATTCTATCATAATTTTCTGTTTCATGTTTGACACCTTCAAAAGAAACATGTTTAAGTTTACTAGATTGACCCACCTTAGTGACTCTTGGTTGATCCCCTCTTTGTACTGTTGCAGTGTCACGAGCTATTGCTCTTTGCTTCAATCTCTTTTCCTTTGCTTTGTCTTTGTGGAAAGTTTTGATCACATCCATAACATTTGGCACCAACATATAAATACCATCAAACATGTTTGAAAGACTCTGAACAAAATCCTATGAAACAAAATAAAACATGTCAATGATCAATACTTTATAAAAAATTGAATCATCCTTACAATAATGCATAGAGGAAATAAAAATAAGCATACTTACAATTTTATTTGCAATGTTGCTTGCTATTTCTTCAGAAAATTTTGAAGTTATTTCATCTGTGTCGTACTTGACGATTGATAGACGATATCTAACCTTCTCACGTTTCTGAGCCTTCCTTGCAAGAACATAAATAGTGTTTGTATTCGGGACCATACATATGTCTCGTACTCTGCCCATCACATCATATGGCTCATTTAAGTCAATCATACCACAAATCAGATAGATGTGTATATCAACCTCTGTTTCACTGTCTTCAAGATACCATGAGAAATTGGTTTTATCTATTTCCTCGGCGTTCTTCCAATCATAAATAAGCTTTAATGAACCTGGTGCCCCACTTGCTTGACTTTTATTAGTGTGTGCAACAATATCCTTATTGCGTCCAACAGTGTCCATAGTGCGTCCAACTGCAACTTTAGATTTGGGAGTTGTATCCATAGTGCGTCGAGCTGCAGCTGTAGATTTGGGAGCTGCTGCCGTAGATTTGGGAGCTGCTGCCCTAGGTGCAGAAACATTCACAAAAATATTTTTTGATGCCATTTTCCTGATATATATATTAGTTAATGGAAAAATATTGCGGATAAAATAAATTTAATAAACAAAATTTATTTCTAAAACTAAATAGTTTGAAATTAAAGCAGTAAAATTAACTATAAAAATTTTCATTTAAAAACAAAATATTATAAATCATATGTATATATATATCTATATAATATGTTTTGAATACATTTTATAAAAAATTTAAAAATGTGTTTAAATTGTATAAAATAATTTTAAAAAAATAAACTAGTATTTTTAAACTTCAGTTTTTGTTTAATATTTAAAAAAAAACAAATAACTTACTAACTATTTATAACAAATGTTATAATATTATATTTTTTTTTATTTTGTTAACTGTATTGTTATATAGTTTTTTTTAATTAATTTATTATATTGTTATATTAAAACAAATGTTTTTTTTTAATTTATTATATTTTATTTCTTTTTTAATTATATAATGTTTAAAAACAAAACATAATTGTTGTTTAATGATTTTTTTTTTGATATATATATATATATGTTATATTTTGAAATTTTTAACAATTATTATTTAACAATGTTTTTATTATATTATATAACAATTTTTTTTTTTTTTTTTTATATATAACAATGTTTCTATGAATTTTTAATTGTTCTATTAACACAAATTATTAAAAAAATAAATAAATAAATAAAGAACAAAATAAAATTAAAAAAAAAAATCAAAATTATAAAATGTTTTGTTAAAAAAATTATTAAAAAAAAAAAACCAAAATTAAAAAAAAAATTTGTTAAAAAAAAAAAAAAAACAATTTAAAAAACAAAATTTAAAAAATTTAAAAAATAAAAAATAAAATTATTATTATTATTATTATTATTTTAAAATCAAATGTCGCGGCTTGCTTGGATGGGGGCGAGAGGCTGGCCAGGCGGTCCTAGCCGCCCTGGCTGGGATTCAGGAATCGAGCCTCGGCCCAGGCGACCAAAACTGGCGCCCAGCAGGCGAGGCGCATGCTTGGCCAGGTCCCGGAATACGGCCCTCGGCCCAAGAGCGAAGTGGACGTGGGCAACACAGCGTACCACCGTGACCCCCGGCGCCAACGGATCGCCATCGCCATTTTTTTTTAAATTTTAATTTTTAATTTTAAATTTTTTTTTAAATTTTATTTTTGTTTTTAATTTTTTTTTAAAAACATTATTTATTAATAAAAAAAATAAATTGTTAAAAATATCAAAATATAACAAATAAATAAATAAAACAATTTATTAAATCACAATAATGTTTGGTTTTTAAATATCATATAATTAAAAATAAATAAATATATATATATATATATAATAAATAAATAAAAAAACATTTGTTTTAATAACTATGGGGTATGTTTTTATTTTTATTTATGAAACAGAGAAAAGGGCTTTTTATTAGCATTGTTATATATTTTCGGCGGAAAATTTAGCAGAAGCTGTTTTTAAAACTTGACTTTAGCATGGAATTTCTACAGTTCTGTTCTCGTTTATGAAGAGCATCCCTTTCTTCGTTGCGCTCCCCTTGTTGGCCATCAAGTTCGCTTCACTGTTTGAGCTTCTGAGGATATGATAAAATTTATAGGAAGCAAAGGCTAAAAGGACTCTTTTCAGTGTTTCCAATATTCTGTTGAGGCCTGCGTTTCTGAATTTCTCTTCCGTGTTCAGCTTTTTTATGAGAATCTCCGAGTCTCCAAATACTTGTATATCTTTGATCCCTTTCTCTCTAGCAATTTGACAGGCTTTGAGGAGACTAAGAAGCTCCGCTTGATTATTGGACTTCAGGCCAAGGCCCCAGTAGTAAGAGTCTCGGGAAACACCATTTGGGGAATAGATGATCCCTCCGGCACCAGAGGGACCGGGGTTCCCTTTGGACGCCCCATCGAAGAAGATTGTGTGTGTCTTTTGAGCTCTCCACCAGTGCTGAAATGATGCATCAGAGTCTCTCTTTTTCCAGATTGGATGCGCTGTTTGAGGAGAGAGGAGATACTTTCTGCTTTGAGGTTCAAAAGATCCGAGCCACCTCTTCTCAACCGGCTGAAGCGTTGTATCCTCTTTATAATACTGTTGTTGGGCCGCTTCTAGGAGGAATGTTCTGGCTTTTGCAGCAACTTGCAAGGGGGTGTGATCCAGATCATTAAAAATCATCTGATTGCGAGCCAACCATATCTGCCAGCAAACGAACTTGGGAAGGGCATTCCAGACTTTGCGCCAGAAAGATTTGTGTGGGATTCGATATGGGTATAGGTGACTCCATTTAGCAAAAAGATCTGAAACAGAGGTCTGAGAGGGAGAGTTCATGTGGAATTCCTGAAGCATGAGATCCCAGAATTCCTTGGCAAAAAGACATTCAATGAATAAATGTTGAGTTGTCTCAGCATTGCACCTGCAAAGAGCGCACCTGTGTGGACCAGCAAATTTTCTTTTTTCCAGATTGTCACCAGTTAAAATCTTGTTGTGTATCAACGTCCAGAGAAAAAAATTGACTTTTGGGAGTGCTAGAGGCTCCCAGACGTTTTTCCAAAACGCTGCATTATACTTGTTGTTCCTTGTTGCCTGGAACGCTCTGTATCCTTCTGCTGTTGTGTACTCCCCAGATTGACCCCAACCCCATCGATCCTTCGTGGAGCAATGTATCGGTGCAGCATCTTCCATCAATTCGAGCAGACTGTTTTGTTGTGATTGCAGTCGGACAGGGGAGTCGTGGATTGCCCAACCGGCCCATTCGCCTCGTTGATCCCATGCCGAGATGTCAAAAACGCCGAGCTTGCCGGCAGATACGAGCCAGCCTCTCAATTCGGAGATCTCCTCATTGTCGATTAGAGGATTTCGCCCCATTATACGATCATGCCAGAGACGGGTGTGCTTACCGTTCCCTGGAATCCTGTACACATTTCGTTTGAAGTATTTGCTACTCTTGTAACAGAGTTTCCAAAGTAGCGTGCTATTGGCAGTATATCCTAGCTGGAGGTTTCTAAATGCAGCGTTGTTTGTGTATTTTGATCTCAAAATGGCACTGACTAGGTGCGTTGGTTCTTTAAGCATCTTCCACAAGATTTTGCTTCCGAGAGCAAGGTTGACCAGGGAGGGGTCACGAATTTGCAGACCTCCCTCATCAATGGGTTTTTTGACAAGCTCCCAGTTGACCAAGTGCTGTTTCTTTTCGTTGCCCCTTCCTCCTTTCCAAAGGAAATCTCTGAGGAGAGAGGAGATTTGATCCATTACATTTCTAGGGGCGAGCAAGAATGCTGCTTGGTAAATTGTTAAGGCAGACAGCTGAGACTTTATCAATATGACCTTACCTCCTTTTGTTAACCAGAATCCTCCCCATGTAGATATTTTGGTTTTGAATTTTCTTATTATGTCGCTCCAAAGCGACCTCTTGTTCACTCCAGAGATTATGGGAAGCCCAAGGTATTTGATCCTGTCCCATTGGGAGTGCCCTTTGAATCCAAGAAGATTAGCTATATTGTTGAGCTCCTATTGGTCAGTGTTCCAGCTGAAAACTTCGCTTTTTCTTTCATTTACCAAAGCTCCCGAGACTTTGCAGTAGTTTCTGATGACTGAATCGAAGGACTTAGCTATTCTGGTTGAGGGTCCTCCCAAAAGAATCGAATCATCTGCAAAGAGAGCATGATTCAGAGGGTTAACACTGCTAGTGGGTTTGAGGCCCGGGAGGGAGCCTGACATTCTTTCTGCTTCAAGTTTTCGACTTAGAGATTCAGCCATTAAGATATATAGAAAGGGGGAGAGCGGGCATCCCTGCCTGATGCCTCTCTTAGCTTGGAAGAAGTTGATTGGCCTGCCATTAATGAGAGGGGTTATCCATGGATTGTCCGTGTAGGCTTTTATGAGATTAACAAACTGTGGAGAAAAGCCAAAGGAGAGCAAAACTTTGCTGAGAAATGTTCTGTTGACTCTGTCAAAAGCATTCGCCATGTCTAACTTTATGAGCATACCTTTCTCTTTTCTCTGCTTGCTTGAGTGTATGGTCTCCTGCACTTGAATGACGTTGTCTAGAATGTGCCTGCCTTCCACGAAACCTCCTTGGGAACTAGAGATTAACCGTGGGAGCAAGGGCTTTAATCTGTTAGCCAACAGTTTTGCCAAGATCTTGTAGGAGGCATTACATAACGAAATTGGCCTGAATCTAGCGAAAGTTTCCGGATTGGAATCTTTGGGGATCAAAGCTAAATAGGTTGAATTGGTGTTGCCCCCTACTTTAGCTTTTTTCAAGAATCCCCGAATCATCTTTTGAAGATCATATTTGATAATGTCCCAGCATGCTTTGTAGAAATGAATTGTGAATCCGTCAGGTCCGGGGGCCTTATCAAATTCCATGGACCAAATAACTTTGATTATCTCTTCCTCAGTAACCGGTTTGCAAAGATCAGAGTTGTCCTCCGGAGAGATGAGGGAAGGGATATGAGTGAGGAATTCTGCTTCATCCACTTCTTCACCTTGGGCATCCAAACTGAAAATATTTTGGAAGTGTATTTCAGCTGCTTCTTTGACTTGTTGAAATCCCTTGCAGATTTGGCCCTCCGAAGTCTTTATTTCTGCTATATGGTTCCTTGACAATCTTGCTCGGTACTGCCGGTGGAAGAAAGAGGTATTGCGGTCCCAGCTTTTAGCCACAAGCTTCTGGACTTTAATCTCCAATACTCTTCTTCTTTTCTGAAGGATTGAAAGGCTGCTCTCTGGGCTTTTGTTTCCATATCCAGTAGCTCTTCATTGATGTTTTTGCTTTCCATGTCATTTTGAAGGGTGTACAGTGCCAGAACTGCATCTACTCTTTGGGTGGTGGGGGTGGGAGCTGGTTTCTTAATCCAGTCCTTCAATGCTTTTTTGGTGGATTTCAGCTTTTGCTCCCAAACGTAGCTTGGAGAACCTGTGAAGGAGGAGGCCCAAGCTGCTTTCACCGTCTCTGAGAAGCCCTCTCTCTCGATCCATTGAGGAGAAAAGCGGAATGGAATGGGACCCAAATCCTCTTCGTCTTCTAGACTGAGCTGGATTGGCTTGTGATCTGAGGTCAGCTTGGGCAGAATTTTTGTTGTTATGATCTTCTTATTCATGAGGAGAGAGGTTTGCACTAGAAAGCGGTCCAAACGGGCAGAAATGTGCTCTGACCCAGATCGATTATTTGACCAGGTGAAAAGACCTTGAATTGGGTTGAAATCTAGCAGATCCCATTGCTGGGCGAGCTCCTCCACTACGGTAACCATGGGGTCTTTGGAATTGGAGCCTCCTCTTTTCTCTTTGACTTTCAAAACAATGTTAAGGTCCCCAACAAGGATAATATTGTTGGGGGATTCCTGCTCTAGAAATGCTGCCAGAGAGTTCCAGCAGTCTCTTTTTTCTGAATAATTGACAGGAACATAAAGATTGACAAGAGAGATAGCCAACTTACTTGCGAGGTGGATTATTTCTGTGAATATCCAGTGTTGGGTCTCGTGAGTTTTGATCAGTTGGTAATTGTCTTCGGACCAAAGAGTTGCCAGTCCTCCCGAAGAGCCCCGAGCACTGACCGCTTTGCCTGAGCTTTTTTTCCATTTTGACTTGCTGATTTCTAGCAGAGCTTGTCCTGCTATCTTCGTCTCTTGGAGCAAGAGGATATCTGCAGGTTCCGATTTTAATAGGTCCTTTACAGCTTCTATTTTTACTTGGTTCCCCAGACCTCTGCAATTCCAAGAGACTAGCTTCATTATTTACCTGTGAGGGGGGTGGAGCCACCCTTGGATGGCCTGGGCCTGCTATTTCTTCCGATCGTCATTTCTATTGTGGATTGGCTTCCTTGTGTTTTGAGCCTTTCAGCTTCTTCTTCTCTTTTTTCCTTGCGGGATTTCCTTCCGGCTCTTTTCAATGGACGCTCAAAGATTTCTTCCTCTGAGGACTCTGAGCTTTCAGCTGCCTTTTTCTTTGTGACTTCTGCATAGGTAGGGTTAGGGGGGCTGCCTTGGGATGCTTCAATCTGAATGGCAGCCCCTCCCTCATTACTTGAAGGAGAGGCTTCTACTTGGTCCTCGTTTTCCTGAGCTTTGTTCGATGGATCAATCTGAACACCCTCCGTTCCTTTTGAGATTTCTTCCGTTTCCTGAGTAGGAATGGGGATGTTCCTAGCTCCTGTTGCGGCGCTTTTTCCTGCATCTTTTTTTGCGTGGGCTGTTCTCTGGACTAGGGTCCATTGGTCCCCGATGTGTTTTTTCAGTTTGCTCCTCTGCTCTCTTCTTACAGTGCTTTGCAAAGTGTCCATGACCGTGACAGTGTCTACATTTAAAGGGGAGCTGTTCATAGTTGAGCTCTTGGACATGCGTCCATCCTGCTACCGTGAGCTTGATCTCTTCAGGCAATCCTTCTTCGAGATCCACTTCTACACAGATTCGGGCGCATGCGTATTGGTCTTTTCTTACAGCTTGATCTATGTATTTTCCAAGCGCGTTCCCGATGATCTGAAGCGATTTTTGATTCCAGCAGTGAAGTGGAAGATGAGGGAGTCTCACCCACACCGGCACAGCAGATGGGACATCTTGTGAGGGATCGAAATCTGGAGTCCATTTGTTTAAATACAAGCCCTGCGGCCCCATGAAGTAGGGGCCATTTCTGAATATTAAGCTTCTGTATTCCGGGTTTTCAAACACAAATACAAAGTACCCTTTGCCCACGAAGTAGCTCTTGACGTCGTCTTTTATCAGTGGTTTCCAGTTTCTTTGTGTCCATTCTTCCACGGATTTAGGGGAAGGCCATAAGCCCGTAAACTGGCCTATGAGGCCTCTTTCTGCCAGGTTCAGAGCCGCTTTGCAAGTATCCTCCTCAGGCAGGGAAACTGAAGGGATCGAGTCCATTTTCTTGATAAATTTCTGCTGGAATGCTGATGGTGGGCGTTTCATCCCGGATGCAATTAAAGATCGAAAGGCAGAGACTTCAGGAGGCGGATCTGCAGGGGGGGCAGAGCCCTCAGGAATCTCCATCGAGCTGCAAAGGAGAGGACGGGGCTGTGCGCAGGGGCGCAACAGCCGGGGTGGCGCTGAAAGGCTCCCAGAACCCTAGCTTTCAGAGCGCAGGGGGGTAAAATCGACGAGGAATAAAACATTTGTTTTAATATAACAATATAATAATTAAAAACTATATCACAATACAATTAAAAAAGATATATATATATATATATATATATATATATATATATATATAGATAGATAACAAAACAATAATGAAAAAAAAAATTAAAGATTTCTAAAATTAAAAGAATAAAAGAAAGATTTAAAATTAAAAATAAAATAAAATAGAATATAAAAATAAAAAAATTCTCAAATAAAAAAATTTAAATAATGAAATCAATCGATATGTTTATGATAAAAAAAAAAAAATAAAAATGTTATAATATTACTTTTTTTTTTTTTTTTTTTTTTTTATGTGCATGGTCGTTTTATGGATTTTTCTGTCTAAATGAACCTATAAGTCTTAAAAAAGAAAAAAAATCTAAATTTTTGTTCTTAAAACCCTAAAAAATTTAGTTTTTTTTGCATTTTCTTCACTAAAAAAATATAAAAAAATCAAGGTTTTTGAACCTAAAAACCTTAAAAAAGTAGTTTTTGGACACAAAAAAACTATAGAAAAACAGATTTTCCCCAAAATCGTCTTTAAATTGACAGAATAGAAGGAAAACTAACATTTGAAATGCAAAAAACTGCTGTCACCAATGCCAACACAACGCCTCCACAAAATTACGAATAGCAACACAATGCCTCCAATGCCAATGCAATGCCTTCACGAAGTTACCAATGCCAATGCAACACCTCCACAAAATTACCAATAGTGACACAACGCCTCCAATGCCAATGCAATGCCTCCACGAAGTTACCAATGCCAACGCAACACCTCCAGAAATTTGCTCTAACAAATACCAGAAAACTTGATGTGATGTGATGAATAGAAACAATCATTTCTTTTAAATAGCGTATATTGTCTGATTGGTTTACTGTTTAACGAATGTGGGATTAAAATTTCAAATTTAAAATATTTACATTTAGTTTATTATAGTTCATACTATAGTTAAAATACTTATTATTTGCATGTAGTTATCATAATTAATATTTTATTTAATATTTACATGTAATCAATGTTTAAAATCATGGGATTAAATTTTAAAATCTAAAATATGTACATGTAGGTAATTATAGTTTAAATAGTTAATATTTATATCATGTTATTTTTGTAAATATTTACATGTAGTCAATCTTAAACCATTCAAATAAGAAAATTATTTTAGTTTCGAAGACATGCATGAAAGGAATATTTTGTGAATATTTTGAATAGAAAGTATGGTGAAATATTTGAAGACCAACATTTTATTAATAAATTTTGAAATATATTTTAGATGAATATAACGTAACTTTAAAATTTAAAATTTAAAATATTTACATGTAGTCATTATAGTTAAAATAGTTAATATTTGCATGTAGGTATTATAGTAATATTATAGTTAATACTTACATCTAGTCAATGTTAAATCATTCAAATAAAACATTATTTTAGTTTGGAAGGCATCCATGATAGAAATATTTTGTGGATATTTTGAATATAAATATCGGTAAAATATTTCAACATAAACAGTTTATTAAGAAAAATGTTAAATACATTTTTTGATTAATATTTGTACCAAATATATGAAATGAAAATTTTGGAGGGAAAGTTTTTCGCGAAATTTTTTGGAGGGAAATTTTTTCGCGAATTTTTTTGGAGGGAAATTTTCAGTCTTTAAGCTATATATTGTAAGTGGGAGAGGAATTTGTATCATTCAACCTATTCTTGTTGAAATCCATGGTTTCTTCTGATAGCGAAGTTTTTCTTTCTAGAACATCAACATCTTCGTCACGCAACAACTCTATTCAGAGTGATGAATATAACGGGAGTTCGTTCACCATGAACAGAGAGTCAAAAAATTGACTTGGTCGTTATCCTAAAGATGATGAGAACAAAATTGATGAGGTGCAGCAAAATGAAATTTCTGTAAATCGAGCGCCAGTTATACCACTTACTCTTAATCCTAAGGATTATGAAAGCAACAGTGATGAAGGTCATGATGAAGAAATTCCAGAGTCAAAAGTTTCACTTCGTCCTAATCCCAAGGATTATGAGGACACCATTGATGAAGAGGGAGATGAAGAATATCCACTTCAGCTTAATCCTAAGGATTATATGAGAACAACAAATGAAGAGGGGAATGAAGAATCTGTAGAGTCAAAATATCCACTCTATCCTAATCCTGAGGAGTATGCCAGCACCACTGATGAAAAGGGGGATGTAAAATTTCCAGAGTCAAAATATCAAATTCGTCCTAATCATAAGGATTATGCGAGCACCACTAATGAAGAGGGGAATGATAATGTTTCAGAGTCAAAACATCCACTTCATCCCAATCCTAAGGATTATGCCAACACCACTGATGAAGAGGGAAATGAAAAATTTACAGCGTCAAAATTTCCACTCCATCCTAATCCTAAGGATTATGCAAGCACCACTGATGAAGAGGGGGACGAAAAAATTCCAGAGTCAAAATTTCCACTTCGTCTTAATCCTAAGGATTATGTCAGCACCACATATGAAGAGGGGAATGAAGAATTTGCAAAGTCAAAATATGCACTTCATCCTAATCCTAAGGATTATGTCAGCACCACTGAGGAAGAGGGGAATGAAGAATTTGCAGCGTCAAAATATCCACTTCGTCCTAATCCTAAGGATTATTCCAACACCACTGATGAAGACGGGGATGAATTTCCAAAGCTAAAATTTTCACTTCATCCTAATCATAACGATTATAATTTAACCACTGATGAAGGGGGGATGAAGAATTTCCAATAAATATAGATTCAAGGCATTCACTTATTCCTAATCCTAAGGATTATGAGAGCTTCAGTGAGGAAGGGGAGGGGCAGGATGAAGAAATTCTAGTGAATACAAATTCAAAGCTTCCACTTATGCCTAATCAAAAGGATTATGAGAGCACCACCGAGGAAGGGGAGGATGAAGAGTTTCTTGCAAATGATAATTTTAGAGGCACAGATCTGAATATTGCATTTTCTCCAAGTGACCATTTCAAAGACACTCATGGTGATGAAGAATTGAATCCTCCCAGGGAAGAATTTGAAAGCATGGGTCAAGATGGTGAAGAATTTCTTTTGAGTCAAGGTTACAAAAGTGCCGATGATTCTTGTGAAATGTTTTCTTCAACTGATGATGGTAAAGAAAATTTTCCACGCTGCAATGATGTTGATGAATTTCTTAACTATGTTGAGGATGATGATAGTGGGGATAATATTCCTTCTAATGGTGATGAAACTACTTTTACAAAGGATGATGGAATGATGAAGTCGTTGCAAGCAAATATTGCAACTAGGAGTAGGAGTAGACCTTTTCATATCAATCCAAAGCATTCCAGTTATACAAGGGTGAGGACAAAATATCTCACGACAAAAAGTTATGTCGTTCATTTGATTTCAAGTGCATGTTGTCGAAGGGATTGCTTGAAAAATATGGATTTCAACTTTGCTTTGGAGAAAAGGAAAACATATATGTCAATGAATAAAAGCATGCAAATTTCATATTTAGTGGGTTGCATGCAATCTACACTAGCAGGTTATGATTATCATATTGGGAATGTATTGCTTTGCAGAAAGGCGTTCAAAATGTTGTATTCAATTGGTAATTGTCGTTTGTCAAGAATCCAAGATAGATTGGAAAGGGATCCCACATATTATTCAGAAGCACGTTATAAACGGGAGGTGGGGCCGTTTGCAAATACTGCTAAGACATGGATGAAAGACTTCTTTCAAATCATGGAGAGTGTATGCCAAATAAAGACACAATACATATTCCAGATAATTTCTCGAGACGAGAAATATTCATGTTATACAAAGATTATGCTGAAGCTGTTGAAGGAATTGGTAATTTTATTACATATTCTTATTTTACAAGGATATGGAAAACTGAATTCAACAATGTTCGTATTCCTAAGAAGACAAGGATGGGGATTTGCAGCACATGTGTTTCTCTTAAAGAAAAAAGAGATAAATGTCAAGGGGCAGAAAGAGGTATGTGTTCAAAACATTGTTTTTTAAAATTTGATACTTATCAACTATGAAAATATATTTATTCATATGTTTCTTTTATTTTATGTACAGATTCCATTGTCAAAGAACTTCAAGACCATCACAATCAGCAAACAAGTGAAAGACAAAAGTTGTATAAACATCGAAAGAAGTGTTATGATCATCCAAATAAATATATGGGATTGATAATTGATGGTATGGACCAAAAGAAAACACTTCTTCCACATTTTGTCCGCACGCCAAAAAAATTACAGGAGGAAAATTTCATTCAGTTTCACTTGGTTGGTTGTATGGTATTTAATGAGAAGATGTTTCCAAGAGTTTTTTTCACAACTCCAAATATTCACAATGATGCAAATCTGACCATAACTATAATCCATGATGTGGTTACTCATTGGTCTGGGATTCTTCCTGAAGTTTTGTATTTACAATTAGACAACACAAGTCGAGAGAACAAAAATCAAGTTCTTTTTGGGTATCTAAACATGCTTGTTGAATTGGGGATTTTTAAAAAGATAAAGGTTGGTTTCCTTCTTGTTGGGCATACTACGATCATATATTGATCAAACAAACAATTGCCAAGAATATCGAGGAGGAAAGGTGTGTTGGAGCCTACCATCACATCAATGTATTAAGAAATCGTATACCCAGAGCCTGTTTTTCATGTGTTGGAAGAAACTATTGACATGCAAAGGTTTATTTTTGGATCGCATGGTGAGGAGAAATGCATTGAACAACTTAACGACATTAGCTTCCAACATCAATTTCGTATCAAAAAAATTGATGGGATAACACTTATATGGGGCAAGAAGTATTCAACTACTGAAGAATGGGGACCATCATCAGGTTTAGCATTTTTGAAGTTCATTCCAGAGCGTCCAATGTTTTCATCAAAGATATTGTTATTACAGTCAGTTTCCGAACTCCATAATGCACGAAGGCATAAGAGAGACATAAATTATTCTGAATGTCTAGAGGAAATTAAAAGATGTATTAGAGATACATATGAGTACTTCGATGTTGCTGATTCAGTTTGGTGGGAGTATTTTTTCAGTAATCAAAGTGATATGATTTCAAGATCAATAAATGGGGATACGCTTTTGAAGACTCTTTTTTTTTTGCCACAAAATATGCCAAATGAACATGAACATCAGGAAACACACAATGTTGAACAACAACAGCCTCAAGCTATTATTAATTCCCCACAAGTAGAGGAAAGAGAAATCTATATTGGTTCTAGAAGATCACGTGCACAACGTGAAGCCATGGAAGACCTTTACAGGGGTTCTGTGCAGGATCTTAAGGAGGGCTGCATGATAGCAGTGTTAGCAGATGAAGATCCACTTGGCTATCCATTCTGGATTGCCAAGGTCATAAAGGTCATTAATGAAAATGAAGAGATTACAGCTGTTGATGTACATTGGTATGCCACAAGTACCCACCCTTTCAATGGTTTGTACAAGCTTTAGATGGTAGTGGAAAGAATTGGTAGAAAGAGAAAAAGGGCACAAATATAAATCGTCGCCGCACAGATGTCTTAAAATTGGAGGATGTTGACATACTTGTGTATGACTTCAATTTGACAAAAAGAGGAACTCTTCGGTTGCAGACCATAAATATTTTGAAGAAATTGCTACCAGAACAATTACTGTTGAAATGGGACTCTGCAGAATGTAGACGTAGATCTACAAGACTTTTGAACTCTGAAATGGTGGGCATGCATGTTGAATCAGATGGAGCACTATTTGATGAAAGAGAAGAATATGGATCATCTTCATCTGCATCGAGCCATTCATCTGAAGATGTAGATTATGATGGTGTGCCAGAACCTATGACTGATTTTGAATAACTATCTAAGACACTTTTATGTAATTGATGCTTGCATGGTAACTTGAAATAAAATTTTTGACTTCCATCTCATTTTTCATGAAGTTCTGAGACATTTCTATGTTTGTTGGATTATATGTTTTAATTATGAAGAATTCATTTATTTAGAATATCGACAATGTAACAATGAATTACAAAAATAATTTATGTTATATTCAATGTACCAATGTTGATATTTTAATTATAAGTAAAATAGAAAATAGAAACTAATGTTGAATTTTTTAGATTATGCAGTGATATTACCATGATATTATGTATTGTTACCATTTGGTATAAGATACTTTTAAAAGTTTTAATAATTATATGCGTCATTGAAACAGAACACTTTGTTTTGATGCTTGATTTTTAGGTTTTGGTTGAAATTATATTTAAATTTGTCTTATGCTAAGATTTGAAAAAAGATAAGTTTTTATCCTTTAAAATTAAAATTACTCTTACTTGTTTCTGTTCAATGATAATTTTTTCATTTACTTGTTCATTTTTTGAAATTGTTAAGTCTTATAATTTCTCCATAATTTCATTGTTCAATTATGTTGAACACTTAAGATTGAAAAACTTTAGATTTACAACTTGTCATTAAGGTTTTTATGCGCTACCCAATTTTATCTTTAAGGTTATGGTTGACAATAATTACAATTTTGGGGTTGTTTAAAGTCAAGATATTTTATGTTTAACAACATGGATGAAAATTTTTCGAAATGATAAGCCCTTCAGACATGTATTTGTTTATCTTTAACATCATCTATCAAAAATGTTAGAAATTTACGATTTTAAAAAATGTCCTAATATGTTGTCTTTAATTCCATTGTTACAAGTGTCAAAATTATGACAATTTTTTTTTTTGTTATTCCAGCATCAACTGGTTTTGTTTTGAGGGTGTTTTTCAATCCTTTTTTCAACAAACAATTTTTTTTTTAGCATAATTTTATAAAATGTTGAAATTTGACCTTAAAAAAAAAAACAAGTGCGTTCTGGAATACACTTTTTTTTTTTTTGGGGTGTTTTTTCATGTTTTTTGAGTCTTTTTGGGCTAGAGTTCCCGTTTTGAGGTCAGGTTACCTATTTCATACGCAGAATGTTGAAAAGTATTAGCCTACTGATATAAAGTGTCAAGTTTTGATGCTTATGTTGGGATTCATAGTTCAGGATTCAATGATTTTCTTTTGAAGCCATAGTTACTTCATGCTGTTAATTTTTCTTCACTTAAAAGGGCATATATTACGTCTTTCAATGATATTTTATTCATGACCTTAAAATATTAAAGTGCACTAATCTAAAGTGGTAAATGTTAATGCTTATGTTGGCATTCATAGTTAAGGCTTCAATGGTTTTCTTCTAAAACCAGAGTTACTTCATGCTATTATTTTTTCTTCACTTAATAGTGAATATATTACCTCTTTCAATGATAGCTTGTTCATGGATTTTTTCAGGAAATTCAATTGCTTAAATTGATTTCATTAAATTAGCAACGAGGGATACTCGTAAACTTATGATGATGCCAACAAAATAAATGTAGGAGTAGGCAACTGACTCTAAACTAAGCAAAATTGGATGTTTTGAAAGAAAACACTAAGCTCCCTTATAGGAGGTCCCATTTGAGGAAATTTCAGCCTAAAAGTGACCTCCTAAGGAAAAATAATAAAATAATAGTTAAAATAATAAAATAAGAGTTATAAATTTTGGAGAGAAAAGAAGAAAGCTACTTTTTTATTTGTATTATTGGCTTATCTCCTTATAGGTTTACTCAAATTTCAAGAGTAGACATTCGTTGGATGAAAAATTAAATTACACATTCAATGAATACCCATTATGCATACTTTGAGAAGAGCCACATTGACAAAAAATGAATATACATTAAAACGTGTTGAATATGCTTTTTTAATTTATCTGCAATTTTTATTAATGTGGGTCTTCTCAAAAGTATGCATAATGGTTACTCGTTGGATGCATAATTTAATTCCACATCCAATGAGTATCTACACGTGAAATTTGAGTAAAACTATAAGGATATAAACAAAAATACAATTAAAAAAAGTAGTTTTTCTTCTTTTCCCTCCAAAATATTTACATGCACATCTTTTTAAATTTGAAGGATTTTGATTGGCTTACATACTATGAAATGGAAATTCATGAAAATTTCATGGGCACTTTTAGGCTAAAATTTCCTTTAATGTTCCATAATGTTTCACAAGACCTATCAACAATAAAAATTATCAAGTATTCCTAATGAAAATAGTAAAGCATATACACTTATAGAAAGAATTAAGACGAGTTACATGACTTAGTTATTGTAGGAAAGAAAACACTAAGCTCCCTTACAAGAGATATCTTCATAATGTTTCACACGACCTATCAACAATCAAGATTATAACCTAAATATTCTTAATGAAAACAATATAACATATAAACCTATAGAAAACATTAAGACAAGTTACATAACTTAGTTTTTGTAGGAAAGGAAACATTAATCTCCCTTACAAGAGGTCTCTTCGTAATGTTTCATAGGACCTATAACCAATAAAGATTATAACCCAACATATAAATCTAACCAATATTCAACACTATTTATAATGAAACAAAATGCTTCCTTGATCCATTTGGAGTGAGCTCAATTATCCTTAGATCAAAGAGACAAACTATTCCATAAATTAATATACTACATTAAATAAACTTACATCTAAAACTATAGAACGGAAATTTATGTAAAATGAAGCTTTATTCTATTCCATCATAAGTTGGATACATGATCCAAGAGTCATTATGTTGGTTCCTCTCTAAATGCTTGAACAACATTCTAGATTTCGTGTCCATAAATGGATTAGCTCAAAACTCTTATAGTGCAAATATTGATTGAAATTTAGGAATCCTATTTATCATGTTTTATATGCCTAAAAATGGGGTTCAAAGGTAACTTCTATGTATACTTCTCCATGTTACTAAGATCTTGCTGTCACCAAGTTATCCTTTCAACATGAGTTAGTTTTTCCATGAATCAAACCAAAGAAAAATAATAGTACTGAATTAAATTCCTAATGCCTAAACCCTTAGCACCTTCCCTGACAATGACACCAAGAATGTCAGGAAATTTAATTGCTTAGATTTCTTTCATTAAATGATCAACCAGGGATACTCGTAAGCTTGTGATGATGCCAAAAAAATATATGCAGGAGTAGGAAAATGACTCTAATCTAAGCAAACTTGGTTGTTGTAGGAAAGAAAACACTAAGCTCCCTTACAACAAGTCTTTCCATAATGTTTCACAAGACCTATCAACAATTAAAATGATAAAGTATTCCTAATGAAAACAATAAAAAATATAAACGTAAAGAAAACATTAAGATGAGTTACACAACTTAGTTATTGTAGGAAAGAAAACACTAAGCTCCCTTACAGGAGGTCTCTTCATAATGTTTCACATGACCTATCAACAACAAAGATTATAACCCAACATATAAATCTAACCAATATTCACAACTATTTATAATGGAACAAGAAGAAGGAAGATAAGGAAAACAAGTGGTGTTTAGAGAGCTCAAAATTGTTGTCTAAAATCAAATTCTTATTATATTTTTTTTCAAATTTCAGATTTCAAGTACATAAATGATTATTGAGTATGCTCTCTTCTTGTGCCTTATGCGACTTGAAAGATCAAAAAAGAAATTGGATAAGTTAGCTTCGAAATTTCACAATAAAAAATGACTAAGAGATCTAAATTTATCATTGATTCTAAAAAGAAAATTTTGGTTAAAATTTGATCTCTAATTGTAAAATAAATTTGTCTCTATTTGTTAACAAAATTTTTATTCAATTTGATTTGTATCACTTATATAATAAAAAAAAATTGTATATATAACAAAAACAAATACGAAATGCAGAAATTAAACTTAAGATATATCACAAACTATGAACAAGTTTCTCATAATTTTGGATAGGAAGGGCATAATATTCTGACGAACAATCTCGGTAATTTTCAGCTCAACTTGCTTCACGCTTTTCGAGAAAATAAGGATCATCACCTACAACCATTTCGATTATATCTCAAGATCCGTGCATTTTATCGATCTAATTTTTGGTATGAAAAAACATTAGGACCATAGAAACTTCCTACAAAATTTTAGTCTAATTTGATGTGTAGTTTGTGAGAAAAATATTTTTGAAGCTTACAACCATTTTGATTATATCCCGAAATCCGTGCATTGGATGGTATTGATTTTTGGTGTGCATAAACATTAGAACAATAGGAACATGTTTGCAAAATTTGAGAAAAATCCAACAAATAGTTTGTGAGAAAATGACCCACGAATTTTGATGTAACATGTCTTGTAGCAACCTGCAACAAAAAAAATAAAAAAAATATTTTGAGTTTTAGCTTCAATGTTTTCCCAATTTTTATAGAATAAATTGGTTGTGAGATCCATTTTGTTTTGGTAAGAGGATGAGTTCAATTGAAAATAAATATTTTCATGCCATGAAATTACTTGACAAGTGTCATGGAGCAGTTAGACACTTGATTTTCTCCTTAAAGTATTGAATTTTGTTTTGCTTGGTGTTTGTCAAAATTGTTGCCTCATTAGTAAAATTTGTCGAATGGTTAATATTTTCAACTTTAAATAACGTTTTTATGGATTTTTTTTTCATAAATTCAAATTTTTTTCTATCGGTAAGTCCTCAAATTTGTAAAAGAGAGGTGATGATTTCAAATCCAATGGAGGCCAAACTTTGTTAACTATTCTACAATTTTGACAATCCTTATCTAGGCAACAATTTCGCTGCCATGTGAAGAAATTAGATTGGTCCATGTGACAACATATTATTGGTCAAAATTACACAATCATCGCCCAACTGTATGCCACGCCACCTTATCCAGGCAACAATCCACTTCACTCTGCCAACTCAGCGTGTCAGATCAATAGTTAACCAATCAATGCTACGTCATCGCCATGTTAGCAGTCTACATCATTGCCATGTCATCACTGCCACATCATCATCTACCAGGTCATCATGGCACATCAATTCTTTTCCATGTCATCAATCCATGACAACATTGTACTACGACGTGGCACCCATGCCTCAATTTTTACCATTTTTCCTAAACGTCAAACATCCATAACTTTTTCATACAACGTCCGTTTTATGTGATTAAAGCGTCGTTGGAAAGATCTCAAAAAAATATACGTAATGAGATAGGTTTAATTATTATTTGAGATAATAAAAAAATGGTCATTTTTATGGATTTTACAACAATTGGACTTGGAAAAACCATTAAATCATTAAAACATGTTCCTAATATGAATTTTCTCCAATCTAGTTTTTGAATCACTTAAAACAAATATCAAAAGAAAAATTTATTAACGAAACACTGATGACTAGTCCAAGATGCATCACTTCATAACAGACAAAAGTGCATTTCATTTTTATTTAATCTTCCTTGAATTTGTTTTATTAAAACTATTTATGATTTTTTTTGCGTACATATTGTATGAAGAGAGACTGATCACCTCTCTCCTTCGAGAGTCCTACGTTTTATTGTAGATTAGTGCTAAGTTTTTGTAGGATCCAAAATGATAAAAAAAATATCAATTCATGCATAATTGGTTTTCAAAGACCAATTTATTTTTCAAAAAGAACACAAAGAAGTCAAGTATATTTCAAATCACATCCATAATACCATTTCTACTCATTCATTTTCCTTTTTCTAAGCTTATAATCCATCCATCAATTTCCATCTTCCTAGAGGATAACTTCAAATAATTTTTCCTTTGCAAGTTTCACACTTTCGTGCCTCACTTACATTTCATTCCTAACCCATAGATAAAGTCATTTAGCTCACTTATAATGCTAAGTTACCTCATTGTCCTTTGCCTTTTGCAAAATAAAACGTGCTTCATAAATGTAAATCTTTCACCTATGGTCCTCTATATCATTACATTATGTTCATGTTAGATGATGACGGATTCATTAAGGCCCTCCTTCTAGCAAGTCTTGACCCATCGAATTCAACACATTATCTAGGTATGAGACTAGAGTTCTTTTTAGTAACTTGAGGCTTGCATGCCTTAATGAAAAGTTCTCTCGCTAATGAAGAATAAGAATAAATCAATGTCCCCTGTTTATCGGACCTTCTAGGTGACTCGACTCCGACTCATTTACTCGTACCTAGTAAGATTTACTTGGGGATCTTGACTCTCATTGACATTAGTGGTGAGTAGTCTCGTATTGGTTAGTGATATTCATTAATGGTCGATAATCCAACAATTTCATTCTATGTTCGACATTGGTAAAAATTATTCACATAGAAAAGAATTATGCGACGATGTAGATATGAATGAAGACTATATGGTTCCATGACACTTACAATAACTTGTAGCAATGTTACAATAAATAAAAATTTAGCTTTAGAGTTCAACACCAATAGCTTAGTTCCAACAATAAGACAGTATAAATGTACTGATTTGAGATCCCATTCTATGTTCATGCAACCAATCAGATCTGATTGTTTCACTTCAAGATCGATGATCCAACAGTACCAATAAAAAGTGTTCCAGTCATACAATGATATCTCATATGAATAGCTCAGGGCTTTCTCAGGTAGGTGAAGATATGTTGTTTTCCACTCTTTAATCAATAATTCCTTGAATGCTAAAATACATGTATTTGGAAAATTTCCCTATTTTTCCTTTCATATCCTTCCCTATTTCATGTCATTCTATATCTTCCTTATTTTCTACATTTTCCAAGGATGGAAAAGACCTTTAGTTGTCAGGGGGTGGGGGGGATATTCATCATTCTTTATATTCATTACACTATTTATCGTTCCCATATTTCATAACCTCAAATATTCTTGACCGAAATTGTTTTCCTAATTGAAATTTGTTTCTCTTATAAGCATCTTGATTGACTTCCACAATGCATCATTGGTTTTCATATGAAACATACATTCCTAAGAAAAAATAACTTGTGGAGGGTGTTCCAAATATTTTTTTTGCAGCCATAGAAACATAAATTTTCAATAATCTATCCATAGCCTATTTACAGAGCATGTTTTGCACAACAATTTCAAGCAAATGAGGCTAAAAATATTGAATGGTTGATGAGCACATTACCGAATCATCATTTGAAATGTATTCATATGGTTGAATTTTCAAGATCATTCTTTGTTGTATTAAAAAAAAGAGTAAAAAGGAAAGTGTTTTCACACGAGAACCAACACTTGAAATATTTATTGATATGAAATGGGTGGTTGACTTGTTATGCTATGCAAGCACCTCCCACTCAGTTAAAAAAATCAATGTCTTGCTTATACTTGACAGTGCCGAATAGAATACTTGAAACATGTATATGTGTTTTAAACTGTTTTAAGGATTATGTGCGAGGAATTAGACCTTTGTTTTTTCTGATTAAAAACATGTACAAAAAGCATAAATTGCAGCAAACTAATCATCAACACATAACAACAAATTTAATAAAGGAGTTCACCCGAATGTCGTGGGCTACGTCTCCTTGAGCCTTTGTCAATTGACTTAGCTCTTTGGGATTATGATGGATAATTTATTTTACATGTAACTAATCAACTAAAATGGTTTTATATGTTGTACCAATGGGTTTATAATACCATCATACCCCTGGAATGACTGCTAAGTCTCTGGAAATGGACCTAGGCTCCCTTGGAATTGACCTCTTTTGTTAGTGCCCTTAAGCTTCCCAGAGCTTCTCTGTGGCACTAACTCCTTAATAAATCCTTTTCTGTCCTTGAAAATTTTTCTACTATCTCCATAACATATCAGACATCCAAAATAGACTGATCATTTGCTCCAAATGAGCTCTGGCTCCCCAATCTAGGCTTCCAACACATATTGGCCCTAGGATGCCCAAAACTTCCCTGTGGATTATTCGTCTCTAGATGTATACGAATGTCTCTGAAAATCCATCAATTGGATTCAGGATGTACAAAATAGTCAGAATAGACTATTCACTTGTTGAAAAAGGCCTCTGGTTGCTCTAGTTATGCCCCCAACACCTGGTGGCACCTTGTGGCTCTAGGCTCACTGAAAAATTCTCTGAAGCATATCGGCCTTCAGAAGTATTCAAAAGATTCTGAAAATCCTTCCATTGGATTCATAAGGTTCAATATAGTCAGAATAAACTATTGGTTTGTTGAGAATGCCCTCTGGCTTCCCTAGCTAGACCTCATTCTCCTGGTGGCCCCTAGTGGCCCTTGGAACTTATTTGAAGAAAAATCACACTTAGAAGTTCTCTAATGGCTCTAAAAACCTCACCAATGGCTCTGGAATGTCCAAGAAAGTTTAAATTGACTATTCACACTCTCAGAATGGTAAAAGAATGAGTCTCCCACTCATTTTCCCATTAACACCTAAAAAAGCTCCATTAATTGTGGAGAATGTTGAAAATGGCAACAAGAAACAGTGAAGGAGGCCTCCTGAAACATCTTTCCTGATCCTAGTTGGAAAGTGATCACCTAAACTAGGTGGGGACCACACGTGATTTTTGTCGAAAAGTCTATTTTTAGACTATGTCTATTTTTAGACATATGGAGCATGGTCTAGGAGTTGCAGTATGCTATTCGGGAGGATTGGTCATGTTGGTAAAATATATGGACCTCTATTTTTGGACATATAGGTCGTAGGTCTATTGACTAACTCGTTCTGCTCAAAAATAGAACAATCGAATATTATTTACCCTTAATAATATTTGGACTCTAAACTTCAGTTTACTCTCTTGGAGCACTTCAGTTTGACCCCCGGAGGTGGGGCATGCAGCTGACATGAGGATTTACGCTATTCCCATGGGTTTGGTGAGCTAATGCATGGTTGAATTCAATTAGAGCTCAAGTGGCGGAGTTCGGTGGAGTTGATTGAGGAGTTGATGGGGTTGAGACTAGTTGAACTAGTTGTGATCAGTTTAACTGGCGATTACACTAGAGATGAGTTGGGTGAATTAAATATTATTTAATTCACTAATTATTAACTCATTATTCAACTAAAGAACACATCAATTAACTCAGTGCATGGAAAATTCAGTGAAAGACCAGTGGAAGAAGTAGATGAAAGGGTGAGATCGACAGCAGTTGTACAATAGTTGTGCATGAGATTTGCACAATCAGTGGGATGAGTATGCCAATGATGATTGCGCTGTTCAAGAAAGAGGAATTCGAATTGGTTCAGCCCATATTCTCCTTTTGGATTGCGCAGTAGAGGCAGGCAGCTAGTGGAGGAGTTTTGAACCCGCGACTTGTTCAAAACTGAGCTAGTTTTGTGTGTAGCTTTTGGAGACAATACTGAGTACTTGTGAGGAGTATTGTATTGTGTAAAGTTACATGTTCTCATCCATTTATATGATACATATAGCTAGGGGTTTTCAGCTATAAGCTTTCCCCATACATGCTGCGTTCTATGTGTGTGAATTGATGTTCTACCGCTTGTTTTATTTTCCGCATGTGATGATTAATTTGTAGAAGAGATTATGTGTTATGCAGCAAATCGAATTTGTGTATGATCAGGTTAATAAAGGTGAATAAATATTCATTATTCAGCAAATTTCTACATGGTATCAGAGCTAAATTAATCGTCAAAGATCTATTACGGTGATTGCAATTATTTCCTCGGACAGAGTCTGCACTCGGGCCAGGTAGCCTCCGGATTCATCTTTCTTCGGAAAGTGAAAGGTCTGGTAAATTCCCATGCAGTCAAGCTCTGATTTGGAAATAATTTTTTCTCAAGTGTAGATCGGAAGTGGTTGAGTTATCAGCTCTTGGAATTCGAATTTGCAGATTTGTGTTTTTGGTGCCGCGACGAAAATGTCTTTCAACGGATTGCGACTAGAATATGCCTTGGAAGGCAGTTCAAATTATGTTGCATGGAAAGACCGCATGGAGGCTGTATTAGATGATAATGGGCTGTTGGAATTCGTGGAGAAAGAGATTCCAAAGCCTACTTCTACTAATGCTGCTGTTGTGGAAGCCTGGCGAAAGAAACAAGCAAAATGTCGAAGGATTCTGTTGGAGGGCGTAAAGGATCACATAGTGTCCAGCCTGCATGGAAAGGCTTCTCCACATTTGATGTGGAAAGCCTTGACAGATCTGTACCAGAGCAAGAGCGACCAGAGGAAGTTTGCGCTCAACGATAGACTCAGAAACATCAAGATGGAGAAAGGAGAGAGCATCCCCAAGTACCTCACGAGGTTCACCCAATGCAGGGATGAGCCGGGAAGCGTGGGAGTGACGGTGGAGGATGAGGACTTGGTGAGCTTGGCTCTCCTGGGTCTTCTGAAAAGTTGGCATGCATATCAAGATAGTGTCAATGGTCGAGAGAAATTGCCCGGATGGGAAAGACTGTGGTTTGATCTAGTGCAAGAGGAGATCCGGCGGAATACCAGGGATGGATCTTCATCAAAGGCATCTGATGAAGAAGACTGAGCTTTGGCTGCCAAAGCAAGGAAGGGGAAGGGAAAGGAGAAGGCTTCTCAATCCGGTGCAGATGGTAAAGAGCGTGACATGTCCAAAGTGAAGTGTTTTCACTATCACGATCATGGACATTACGCCACGAATTGCCCAAAGAAGAAGAAGAACAAGCAGGCTGCTGGAGCTGCAGCTGGTGAGGCTCTTGCCTCGCAATTTGAGCTAGACTTCTCATTGATCGCATGCATGTTTTCTAGTGCATTGGGATCGGGGTGGTACTTTGATAGTGGCGCTTCCTTTCACATGACGGGAGATGTGAATCTTTTTAGTGACTTGGTGGAGAAAGGTCTCGAGATGCATGTTGAGTTGGGCGACGGTGGACGATACAATGCGACCGGCATTGGTACCATAACCTTTTAGAGGGAGTCAGGTAAACTCATTCTTTTACAGATGTATTGCATGTACCAGGTCTAACAAAGAATCTGATCTCAGTCGCAATGTTAGAGGATAAAGGGTATGAAGTTGTCTTTAGAGAAGGAAAAGTTTTCCTTCAGCACAAGGCAACGGGACAAGTCAAGAAGGTTGGGATTCGAGCAAAGAATCTCTATAGATTTGAAGTAGATGGGATGTCTACGGAGATTTCTACTGTTGGGAAGCGGAAGGAAGACATGCAACTGATGCTTGAGAGGGAGCAAGTTTTGCATGCAGGTGAAAGTGAACCTCAGGGTGTGGAGCAGCCACAAGAGGATCATGGAGTGGGAGAAGCCACTCATGCAGAGAAGTTTCGTGCCAGATGGGCAGAGGGAGTGCATGCAGCTATACCACCAGGTGAGAGGTGGGGCGACATGCATGAATAATCCCAAGAGGAGATTTCTAGGCATAATTCATGAGATTGTGTGGATCTCATGAGTTGAACCTGGCTACGAGGTGCCCACATCGCAGCAGTAGCAGATCAGTTGGAGTGATGCAGGCAGATCAAAGTGACAGTGTTGGATACTGGAGCGCAGATCATAGTTGACAACAAGTGCAAGAGTGCATGGGTGCAAAGAGTTCAACAACGCAATGGTTCCTGATGACATGTGCAGTAGCTAAGCAGAGGTCGAAGACTTTGATGATAGATGCTAGATGCATCAGACTGATTTAGTTGTTTGGAGCCTATTCAGTTTCAGAGAAGTTGCAGAGCAGATGCATGGAGTTGCATGGTGCATGCATGAGTTTGCATGGCACATGCAAAGGGTGCATGGCGAATGCATGGAGTTGCATGGTGCATGCATGAGTTTGCATGGCACATGCAAAGGGTGCATGGCGAATGCATGGAGTTGCATGTCGCATGCATGGACTTGCATGGCGCTTGTGAAGGTTGCAGGGTGAATGCATGGAGTTGCATGTCGCATGCAAAGACATTCCTTTCTTGTTGAGAGGGAGTGTTGAAAATGGCAACAAGAAACAGTGAAGGAGGCCTCCTGAAAAATCTTTCCTGATCCTAGTTGGAAAGTGATCACCTAAACTAGGTGGGGACCACACATGTGATTTTTGTCGAAAAGTCTATTTTTATACATATGGAGCATGGTCTAGGAGTTGCAGTATGCTATTCTTGGAGGATTGGTCATGTTGGTAAAAATAGATGGACCTCTATTTTTAGACATATAGGTCGAAGTCTATTTTTAGACTGCCTGTCTAAAAATAGAACAGTTGAATATTATTTACCCTTAATAATATTTGGACTCTAAACTTCAGTTTACTCTCTTGGAGCACTTCAGTTTGACCCCCGGAGGTGGGGCATGCAGCTGACATGAGGATTTACACTATTCCCATGGGTTTGGTGAGCTAATGTATGGTTGAATTCAGTTAGAGCTCAAGTGGCGGAGTTCGGTGGAATTGATTGAGGAGTTGATGGGGTTGAGACTAGTTGAACTAGTTGTGATCAGTTTAACTGGCGATTACACTAGAGATGAGTTGGGTGAATTAAATATTATTTAATTCACTAATTATTAACTCATTATTCAACTAAATAACACATCAGTTAACTCAGTGCATGGACAGTTCAGTGAAAGACCAGTGGAAGAGGTAGATGAAAGGGTGAGATCGACAACAGTTGTACATTAGTTGTGCATGAGATTTGCACAATCAGTGGGATGAGTATGCCAATGATGATTGCGCTGTTCAAGAAAGAGGAATTCGAATTGGTTCAGCCTATTCTCTCCTTTTGGATTGCGCAGTAGAGGCAGGCAGCTAGTGGAGGAGTTTTGAACCCGTAACCTGTTCAAAACTGAGCTAGTTTGTGTGTAGCTTTTGGAGACAGTACTGAGTACTTGTGAGGAGTATTGTATTGTGTAAAGTTACATGTTATCATCCATTTATATGATACATATAGCTGGGGGTTTTCAGCTATAAGCTTTCCCCATACATGCTGCGTTATATGTGTGTGAATTGATGTTCTACCGCTTGTTTTATTTTCCGCATGTGATGATTAATTTGTAGAAGAGATTATGTGTTATGCAGCAAATTGAATTTGTGTATGATCAGGTTAATCTCGGTGAATAAATATTCATTATTCAGAAAATTTCTACAGAGAACTCCAGTTGACTGGAGTCAAAATAAAAACTCCACTCTAAATCTGGGTGTGCTCTAAACCTCCCGCCAAAATATTTGTTAGCATTAAATTTTGCGGTTGGGGGTAGCCACATGCCAACCCCCAGACCCCGCTGTTACCACTTACGGCGGATCGGAACTCCACTTAAACCTTAGGATTACGTTGCGAATTGTAGTTTAATTCGCGATTTGAATGAAACTGTCGACTGATATGTTGGCATTAAAACCCATGCCATGTGACAACCCCAAACACTACATAAAATGCTGTAGGTTTAAACCGTCGGAGATACCATTTGTTGTAACCTCACCATGTGATCTCTCCACACGAGATTGTCGGTTAACGTTTGCATTTAGGTTTTAGCCCTTGGGTCATGGGCGTGGTCCTATGGGGGAGGGGCTGGCCCCTTCGCTCCCCCACATACAACATGTTTAAAATTCAAATATTCCATTTATCTGTTATATGTTAAGAAACACAGTAGCGGAGATGGTTAAGTCGTGCGCGTGCCTGGACGGTGGTCATGCGATTGATTCCTGTGGACCCAACCAAAATTTTGACATGCCATTCGGGGGACACGTGGCGACCTTAGGGCTGGCCACGTGTCACCCCTTGATTGGCCCATAAACCATTCGACCAGTAATACCTTTCCACTTGTCACCATGCAACTGGCCTGAAAGGAATATTCTGGGGAATATTTTGAGGAATATTCCAAGAATATTCCCTGGAATATTATTTTTGCTGACAATACCTTTGCCCAGTCAACCCTAGTCAAATGGAAAATTTTTCAGTTTATTGGAATTTTCAAAACACGATAACTTCTTCATACAGTGTCAGTTTTTTGAACCGTTCGAGGCGCTAGAATCAGGAAGAGGATATCTATCCGGTCACTTAGGTTCAACACACTTTCAAACACTTCAAAATTTGAGCTATCACTTAGGTCCTTGATCCAAATCTGATCATTTATGGTTGTCACACAAGAACCAACCATAAGAATTTTTTTTGCTACACATCAGAAAAGAAGACTCCAACACACATATCAAGAAAGCCAATGCAAGGTTGCATCATGACATGAAACACCTTCAGCTGGGGGGAACGGTTATGTCACTCAAATATCATATTTTTACCAACCATTCACTTCAATTTAACTTCACTGTTAAACCAGATTTCGCTTTCCCATAAACTATTTTCATGATTACATCAGGCTTAGACTTATTATTTTCCAATGCATCTGTTTTAGTGTTTTTGAGTGAATTTATGATTAAATATTGGAAAAATAACATGTGTTCATATATATGAAAGTGGGATGAGTTTCATGATGTTTGTCGCTGTATTTGAAGAATCCAACAAAGTCATATTTGACCACCAAACCTCAAATTCGAATTTATAGATTTGATGAAGATTTGGGAGATTTCTTCAAGCATACTTCATGGAAGTTTTGATAATATTTCTTATCAAAGATATTAGATATTTGTGAGAGTATTTGTAGAGATGTTACTTGCTAAGTGTTAGCACACTATTGGAACCACATGAGATATTTGTGGAGCTAGGAGAGATTTGTGGATCTCAAATATTTTTTAGTTATCTCAAGTTTATGTATAAATAGGTCTGCCTCCTCCATTCCAAGAGGATGACTTTGTAATGTTCCAAATTTTTGCAAATAAATTGGAACATTAATTTTTTCTCATATTATCTAGGAGATAAATAAAATGGGTAAGGAGACCCATTTGCATAAATAAAATTCCACATGAAGTGAGAAGGCGATCCATGGAGTAGCCATTTTTGCACCTCCTAGTATGAAAAGAGGGCAAACACATGAGGATGAGGCCATGTTGACCAAGTCAACATCACAACCTAAGAGGGTGTAGCTTGCTTGGGAAGACAACGCAGTTAGAGAGGGAGGAAGATTCCTTATGGGAGAAACCTTAATTGGGTGGGGTCCATGGCATGGAGACATCGTTTTTCATATAAGGAGGATGAGGCAACCATAGAGAGCATGATTGAAGATTTGGACTTCGAGTCTATTTGCAGTCTCCAGCTGTTCAGTTGAGTTGCAGTGCCTTTGGCATGAGGGATTCTTGTTTAGGAGTTCCTCTCCTCTCTTGAGTAGCTCAAGGAGGATTGCTCTTCATTTCTCCATATTCAGGAATTTGGCCATAGCCACTTCTTCATCTACAACACAGTCACTGGGTTGTGTTGCAGGTGTTGCTGTGGAGGAGATTCCACAACACCATTCCTTGTATCATTTCTAATAGGAAGGAGTTCCTATTCTTTGTGAGGATCAGCAAGGAGGGTTTCTAGAGCTGATTTGCATATTTTTGCAGAAGGCCAAGCTTCTCCCACCTTCATCAATGCAGTCCCTTCCATAGACTGCATTATCTCAGAGTTTATCTGTAGTGGGGGTTTGCTCCATCATTTTGGAGGAAGAAATTTCTTGTGCCGAGATCAGCCTTGCACTTAAGGAATCCATTAGAGGAGGTTGTTTCAGTTTGCAGGCCATATTCATTCTCCTCCTTCTATTGTATATTTGAGTTGCTGCAGCTACCTAGCAACTCCGACATTATTGTATATTCATATTTTGTATATCTATTGCAGTCAATCCTTCTAAGGATTGTTAGTTAGTTATTTTCAAGGGTTGAGAGCTTGCTCCCCCTCATTTCTTGATTTAATATTGTAATATAATTCTATTACTATTTTGCATGTTGCAGTGTCTCCATGTTACTACGCAGTCATAGCTAGGGTTCACATGTGTAGCAGTGTTTATCTCATGGTTATTGTACTTTGCCTTGAGGATTGATATTGATCACCTTAAGCATCATTTCCCTCAAGATTTTGTATACATTGGCAGCTGCTATTATTATAATAAGATGGCTATGATTTCTCCGACATTTTCTGAAGTTTGAGCAAGTTACTCTTCATGCTTATGTTTTTCATATTGCTGTAGCTCATTCCCTTGAGCAAGATCTTCCCGAGGAAGAAATATTTTCATAGCTATAGGCAGAGTCTGAGGAAGGGCCAGAAAGCCTTCGGTTCTCATCCTCTCTTTAGAGGTGAAATAGCTGGTAAAAGCCCACTCATTCCATCTCTGACATAGCCTTGTTCATATTTCCGACAAAGGAACATTTCAGTGGTGAAAAAGCTGCTGATTTCCATTTCGGAATATTATAGACTCTTGGAGAATGTATCCAACTTATGATTGAATAGAATAAATCGTCCTTTTACATAAATTTACATTCTATATTTTTAGATGTAAAATTATTTAATGTAGTATGTGAATTTATGGAATAATTTGTCACTTTGATCTTAGGAGAATTGAGCTCACTCCAAATGGATCAAGGAATCATTTTGTTTCATTATAAATAGTTGTGAATATTCATTATATTTATATGTTGGGTTATAATGTTTATTGGTGATAGGCCTTGTGAAACATTACGAAGATACCTCCTCTATGGGAGCTTAATGTTTTCTTGCCTACAACAACTAAGTCATGTAACTCATCTTAATGCTTTCTATGGTTTATATATTTTACTGTTTTCATTAGGAATAATTTTTATTGTTTATAGGTCTTGTGAAACATTATGGAAAGGCCTGCTGTAAGGGAGCTTAGTGTTTTCTTTCATACAAAAACCAAGTTTTCTTAGATTAGAGTCAGTTTCCTATTCCTGCATATATTTTTTTGGCATCATTACAAGCTTACGAGTATCCCTGGTTGATAATTTAATGAAATAAATTTAAGCAACTAAATTGCACGACAACTTTAAAATATTAAAATGCATTTTTTAAAGATTGGAATCATGAATCTAAATAATTTATATGCCCATCCCAAAAGTACAACATAGTCCAAGTACTATTCTCAAGTCCCAATGCCTCTTTTAAAATGACATTAGTTATCTTGATTAGGTACCTTCTCTTTTCCCTAGCTGAATCAACTTATTTTTTGTGTAATTTTGAAGAAGAGCATGGATGGATTTATCTGTGTTATTCTAACAAAAAGCACACATAATTTGATACAACTACATGTGAGATTTCTTCCTTAAAAGTTGGAGTGAGCTAGTTTTTTCTTTATTTCATCTAGAAATATTTCATAAATGACACTGCACTGTTGTTATTATGTAACTTTCATTACTCAGAAATTTTTAATTGTTGATCCACATATAAGTGAAATCGTTATTTTTTTTTCTTTTGAAAAAAAGCTTGATTTGCTTCTCACCACTTGTATGTGGTATTTCAATAAGCTGAATGTTGTCTAGTCATTCAAATAAAATTATCAAAATTATTCATCATTATGGGTTGAGGATGGATATTATTAATCTACTTGTAAAAAAATGACCTTGAAAAGAAGCTTGATTTTCTTCTCAGCACTTGTTTGTGGACTTTCAACAAGCTGAATAATGCGTATTCATTCAAATAAGCTTATAAAGATTATTCATCACTATGGGCAGAGGTTGGATATTGTTCATTTACCTATACAAACCTGACCAAGAACTAGTTCCCAACCATATGCCATACGCCCAAAGGGTGTCCCATTTTGTGTATGGTACAAGAAATAACGTCGACATTATGAGGTGAAGCTAGTTGTACATGTTTACCAGTTTCATAGTGCTCATGCAGGGTGCCATACTGCCCTTCCAAGTGTAGCCATGTCCTGCTTAAAAATATTTCTATTCAGATTGAGGATAGATGAAATTTATCTATCTCCATGGCACTAATGGTGCCTCTTGGTTAATTGAAAATAGGCTTTGTTCGCTACATGAATCGAACATGCAATTTCCTCATGAGTAGTTTTCGATTTAATTAGTAGAATATTGATAATATTTACCTAAGGAAACCCACCGAGTGCCATGGAAACCCACTACAAGGTAAGGTAGAGTGGATGATATAAGAACATGTTGCATTTATGAAGATTAAATAGAAGTTTTATTTAGCTACTTCAAATTTCAAAAGGCAGGTAAACTAATGAATTCAAATTCTTCTGAGAAGAGTAACTCCTTTATGTGTTAAATATTGGTTGGGTTTGTCAGTTCTCAAGGAAATTTGAAGCTAAGCTGGTCTGTAGCTATGCCATGAAAATTCCATGAAATTTGGTAGAGAGATCACAAGTTTTGATTGTTGAATTACCATTCACGAGTTCAACATTCAACTAGAAAACTAAAAGCGTAAGATATAAACATTACTTTTTAGAATTATTTAAGAAACATTACCTATAGGCTTTGGGAATGAGGGCACAATGATTGGTTGTGGTACATTCCCTTGAGGATTAACCATTTTTGAATTTCTCTTAGCTTTGGGATGATTTAAGGGCTATGTTATTGGTAAACTTTGATACTATGAAATATTGGCAAACATATGTATTCCGGTATGATTCAAATTTTATTTCCTATAAAATTTGAAATATGTCATGTGAGCTATGAATTTGGTATAAATTAAAAGGTTCATTGGACATGAACCTTAATTAGCATACATCAACTAAATTTTTGCAATGTAATTTTCCTATATAGCTTAAGCTATAATTTATTATTATGTTCAAGCTGATGTGTTCTTATGTTATTATCATGTGCAAGGTGGTTCCGTGGAAGACTAAACTAAATTTATTCTTAATTCTCTTGCTAGTGCACCTTAACACACTTAAAGATGTTTCTTCAATCTTTGAGATGTTGGGCAGTTGCAAATATTTGGATAAGATTTCACGAACAATTTGAATATTTGATTCAAGAATTTGCATTCCGATTTCATTGGCATTGGGAGGAACTTGTTGCTTTGCAGCTTCTCTTGTGTAACAAGGAATGAATCATCATGCGTGCTTACTCCAAAAAGGACTCTTGAAAAAAAAAAAAATGTAACATATATATGGATTTTGAGCTACATGGTTTCATAATGTAGAAAATATATGTTGATGGTAACTCGCAATAGCTCCTTGTGGATAAGGTTATTTTTTAAACTATAGGTTGAACCATGAAAATATATATTGTATGAAGAGAGACTAATCACCTCTCTCATTCGAGAATCTTATGTTTTATTGCAAATTAATGTTATGTTTTTGCAATTTCTAGGATGATAAAAAAATATCAATTCATGCACAAGTGGTTTTCAAAGAAACATTCTTTTTTACAAAAGAACACAAAGAAGTCAATTCTATTTCAAATCACATCCATAATACCATTGGTACTCATTCATTTGGCTCTTTCTAAGCTTACAATCCATCCATCAATTTCCATCTTCCTAGAGCATAACCTCAAATAAATTTTCCTTTGCAAGTTTCACACTTTCCTGCCTCACTTACATTTCATTCCTAACCCATAAATAAAGTCATTCCGCTCACTTACAATGCTACCTTATTGTCCTTTTCGTTTTGAAAAATAAAACCCGCTTCATAAATGTAAATATTTCATCTATGGTCCTCTAAATCATTACTTTATGCTAGTGTTAGATGGTGGAGGATTCATTAAGGCCCCCTTCTAGAAAGTCTTGACCCATCAATTTAAACACATTATTTGAGTTTGAGACTAGTGTTATTTTTAGTACCTTGAGGCTTGCATGCCTTAATGGCAGGTTCTCTCGCCAATGAACAATGGGAATACATCAATTTCCCTTGTTTGTTAGATCTTCTAGGTGACTTGAGTTAAACTCATTTATGCATACCTAGTAAGATGTACTTGGGCATATTGAATCTCATTGACATTAATGGTGAGTAGTCTTATGTTGGTTAGCGACATTCATTAATGGTCGGTAATCGACCAATGTCTTTCTATGTTAGACATCGAAAAAAATTATTCACATAGAAAATAATTATGCCACGATGCAGATATGGATGAAGACTATATGGTTTCATGGCACTTACAGTATCTTGTAGCAGTGTTACAATAAATCAAAATTTAGCTCCAGATTTCAGCACCAACATCTTAGTTCTAGCAATAAGACGGTACAAATGTACTGATTTCAAATCTCATTCTATGTTCATACAACCAAGCAGATCAGATTGTTTCACTTCAAGATCGATGATCTAAAATTACTAGCCAAAAGGGTTCCATGCATACAAACATATGTCAAATGCATAGATCAGGGCCTTCTCAGGTAGGTGAAGATATGTTGGTTTCCACTCTTTAATTAATAATTACTTGAATGCTAAAATACATGTATTTGGAAAATTTCCCTATTTTTCCTGTTGTATCCTTCACTATTTCATGTCATTCTATGTCTTCCTTATTTGCTACATTTTCCCAGGATGGAAAAGACCAAGTTAGTTTCCGAGGGGCGGGGCGGGGGGATATTCATCATTCCTTATATTCTATACACTATTTTTCGATTCCATATTTAATAACCTCATATATTCTTGACCAACATGTTTTTCCCAATTGAAAGTTGTTGCTCTTATAAATACCTTGATTGACTTCCATAATGCATCATTGGTTTGCATATGAAGCATACATTCCTAGGCAAAAATACCATGTGGAGGATGTTCCAAATAATTTTTTGAGCCATAGAAACATAAATTTTCAATAAGTTATACATAGCCTATTTACAAAGCATGTTTTTCACAACAATTTCAAGCAAATGAGGTTAAGAAGAGTGAATGGTTGATGCACAAATTACCGAATCATCATTTGGAATGTATTCATATGGTTGAATTTACAAGATCATTCTTTGTTGCAGTAAGAAGAACAACAAAAAGGAAAAAAATTCTACACATCAGAAGAAGAATCCATCACACAGATCAAGAGAGCCAATGCAAGGTTGCATGAGGACATGTAACACCTTCAGTTGGGGGGAATGTTGGGTTACTCAAATACCTCTTTTTATCAACCTTTCACTTCACTTTCACTTTACTTTTAAACCATATTTCTCTTTACCACAAACTATTTTCATGATTACATCGAGTTTAGACTTATTATTTTCCAATGCACCAGTTTTAGTGTTTTTGAGTGAATTTTAGATTAAATATTGGAAAAATAACATTTGTTCACATATATATGATAGCGGGATGAGTTTAATGTTGTTTTTAGGTGTATTTGAAAAATCCAACAAATTCATATTTGACCACCAAGCCTCAAATTCTAATTTCTATATTTGATGAAGATTTGGGAGATTCCTTCAAGCATACTTCATGGAGAAGAATCATGGAAGTTTTGATAAGATTTCTTATCAAATATATTAGATATTTGTGAGAGTATTTGTAGAGATGTTACTTGCTAAGTGTAAGCACATGGTTGTAACCACATGAGATATTTGTGGAGCTAGGAGATATTTGTGGATCTCAAATCTTTGTTATTTATCTCAAGTTTATATATAAATAGGAATGCTTCCTCCATTCCAAGAGGAGGACTATTGGAGCATGTATCTAAAATATCATGGAATATAATAAATCTTCCTTTTACATTAATTTCCATTATATAGTTTTATATGTAAATTGCTTTAATGTAGTATATGATTTTATAGAATAATTTGTCACTTTGATCTTAGGAGAATTGAGCTCACTCCAAATGGATCAAGGAAGCATTTTGTTTCATTATAAATAGTTGTGAATAATGGTTATATTTATACGTTGGGTTATAATCTGGATTGTTTATAGGTCTTGTGAAACATTACGAAGAGACCTCCTGTAAGGGAGCTTAGTGTTTTATTTCATACAACAATTAAGTCATGTAACACATCTGAATTATTTTTATAGGTTTATATGTTTTACTATTTTCATTAGGAATACTTTATCATTGTCATTGTTGATAGGCCTTGTGAAACATTATGGAAAGACCTATTGTAAGGGTCCTTAATGTTTTCTTTCCTACAACAACCAAGTTTTCTTATATTAGAGTTAGTTGCATACTCTTGCATATATTTTTCTCCCATCATCACAAGCTTACAAGTATATCTGGTTGATAATATAATGAAAGCAATTTAAGCAATTAAATTTCTCGACAAATTTAAAAGATTAAAATGCACATTTTAAAGATTGGAATCATGAATCTAAATCATATATATGCCCATCCCAAAAGTACGACATAGTCCAAGTAATAATCTTCAGACCCAATGCCTCTTTTGAAATGCCATTAGTTACCTTGCTCTTGTCCCTACCTTATCTTTTCTGTAACTGAATCAAATTAATTTTTGTGTAATTTAGAACAATAGCATGGCTATATTTTTCTGTGTTATTCTAACAAAAAGTATGTAAGTGTCAGTATTTGCATCCTGCCATCAGTGATAAAAAATCCTCTTTTCATATCATATTAGGGTCTCATCCAAATTTTTTTTTCACTCCACTAGGTCATCATTCCAAACTTTACTCACTGATGGTAGCCCTAAAATAAAAAAAATTCACTTTTTCCTAAATTTCCATTACTTGCTGGCTCATTTTCATAATTTTCTGAATGACCATCGTTCATGAGTTTTTATCACTTGTTTAGTCATGTCACCATGAATTTCATTCAGTCAAGTCTCTCATTAGGTCTTTAGGGTTTTTCAAGATTTCATTAGGTTTCTAGGGTTTTTCAAGCTCCAATAATAAACCATTTCCATTGCATAAGAGCAACAAGTAAGAAAGTGATCAAATAACCTCTCTTTACCTTGTAAAGATGATTTGTAAGGAGTAATTGTTATTCCGAGATGTAATTTTTATTTCAAAATGTAATTTTTATTTTCCATTATGTAATTTCTCGTCACTCAATTTGTAATAAGTTCATGGTTCCCAAGCTTCCAACTCAGAGTTCCACATGCCAACAAAGCATCAAAAGTCAAAATTTAAAGAGTTCTCAATCATCAAATGATCAATGTGTAAATAATGAAGTAAAAAAGAGAAAAGGTATAGTTTCAAAGTGTAAAGTGAAAGAGAAGAAAAGAGAAAGTGGGTCACAAGGCCCAAAATGTAGAAATTATACAACTTGCATGTATCTTGGATTCACTCGATCTAACAATGTACTAAAGTTAAATATTGAATTGCTTCTACAAACATTTTGTGGAATTAAAAACAGAATCACTAATCACATGAACATGAAGAAGAATCAAATCATACAAAACACAGATAATTTCCCAGGGAAAGCTTATAGCTAAAAACCCCACTATCTTCTATTGTATATTCAGCATGGATCATGAAACAATTACATACAAAAATCTTCTCCGAAGAGCCCTCCATTACTCAGCTAATTGTCTCACAATGTCATGAGAAAAACTGACCAACACATAGCCAATTCTCAGCCTCCAGACAACCTTCTTTGCTTGCACAATCTTTGATGGATGCAATCCATAAAATATAGGAATTCTTGCTTCCTTAACTGTGCAAGTATCATGGGCACTCCAATGGGTGTTTGGTTTCATGTGTGCAACCCAATAATCCTACAACTGATAGTCAACTTCCTTTTCATAGATAACTCAACTGGGTCTCCACTGGATTTGACATGCATGCATATAATAATACTAAATCCTCAGTTGCATGTGAGATCACTGATTGTGAATTAATTAATATTTAATTCACTTGATCTCTCACTAGTGTATCTTCAGTTACAACTAGCACAACTGAGTTTAATTCATTTAACTGAGTTAAAATGACTACAAATTGCATTAACTAATGCACCACTACACTTCAAACTCTATTACAAGTAGAATTACTTTGCATGCCTCACCAACTACCTCTAATATAAATCCTCTAGCTAATTGAGTTTATCACTCTCAATTAACTATTTCAAGTTTACATTGAGAATAGATTACAATTTATTGTCCATCTTAATTAAGGGATAACTAAAATAGTCATTCACCCAAAAATAACACTATTGGCCCCACGCTAGTTTGGGTGCTTAATGCAACTAGGCACGGGTGCTGAAATTTTCTTGTTGAATCTCAACACTCCCTCTCAATAAGAAAGGGATTATCCTTCACCCCGATCCTGTCTCTATGGTATTCGAATTTTCTCATGGTGAGCGCCTTCGTCAGAATATCTGCATCCTGATCTTCCGTGGGAATGTACTGAAGCAACATTAACCTTCTTTGCACACAATATCTGAGATGATGGTACCAGATATATATGTGATTGGACCTATCATGAAACAAAATATTTGTTGGAAATAATGAGAAGGGGGGTGAATCAGTATTCCTTTCAATTAGAGCATTAGTTAATCTTCAATTATTATCAATGTTTATACAATGATAACAGTAAACAAAAGGAACACAAATGCACATAGGTTTTAATGTGGAAACCCACTCTGGGACAAAAACCACCTAATGCTTTTCTAATAATTCTTTAATATTCAACTCCAATTGAAAATAAAGCTCCAAATTCCTAGAATCTAGAAAAGCATTCTTCTCCAACTTTCACTGGATGGACGCTCCAACGCCAGAGATTATTTAGTAGTGAACTGAATGGATGCCTCAACACCCAATGAGCTACAACTCACCCTAGCACAACCCTACCACCCTGTAGAAGAATAAAAGAAGAATGGACTCCCGTACCAGGGAAAATGGTCCACTTTACAATGATATAGAATGATGTAGAAGAAGAAGACACACTAGACCATAACCCCAACTATGACACAACTACCTAATGATGATCCTTGACCTCCCAACACTGCCTCTTCAACTCTTGGCAGATAGACACTAGTACAATTTTTACAATAATGTATTTACAAAGACTTAGTACAATGATACTTTTATAATGACTGTATGTAGTGCTGCCCACTTGAAGACTTCATATGATGAACTTCTTGCTGCTGTTCTGCACCTTAGTTGCTGCTCTTGTCATGCTACCCTCTGCTGCACCTTTCTTTGCTTTTCTGCCCTAGAAAGTCTGGTCCTTTGCAGCCCTTGACAACACATGATCTAGCTTTTTCTTTCCTTCTAGGAGTTCAATATTAAATCTGGTGTATCTCTGTTATTTCAGATCCACAATATGTGATTTTTGGTTCTGTAGTAGTCCTTGGAGTCTTATTTCCAATGCCATAGGTCTGACCCAATTTGGATTCTTCAAGAGAGAGTTATTCCCAATCTCCCACAATGCCCTATTTATGGACTTTTTTCGTAGAGTGAACTTGTATGGAGTTCCACGTGTCACTGTTTCTTTATTCGGCTTTGAAATTGATAGAGAAAAAACTACAGTCTGTGTGCTATCTTCTACTTCTTACAGAATTTCAATCCGATACTCAGGGAGAGAGTTATGATGATTTTCCCAAGGTCACTTCTTTGAGATGAATTTCAGGAGCCTGCAAAAACACTGACTTCCACATATCATATCCTCGCAAATATTGCGCACCTTGATCTGAAATTTTTACAGGATCTTCCTCAGGATTTCAGCTTCACCTCATAAAAATTTCAGCTTCTGAACATGCGTAGAAAAAAAGTTAGAGTTAAAATTCCACGATGACCTGTTTCATATGGAGACATCCTTTGCATAAGGAGGATATGGGGATCACAATTTATATAAATTCTTAGGTTGAGAGGGGCTTCAACAAGTGAACGTGGGAGTGATTTTTGGAGCTTAAAAAATATTAATTATAGCTTTTAAATGATCATGATACAACCCCATGGGGTTTTAGCCCACTAACTGGGGGTACAAACTTCAAACATGAATATCTCTCAAACTGTGAAGAATTAAGTGGCGTGCCATATATCAAGGGAAAAATATCGAAAAGTAGAAACCATAAAAAGAATTCTTAACCCAGAATATAGTAATTTGGTAGGTCAAAAATCCCATGAAATATTGGGGTAGCCCCTGGTGCTGCTTGGGTTGACATAAATGAAAACTACTGATCAACAATCTCCCCCTTTGGCATTGATGGCAACACAAGTACTCCCCCTGCGATCATGACACCTATTCCTACAACATTCTCTCCCCCTTTGAAATCAATGGCAAAGGGTAACTCCCCGTGACACACAACCATCTTGCGGACCTGTACACACTTCCAATCCCCCTGAAAGACAACCATCATGTAGAACTATACACACTTCCACTCCCCCTTTATATTCTGAATAAGGAAAATCTAATGAGAACTTGGGAGAATCCCAAGCTTTTGGCAAAGTTATTACAATGCTTCGTGAGTACTCTCACGATCATCAATGCTTCCTGCCCAATTTTCATCTATAAAGGTATGAATAATGAGATTGTTACGCTTGGGATACCACAAGCCATATTCTACTGTTCCCTTTAGATATCGAATAATTATTTTGATGGAAATAATATGTGATTCTTTTGGTGCTACTTGGAATCTTGATACTTGTCCAACTACTTGGATAACATCTGGCTGGGAGGCTGTTACATATAGAATAATACCAATCATAGATCTGTACAACCTTTGATCCACATCATTAGATGAGTCGTCTATGCTCAATTTGTGACCTGTTACCATCATAGTAAGGATGGTTTTGCAATCTTCCATTTTGAATTTCTTGAGCATTTCCTTGATGTACTTAGCTTGACATATAAATATTCATTTCTCTTGCTGACATATTTGAAGCCTTAAGAAGTATGCCATCTCACCAAGTAAATACATCTCGAAATCACTTTGCATATTTGTAGCAAACTTCTTACTTAGTCGATCATCATTGCTACCAAATATTATATCATCCTTTTTAGCTATTAGACGTGCTTTAGTTGCTTCATCTAGAACATATATGTCATTTGGAGCTCGACTTGCTGTAGCCAAAATTTCACCATAACTGCCTTTCCTGATTTCACATTTTGTGGAGTTGAATAGTATTGTGTGTCCTTGATCACACATTTGTCCAACACTAAGCAAATTGTGATTCATGTTTTCAACCAATAGAACATTCTTGGCTAGAGCATCTTTGCTTCCAAGAGTGATTGTACCTGATCCTATAAAATTTGAAGATCCATCATTTCCAAAGGACACGGTTCCATCCTTATTCTCTTTCAGAGATACAAATTTCTTTCTATCTCCAGTCATATGCATTGAGCAACTGCTATCAACATACCACACATATTTTTTGTTTTGAGCCTTGAGAGCGAGAGAACAATTATCAATCTTCTTCTTCTTCCATGTTCGTTCGTTCTGTGGCTTCGAATATTCTTCTGAAGGATTTTCAAGTCTGCAGTCTCTGGCTATGTGTCCAAAGTTTCAACATTTTTAATATTCAATATTATTTCTTAAATGTTCAAATCTATTGATGTTTAGCTGAGCCCTAGGAGGTTCATATTTGACAAATCTCCTGGAATTATATTGGTTCCTAGGGTACGTGCGACATTCTACAACTTTATGACCAAATTTCCACATGAATAACAATAGATATAAAAAATATGTTGGTACCTAGAGGAAATCTTCATCGAGGAATTTTCTTCCAAGGTTGTTCTTGCGAATCTTGTCCAATGAAGTCTACATGCATGTCAGATCTCATAGGTTCATTGTATTTTGTTGTAGATGATCCTGCTTCTTCTTTGTAACCGAGGCCAATTCTGTCATTGTAATATCATTGATTCTTGATGTGTTCTTCCAATGCCCTTGAGCTATTGGCATAGTTTTGGATAGTTTTTCCCTTCTTAACTTCCTTACGCAACGAGACTACTTTAGCTTCTAATTCTTCCCTTTCTTGGTTGCTTTCTTCCAACTTCTTTTGAAGTGACTCTTCAATGCATTTGCTTTCTTCAACTTCAATTTTAAGACCTTGAACTTGTTCTTCAAGAGTATTGGAACAGATCTTCTCAGCCTTGAGCTCTTTTATAAGTTTTATTGCTTCCTTAGAAAATTCTTCTATGGTCAACCCTTCTTCTTCGTTGTTTGATACCTATTGTTTATTGTGCTTGGCCATAAACAATACTCTCATTGGCTTCTTCTTCGTTGTCATCGTCTTCATCAGATGATGAGCTATCTTCTTTAGAGAGAAAGTTCCTTTTGGATCCTTTCTTTTTGAATTTATTAAAGTCTTTCTTTCCTTTTGAGTTTCCATCACTTCTGTTCGGACATTTTGATGCGAAATGCATGCCCAACCTCACCACAGCTGAAACATATCAATGGAAGTTTACCTTTGAATTTTCCCTTACCAATTTTTAGTTATCTCGTAAAGTAAGCATATTCTTCATCTGAAAGATCTTCTCCATCATCTCCATTTTCTTCACACTTGCAGATGCATGCCATTTCAGTTGAAGGTTGTTTTTCCTTATTGGTTTTCTTAGATGCAACGAATGCAATTTCTAGATGCGAAGTACCCTCTTCTTCATCAAGTATCATTTCATATGCTATGAGAACTCCATGTAATTCCTCTTTTCTGAGTTTGTCCAAATTTGAAATGTATTCTAAGACCGATACCTTTGGGTTGAATCTCCCTGGTAACGTTATAAGAATATTTCGTACAATAGTCTTCTCGTCAACTGGCTTTCCCAATCCTTCTAGAGTATTGGTTATTTCATCAATGTATTGGAAGTATGCAACAATGTTGCAATCTTCTTTCATTCTGAGTTGCTCAAATTTTGCTCTATATATTTGAAGCTTTGCTTCTTTGACATTTGAGTCACCTGCATATATATTCTCAAGCTTGTCCCATACATCTTTGGCGGTTTTACAACCGAACACCTTATGATAAGCATATTCAATAAGTCCACTGATAATAATATTCTTTGCTTTTGCATAATTTACCAAATTATTCTTACGTTTTTCATCCGCGGTTGATGTAAATCCATTTTGAATAGTGTCCCATACTTCGTAACCTTGTACCAAGAGATATACCTCCATTATTCCTTTCCAGAGTGCATAATTATTTTCATTGAACAGAGGTACACCATTCTTGGTATGCTCCATGACCTCCTTCCAGCTGTTAAACTGCTATTGAAGGAACCAAGCTCTGATACGAATTGTTGGAAATACTGAGGGAGGGGTGAATCAATATTCCTTTCAATTAGAGCATTAGTTAATCTTCAATTATTATCAATGTTTGTACAATGATAGCAGTAAACAGAAGGAACACAAATGCACACAGTTTTTAAGGTGGAAACCCACTCTAGGACAAAAACCACCTAATGCTTTTCTAATAATTCTTTAATATTCAACTCCAATTGAAAATAAAGCTCCAACTTCCTAGAATCTAGAAAAACATTCTTCTCCAGCTACCACTGGATGGATGCTCCAATGCCCGAGATTCTTCAGTAGTCAAATAAACGGATGCCCCAACACCCAATGAGCTACAACTCACCCTAGCACCACCCTACTATCCTGTAGAAGAATAAAAGAAGAATGGACTCCCTTACCAGGGAAAATGGTACACTTTACAATGATATAGAATGATGTAGGAGAAGAATACACACTAGACCATAACCCCAACTATGACACAACCACCTAATGATGATCCTAGACCTCCTGACACTTCCTCTTCAACTCTTGGCAGATAGACACTAGTACAATTTTTACAATAATGTATTTACAATGACTTAGAACAATGATACCTTTACAGTGACTGTAGGCAGTGCTGCCCACTTGAAGACTTAATTTGATGAACTTCTTGTTTCTGTTCTGCACCTTGGTTGCTTCTCTTTCCATGCTACCCTTTGCTGCACCTTGCTTTTCTTTGCTGCCCTAGAAAGTTTGGTCCTTTGCATCCCTTGACAACACATGATCTAGCTTTTTCTTGCCTTCTAGGAGCTTGATATTGAATCTTGTGTATATTTGTTATTTTAGATCTCCAATATGTGATTTTGGTCCTATAATATTCCTATGAGTCTTCTTTGCAATGCCACAGGTCTGACTCAATTTGGATTCTTCAAGAGAGAGTTATGCCCAATCTCTCACAATGCCCTAAATATGGATGGTTTCAGTAGAGTGAACTTGTACGTTATGACACATGTCACTGTTTCTTCATTCAGCTCTGAAATTTCTAGAGATAAAACTATAGTCTGTGCACTATCTTCCACTTTTTACAGAATTCCAATATGATACTCAGAGAGAGAGTTATGACAATTTTCCCAAGGTCACTTCTTTGAGATGAATTTCAGTAGCCTGAAAAAACACTAACTTCCACAGTTCATATCTCCGAAGATATTGTGCACCTTGATCTAAAATTGTTACAGGAGCTTCCTCAGGATTTCAGCTTCGCCTCATAAAAATTTCATCTTCTGTACCTTCGTAGAAAAACAGTTAGAGCGAAAATGCCACGATGACCTGTTTCAGATGGCGAAATCCTTTGCATAAGGAGGATATGAGGATGGAAATTTATATAAATGCTTAGGTTGAGAGGGGCTTTGACAAGTGAACGTGGGAGGGATTTTAGGAGCTTAAAAAATATTAATTATGGCTTGTCAATGACCCATGCCACAACCCCATGGGTTTTTAGCCCACTAACTCGGGGTACAAAATTCAAACTTGAATATCTCTCAAACCGTGAAGAATTATGTGGTGTACCATATATCAATGGAAACATCTCGAAAAGTAGAAACCATCGAAAGAATTCTTGACCGAGAATATAGTAATTTGGTAGGTCAAAAATCCGATGCAATATTGGGGTAGCCCCTGGTGCTGCTTGGGTTGACATCAATGACAACCGCTGATCAACAGGATTAATCGAGAGTTTAATGTAACTCTGATTATCACAATGGATCACTGTCGGATCCATCTGAGATAACAAAAAAACCAAACAATATATTTCTTATCCAGATAGCCTCACATGCAGCTTGAATTGCTGCCATGTATTCTGCTTCCACTGAACTGAGTGCCACAGATCGTTGTTTCCTACTGTACCAGGAAACTACTGTTGATCCTATGCTAAATATCCCTCTTGATGTGCTCTTACTGTCTGATGGTATGCCTGCCCAATCTGCATCCGTGAAGCCTTGTAGCTTCACTCTCTCTATCCATCTGTACCATAGACCACACTCTGATGTGCCCCTCCGGTATCTCAGGACATGCTTCCTCGCCTTCCAAAATAGCTTGGTAGGCTTAACCATAGCTTGACTCAGCTGGTTAACTGTGTAGAAAATGTCTGGTCTCATGTTCACCAAATACATTAGTGAACCCACTAACTGTCTGTAGACAATAGAATCCACTACCTCTCCAAAAGTAACATCCTCTTTCCTCCAATTTCCTAGAAGAGGAGTATCCATGAGTTTGCATCTCTCCATGTTAGACTTACCCAACATCTGCTTTGCATACTTTCCTTGAGACACATAAATTTCACCATCCCGCTGCCATATTTCCAGTCCAAGGAAATAGTGAAGGAGTCCCATGTCCTTGATTATGAACTCCCTTGCAAGATCCTCCTTACTTGAGTGTATTAGCTGCTCATCACCAGTCAAAATTATATCATCAACATACAAAACGATGATAAATAGCTTACCGTCAACCACAATATGGTACAGGTTTGCATCTTCTTCACTTTTTGTGAAGCCCAGTCTAGTGAAATAACTGTCTATCCGAGTGTACCAAGCACGGGGTGCTTTCTTCAGCCCATAAAATTCTCTTTTGAGTCAGAACACATGCGACTCACTGTTAAAGTTCTTGAAACCTTCAGGCTGCTCCATGTACACATCTTCCTCAATGATCCCATTTTTAAACACATTTTCACATCCATCTGATGAATGCGCCAACCCATCTGCGCTGAGAGTGCAAGGATGGATCTTATGGAAGAGTACCTTGCAACAGGTGCAAAAGTCTCATCATAATCTATTCCCTTGATCTGTTAGAATCCCTGGGCCACAAATCTGGCCTTGTATTTATCCACACACCCATCAACAACTTGCTTTACCCAACCACTGATTTGTTGACCGGTCTTGGGACTATCTCCCATGCACTGTTATTGACAATGGAGTCATACTCCTCCACCATTGCATCAATATAAGTTGGTTGCTGCACTGCTTCCTGAAAGGAAGATGGTTTATTCAGAATACATTTGCTCATAAGAGCCATGTATCCAGTAAATCAGTCAGGAGACTATCTCTGTCTGTGCTGTGAAGTAGGGGCTCCTACATTCTCCACAACATCAAGTCTCAATCTATCAGCTTCCGTGGTGCACCTTCTGCCATTTCTGATGGATGGATTTACATGAGTGTTTTCATCCACTCCATGAACCTCCTCAAGTGGCTGATCCACATATTGAGACTCATCCTTGGGAACCAACAGTTCCTCCTCTGCATGCAAGTCTAGCTCCCTCTCAAGGGACAATTGCATGGATTTCTTGTCATCAAATTTTATATCCCGTTGCACAACAATCATTCTACTGTTTGGAAAATACACACGATAATTATGGGGTGTTTTAGTGTACCCCACAAAATTCCCAACCTCAGTTTTTGGTTCTAGCTTCTTTTTGACGTCCTTGGTAACATGCACATAAACAGATGAGCTAAAAATCTTAAAGTGTGAAACATCAGGTTTCTTACTAGTGAAATCCTCTTTAGGTGTAATCATACCAAGTACTCTACGAGGACAACAATTTTTCACATGTACTGCTGTATGATCCCACAATAGTTCTGTTCTTCCTCTCCGTGACCCCATTTTGCTGTGGGTTATGAGGCGCTATGAGTTCTCCTCAAATTCCTTCTTTTCTATAGAAGTTCTTGAATTCGTTAGAGATGTATTCTCCACTATTATCGCTCCTACGAGCCTTCACTTGCTTCCTTGATTCTTTCTCCACCAGTGCCTTAAAATCACAGAACTTAGAGAATGTATGATCTTTCTTCTGCATGAAGAAGATCTAGTGCTTATGATAAAAGTCATCAAAAAGTATTACATAGTACTTATGTTTTGCTATCGAAGCAAAAGAGAAAGGACCATACACGTCTTTGTGAACTCTCTCAAGGATCCCCGAAGCTCGATTTTCCTTCTCATGAAAGGTGGCCTTTACATATATTCTCATAGTACATAACTTGCAAGTGTCTGATTGCACAAGTGTACCGCTAGGAAGACCAGTAGAAATATGCTGCATGACTTTCAAGGCTCCATGGTGAAGATGGCCCAATCTCCCGTGCCATAATTCGCCATCATCCTGGCTCACCACTTGATCTGCCTTGCCCATCATTACTGTGCAACCATCTTCCTCAAGCTTGTAGATATTCTTAACTTGAATCCCTATCCTCTTGGCTTGTCTAGTTGTATTATGTCGCTAGGAAAAATTTTCCTTCACTAAAAACAACATCGTAGCCTCTATCCTCCAACATTGCGGCTGAGACCAAATTTTTCTTCATACCTGGTACATGCATTACATATTTAATTGAAAGGGTTTACCTGACTACCTCTAAAAGGTAATGGTACCAATCCCAATAGCCCTGTACCACCCGTCATCACCCATTTCAATATGCATCTGGAGATCCTTCTCCTCCAAGTCAATAAAAAGTTCCTTGTCTCCCGTCATATGAAAGGAAGCGCCACTATCCAAATACCACACAGATCCCAATGCAGTCGACACCATGCATGCGATAAATGAGAAGTCAAGTTCAAATTGTGAGGCAAGGGCCTCACCAAATTCAGATCTTCCAGCCTTCTTGCTCTTCTTCTTTTGTGGAAAATTAGTAGAAAAATGCCCATGCCCGTGACAGTGAAAACACTTCACCTTGGACATGTCCTGCTTCTTGCCATTCTTGGACTCGGATTTAGAATGGAATTTATTCACCTTCCCCTTCCTTGCCTTGGTAGCCAAATCACAATCATATTCATCTTCATTCTTAGATGAAGATCCATCTCTGGTGTTCCTTCTGAACTACTCCTGCACCAAATCCGACCATAGTCGTTCCCAATCTGACAATTTTTCCCTTCCATTGACAGAGTCTTGATAACTGTGCAACCTCTTGGGAAGTCCTAGGAGAGCCAAGCTCACCAAATCATCATTAGTGATTGTTATTCCAACACTCCCCAGTTCATCCCAACATTGGACAAACTTTGTTAGATATTTTGGAATGGTGTCGCCCTTTTCCATCTTGATCTTCCTAAGTTTATCTTTGAGCACCAATTTCCTATGGTCGATGTTGCTTTGGAATAGATCCGTCAAAGCCTTCCACATTGCATATGGTGTGGATTTCCCATGGAGGCTTGATATAATGTGGTCTTGTACTCCCTTCAACAAAATCCTCCTCGCCTTTGCCACTTTCTTTTGCCATGCATCAAAATTTGCAGCATCTGCCACATCGGGTTTATGAACATCATTGTCAATGATTCCTTCAAGCAATTGTCTTCGAGTACTGCCTCCATCTCATCCTTCCAATAAAAATAGTTTGATATGCCCTCGAGTGCATATTCCAACCTCAAGCCATTGAAAGCCATTTCGATCTTGAATCAATTGTAGCAACAAGAAAGTATTTCTGCAAATTCGAATTCTATCTAGTCACAAACTCAGCTTTTGCTTCACTTCTAGAATTTCCCGTGCTTTGATACCATGTAGAAATTATACAACATGCATATATATATTGGATTCACCTGACCTAACAATGTACTAAAGTTAAATAATGAATCACTTCTACAAATATTTTGTGGATTTAAAAACACAATTGCTAATCACATGAACATGAAGAAGAATCAAATCACACACAACATAGATAATTTCTCGAGGAAAGCTTACAGCTAAAACCCCACTATCTTCTATTGTATATTCAGTATGGATCATGAAACAATTACATACAAAAATATTCTCACAAGATCCCTCCAGTACTCAGTGTTGGGCCGAAAATAAAGTACATTTTCACCCTACCTTTACCTCAAATTTTTATACACATTTAGGAATTTTTCCTCATCTTAATAGTAAAGGAAAGGAAGATTAATGTAAAATCAGGACAAATGAACTAACGGTAAAAGGGATGTTTAACAAAAGGAATTTGACTTATTGTATCTTTATTCACAGGGAAACAAAGTAGCTGAATCGACGACAGTCAGAAGACATCTGATATGTAGAGACTAACAGAATCATAATGACTCCCATGGGCCGAAAGAAGATGAAAAGGCATATCCACGTTTGAAGAACTCGAATGACAGCCACGAGCAACAGGCTGTCATTTGGAAAAGACCGTTACCTATGATTGAAATTGCCTTTAAAAATCCGAAGACAAACGAGATAGAGAGAGCTGAATAGGGATTTTCTTCTATAATAGACATATCAGGACAAAAATGTCAAGTTGTATTCATGTTTTAACCTTAAACTTAATAAAGAATTTTGGTGTTTGGGATAGTCATTCTTTGAGTTTTCCATAGTGGTCAACTTTTGGTGGTTTGGGCCCAGCCCTGGGATTTTCCACACTAATCTCTGTGCTCTACGTCCAATTAAAGAATTTACCTTTCATTCATTGAATGTATTTCACGAGATATCATTTAATTGGTTGAATAATGAACATAGGACACTACAACTTTCTCTTTCATTATAGCAGTTTATCGTTCATGCTTTCTAGCTTACATTCCATATTTTCGTAATTGTTAGATGCTTCCATCATTTCCTAATGCTTTTATATTCATTTCATTAAGCTTTAGCACGTCTTCCGTTCAATTCTGTATATAGCTAAGAATTGGATCTTTCCATCATTATTGTAAGGCGTCTAGCTGTTAATTGATTCAGAACGATGTCAGCTAATTAGTTTACAAAGAGAATTCCATTACAAAATTAGATAAGAAATTATTGTTCAATTTATTGAAGTTGTTGTTCAATGCAGTAGGACTGCTGTTCAATTAATCAGTGTGCTGTTCAATCGTAGGTTGCTCTTTTCTGCGCTTACTTAGACAGAATAGTTAACATCATTTTTCAAATCCATTCCCCTTTGAATTGTTTGAACTTCGAGAATTAGATAATCCTCTTCATGGTAATGTAGAGTAGCTGTTCTTGATATCACTTTCATATACTGTGCTCACACTCTTGAAATAAAAAGACTTGCCCTGGGTTGAAAATTGAATGAGAAACATTGAAGTTTCTTGTAACAGTCACCTTTGTGAACTAACATTTTTGGCACCGTTCCTGGGGAGAGTGTTTAAGAGTGATGTCATTCATTTCTTTTTCTATTTTGCTGCAAAGAATTGGGTATTAAAAATGAGAGGTAAGAACCTGCGTACCGGCAAGAAAAATTCTTTCTCTCTAGCCTGCTTCTCAACAATTGCATAGAGGCTAGTAGGATAGGTGCTCTTGTTTTATGACTAGGAAGACAAAGATAGAAACAAATCAAAATCATCCACTTAATTCTACAAAACCGAAAGGACCGGTGATCTTTGGTAAAAAAACATATATAGATGAAATCATTAAGAAATCTAAATCACAGGAATCTGTAGGACCTAGATCCATTCCTATTCAAAGTCCTAATACACTCCCTGAGGCAGCAACCTCACCATATTCAGCCCACGCCGAAATTCACAGTGAAATAGAAGGATATAAACAAAGACTTCAGACTACTGATCACGTAAGTATTGATCCTTCGAGAGAGGGAGGTTCGTGTAATTTGCAGGAAGGGGAAGGAGAAACCACTAGTGTAATTCAGGTAAGAACTCCAGAGCCTGGATCCCCTGAGAGAGTAGTTGAAACAGAGACACTCAGTATCCCAGTTCGAGGAAGCGCTGTGAGACTTCCTTCGCAATCGCCCCCTAATCCCGCTAAGATTATTCCTCTAGAACAAGAAATACCTGAAGATTACTAGCATATCTTTGCTCAAATGGAAAAAAATCAGAACTAGAATCAGAGGCAGACATCAACATTGGAGTATCCCATTGTTGATCATGCTGCAAATGTCGCTATGAAAGCCATTCCCTTACAAAACATCCCCACCTTCCATGGATTGACCTCGAAAGATCCTGATGCATTTCTATTTGAATTCAATGTCTTATGTAGGGGGTATGACTACACCACTGACCCTCAAAAACTGAAAATTTTCCCCTCTACTTTGAAGGGGACAAAATTACGTTGGTTCATGGGGCTCGTTGGAGGAACCATCAATAACTGGGACCAAATGAAGAACACTTTTCTTAATAAATATCAAGATTATTTCCAGACTCAAGAATTAAAAGATGAAATCTTCAATATGGCTGCAAAAGACAATGAGACATTAGAAGAATACATCAAAAGATTTCAATATAATTTACAAAGGTCTCCATATACTACACTATCCAAAGACATCTTAAAAGCAACAACGATTAAGGGAATGAAAGAAGAATGGGTTGAAACACTTAACATAATGGGAAAAGAGGACATCTACCAAGAAGAATATGATGATATTATTTTGCTGTGTATCAGGTGCTCTCGGGGTAGTACACGAAATAGGCCAATTGGACGAGACTCAACAAAAAAATATCTTAAGCAGTTCGGTGGCAACATGACCAAAGCAGAGTTTGGTAATCTTTTAGAAGGTTTTAAAATTGACATCTTGGGTAATTTGACAACACATCTTGATGTCATACAAGCCAAGAAGAAGCAATCTATAGCAGAACAGAACTTGGCCGTCTTTTGCCCATGTTGTAGGAAGAAGCACATCCAAAGGGAATGCCCATTAGACATGGTTCAGACATGTGCTATCTGCACTAAGGACCATGCCACAGACAATTTCCCTTCACCTCTGGGGTTGAAGGCAGTTTTCAAAGAAGCAGAAGAAGAGACAGAACCCATATACCTAATGAACCAACATCGACAATGGCAAGCACGACCAGGTATGCCCTAAGACCTGCCTCAGTTCTTTTCTTCTTCACAGTTTAACCAAAAAAACCCTGCAGCAACTTGGCAGAATCAACCACCTTTTTCTACTTAGCCATCTCAGTCGTTTCCTATGCCACCTTGGCCAACACAACCCTCTTCAGGGAATAATTGGCCAAGTTTTCCTTGTTCTCCCCCTTATTGGAAAAACACTCCCTATCAAACACAGTGGCCAAACTCCCCTTCACAAACCACGAATTGGCCTCAAAATTGGCAACGACCGCTGGGAATGACCAACCTACCAATGGGGACAGGGGTTCAAAACCAACCTATGCTACCAGCTTCATACCCAGTCCGGCACAACCCTCAGCCTATCATACGACCTCAATTATCGGCTCAACCCAATCCTAACCCCAAAAATAGGCTGGTTCAACTAATTCAGATTGTAGAAAATCCAAACCTGAAACTGAATAGAAGCAATGTAATAAACTAAGGCTGAGATCAGGACGTATTATCTCACTAGCAGAAGACATGGCCCTGCCACAATTTGAATCTAGAACTTCAACAAAGCCTAAACAAACAAATATGACTGAAACAAAAGTAGAGCAGGGAAAGGGAACGGTTGATCAAGGGAAGCCTGAAAATCTTAGGATTTCTCCCCCTCCATTCCTTGAGAGGTTAACGCTGTCTAAACTGATAGTCTCTCTAGATTTCGATATCCTATAAGAATTGAAGAAGCTTTTCATTAAAATTCCTCTTTTACAGGCTATACAATATATTCTCATCTACGCTAATACAATTAACGAACTTTGTGGGAAGAAGCAAGTGAAAAGAGCAAAAACTGTAACCACTGTTCATGTCGTGGGAGCACTATCTGACTTACTGTTGGGAAAGGAAACACCCGTGAAATAGGAGGATCTAGGGAATCCCATAGTAACTATGAAAATCTCTTTCCACTCCTTTCCAAACACATTGGTTGACTTAGGGGCGGCCATTAACATCTTAACCACAGGGACTTGTGAAAAGCTAGGCATATTAGCTTTAGAACCCATAGCTACTGTTGTGGACAATTTTGTCACCCCCCTAGAGACAGTCTAGAGTTGCCATAGACTAGTGCCTAGGACATCTTAATATAGTAAGGAGCTCTTCATATAGCTTGGGTTGTCAATCCAAAAGCTCACTTACTATCTTCTTGTAAAACAAGGAAATAAATTTCGAATGGTACCAAACTCTCTCAGAAGCTGATACAAAGATAAGAATAGTGTAGGGACATCATGTAAAACTCCAATACAAAGGCATCAGATAGTTAAGAGACAACTTACTGTAAAGAGGGCCAGTTCAAATAATATATCACAGAAATCAAATATCAGGAAGTGAGTGCAGTGAGGAAACATAGAGAAGATATTAGTTAACATGAGACTGATACCCAGATACACAACAGAACCACATAAGGGAATATTAATTTATGAATCCTTATATGACAAAGGCGTTTTAAAAGCACCCTCCTCAAGCAACTAATATAGCAGAAAACATGGATGAGGTGAACATGGAACAGTATATCATGACTAGGCCTATTTAAAGCGCTTGACTAATTCCAGAAAGGGCACCAACAAAGATGAATCCTTACTGCAAACTAGTGAGCCACTCGCATTCTAGAACATGATACAAGAAGATAAATAGCATGAAATGAGATATTGTATTAACACATAAGAGAGATTACATACTGTGAGATACCAAAGACCAGAATCCTCATTACAGTTATAACTCCTCCTCACTGAGACCCTACGGGCTCTGAACCTTCATACAGAAATATTACAAAATGTATACAAGAGCCTTTTCACTGCACAGTTTGCTGATAGAAATCTGGAACCCTTACAATGTCTTTCTTTTCAGCTTTTATAGAAGGGATAGAGAATTCTAGAGAAGGAGGTAGATGGAAAACATTTAATGACTTATTTTGAATCAGATGGCGGAAAACATTCGCGCCCACACTATGAATGACTGAACATAAATGACTGTACTTTACGACTTATTTCCGGAAATGAATGCTGAGAATGAAAATCTGCCTACAAACAAGACATAAATAATAAAATATGTAGATATTCGGCTCTTTACTAGAGGAGGAAGATCTGCAGCAATTAAACCTTGAGGCGCCTGCTTCTGTACGTGGTACTTTCGATCTACAGGTTTTTGAATTTAAATTTGAAACCTTTTTCCTGCCGGACACTGAATTCATCGCTCCTTCATTAATAATCTGTTGCTGCATTAAAGTTTTCATCCGCCCAAATGTGCCTTTTTAATTTTCTCTGGAGGGCTCTATAGATTGGAATATCTTCCCTTGATAGAGGTCACATCATAGTGACTCCTGGATCCTTTCCGCCCACTTCGTTTCCACAACAAGTTCCTGCAAAAACAAAAGCCTGTTGAATAAAACTAAACACAGAGAGAGTGGACGTAGTGAGGTTAATGGAAGTGGTGGCACAGATTTGAGAGGATGATGAGATGACGCGGGGTAGCGAAAAACACAGAGGAACAGCAGAGAAATAGGAAGTGAAAATGAGGTAATACAAAGGGAGGATGATAAGTGCAAGGGGCAAAGACATCAAACAGAAACATTAAAATGCAACACATAAACAGAATATGTGAATAGTGGAAGGAACAACAGATGACACGTGGGTAGATGACGAAGAATGGTGAAACGATGCTAATGGCACCAAAACTCAGAAATTAACTTTCATGGGAGTTACAAAGAAAAATGTGACAAAACAATGGAGCAAAGGCTTTGGAAGTGGGACCCATAGCGCACATCGCAAATTCACAGGTGGAGAAAATGCGATGGAGGGAGCGATGGAATAACCAGAATCTGTGCTCTGCGCTATGCGAGGGGCGTGACCGGTCGAGCGCGGATCGCAAAAACGAAAAATGCGATGCCGAAAAATGTCATGAACGGGAAACTGCGCTTTTGCGATGGGGAGGAAAATGCGACAGCGCAATCATGCGATTTGCGATAAACGCTCTAAGGGGCAGCGCTTGGCTATATGGATGAAAGGAGGGGCGGAGCTAGGGGAGAAAGGAGCTAGGCCTTATATAACTTTTAAAAGTAGATTTTAGCCTTTTTTCAATGTATTTCTGGCTCGGGAAATGGCAACGATAAGGAAGAAAAAGGGGACACTAGCTAGAATTTGAATGTAGGGGCTGATTTTATACAACATTGGCTCCATCTGGGGATGGCATGTTCGTCCTCGGGCATGCCGAGAATGCACAGACCTCAGACCCTCTTGTGCGTGAATTTCATTCTACGATCCCTTTGCTTTTCCTCAAAACTTATCAGCTTATTTATACTATTTACATTCAAAATTGAAATCACACTTACATACATCATATACATTAAAATACATCAAGCCTGGTTTGCTTGAGTCAGTACTGAAAGTAGTGTTTAAGGAATTGTCCATTCACAGGGGCGTCCAGCAGATCACCCTGTAGGTTTTCTAACATGAAAGTATTATTTCTCCCTAGATTCATGATTTTGAATGGGCCAAACCACAGTGGATCAAACTTAGCATGCTTGCCCTTTTCTGCTCTGCGAACATCCCACCTGAGAACCAGGTCTCCAACTTGAAATTTTATATATTTTGCATGGCGATCAAAAATATCCTTCATTTTTTCCTAATACTCTACCAGTCTCTTATTTGCCTGGTCTCGTGTTTCCTCTAATTCCACCAATTGGTTTATTCTTCTGATCATATCATCTGGTTCTTCCTGACTTTCCTGCATGAAACGTGCCACTGGTAATGCCAATTGCAGGGGAAACACAGCAGCTCGCCCATACACCAGCTCGCCCATACACCAGCTCATAGGGTGACTTCCCTGTTGCTCTCTTGCTCGTTATTCTGTTCGCCCATAGGGAAAACTTTAATTGAGAATCCCAATTCTTCTGATTCTCACTTATTGTTTTCTTTAGGGCCCTCACCAGGGTTTTATTAGAAGACTCTGCTAAGCCATTCCCCTGTGAATAGTAAGCTGTGGAGTGAGTCAATGTAATGTTATACCTTTGGTAGAACTTTACAAACCTGGCAGACTTGAAAGCCTGCGCATTGTCAGTTACAATTCTAGCAGGGCAGCCAAACCTAGATATGATATTTTCCTCCATAAACCTCATTATTACAGCATCTGTAGCATTTCTGGTAGGTATGGCTTCCACCCATTTCATGAAATAATCTGTGGCTGTTAGTATCCATTTATATTGGCCACTTGATGGGGGATGTATCTCTCCTATAAAGTCTAATCCCCATTTCTGAAATGGTTCATTCACATGAATAGGAATCAAGGGCAAAGCTGCTAATTTCTGTCTTTCTGCAAATATTTGGCACTTGTCACATGCTCTGACCCAAGAAAAAGCATCTGAGTACAGTTTTGGCCAGTAAAAACCAGCCCTCAAGATTTTATGAGTTGTAGCCCTCCAACTGTAATGTCCTCCACAAATTCCTTCATGAAATTCTGTCATTACATTCTGCACCTCATTCTCTGTGAGGCATAACAGTAATATACCTAAAGGGTCTCTCCAATAGAGCTGTCCGTTGGCAATTACATATTTCTGGGATTTCATCCTTACATCTCTATATTTTATCTTATCACAACTTGGGGGACATCTAAGAGTTAAAAGGTATTCAACTATTTCTTTGTACCAAGGACTAGTTAGATATTTCATATGTATCTTTTGAGCGGCCATCTCCAGCCCTTGTTGTTCTTGTTCTTCTTTGGATCCTTCATTTGCTATCATAGATAAATTAATGCCTAAAGCTTGATGATTCGATTCAGATAACATCTTAGCAAGTCCCCGTCCTTTAATCAGCTTAATGGGCCTTACATCCAAATCATATTCTTGTATTTTTGCAATCCATCTTCCTCTTTTACCCTCGCTATCTCCCTGAACAAGAATGTCTTTGACAGCTGCTGTGGGGACATAGGCAGTAATATGAGATTGCAAGACATATGTTCTAAAAGATTTAAGTGACTTTACCAGGGCATATGCCCGCTTCTCCAATATATTATACTTCAATTCAGCATCATAAAGCACCTGGCTGAAGAAGGCTATAGGCTGTTCATATCCCTCTTCATTTTTCTGCAATAATACTCCGACAATTGTATGAGGCGAAGCAAATGAGAATATCATAAATGGATTTTTGTAATTGGGTCCAGCTAGCACAGGAGCTTCAGCGAATCCCTGTTTTATCCTTGTGAATGCATCTCTAGACTCCTGGGACCATTTTACTTCATTCTCCTTTTTCAACATATTAGTTATATGTCTAACTATCTCGGCATAGTTAGGAATGAACCTTCTCAAAAAATTAATTAGGCCTAAAAACACCTGCACCTCCTTCTTATTCCTGGGTAGAGGGATGTTGTTTATTACTTCCACTCTCTTAGGGTCTATTTTCACACCATCTTTTGTTACAATATGCCCTAAGAGTTTTCCCTCATCTAATGCAAATAAGGAATTTTGAGGATTGAGGGATAGGCCATACCTTCTACACTTTTCAAAAGTTCTTCTTAGATGCTCAATATGTTCATCATCATTCTTCGAAAACACTGTAATGTCATCGAGATATACCACCAAAAACTTGTCCCGCTCCCCAACAAAGGCTATATCCATTGCCCTCTGAAAAGTAGCTCCTGCATTAATTAACCCGAATGGCATCCTGGCATACATAAAGGTTCCCCATGGTGTAGAGAATGCAGTCTTCTTCTGATCCTCTAGGAAAACAGCCACCTGATTATAACCAGAAAAACCATCCATCATTGACATTCTGGACGCTCTCGCTACTTTTTGCAGGATGTGGTCCATCTTAGGCAGTGGATAATTATCTTTGAGAGATGCTCTATTCAAATTCCTGAAATCCACACACAACCTTATTTCTCCATTCTTCTTTCGAATAGGAACAAGGTTTGCTACCCACTCAGAGTATCTCAATGGCACAATTATTTTAGCTTTCAATAGCTTTTTGACTTCTTTTTCAATAGAGGGAAGCAGCAGAGGGTTTATCTGTCTGAGCTTCTGCTTATAAGGCTTTGCACCTTCCCTCAAAGGGATTTTATGTTGCATTATATTAACATCAAAAGTTTTTAGGTCTTGATAGGACCAAGCAAATACATATTTGTAAGATTGAAACAACTTCAAATATTTTTCTTTGTATTCTTCTGGGACTCTTCTAGATAATTTTACAATTTTGGGATCAGCATAAGTACCCAGATTCAAATCTCCCACTTGATCTTCTTCTGTCACCTTGTTTGGCTGCAATGGAATATCATATTTGTTAAATAGTCTTTCTAGAGGCACCAGACCTCTAGGTATAACATTTCCTTTCAGCTGTAGCACTTTATTTCCTGCTATTCTTTCTTCCCATCTGTTTTCTGCAATATTTTCAACTTCTTCCTCCTCATTATCATCAATCTCCATATTGGAGAATTCTCCCACTGTCTCCATGAATCTTTTCATCTGTTCATTGTCTTCAAATACCTACCAATGCTTTATGTTATCTGGAATGGATGGTCTGTAACGTACCTCCACTTCGTATCTTAGAAGTGGGTTCTGAGGAGGACGGAATGTACTGGCAGCTACAGCAAGAGAATCTGCTATTCTGTTTTGCTCCCGGGGCATGAGCTGTATGTTAAATGCTGAGAAGAAGTTTTCTATCATGTCCCACACTTCATTTCTATAAGCTCTCAGACGTGGATGCTTAGTTTGGCATTGATTTTTGATCTGTCTTACCACCAGCTCAGAGTCTCCCAAGACTTTTAAACTTTGGATGCCCATGTTTCTGGCTGTCTGCAGTCCCAACAATAGTGTCTCATACTCGGCTACATTGTTTGTAGCCTCATACTCCAATTTAAAGGACAGTGACACCCATTTCCCTGTAGGAGAGATTAATAATACCCCAGCTCCATTGCCTTCCCTTGAATTTGCTCCATCAAAATGCAAAGTCCAGATTCCTGATTCCTGATCTTCTTTAGGCTGCTCAGCTTGAATTTGACCAAAAAGGGGCTCATGAGCATAATTTTGATTTTCTTCTAACATTAAACATGAGAAGTCTCCCTCTTTGTTATAAACTGGAGAGTTCTCTGAACAGTCAGCCTTAGTTACCATTTTAACAAATCTAGTCTCCCTGTATAACCTCCTCTCCTGTCCTCCAAAGACTGGGACAGTAGCATATGTTAAATCCAATTTGATTGACCCACCAATTTTTGTACCCCAGGATCTTGACAGCAGCATGCCAAAGCGGGCTGGGATATCGGCAACCACAATGTCCATGACCACACTTTTTGCTGGAATTTGGGCCAAATTGACCACTAAATCCTTAATCATTCCCAAGCATTTAACCCTTTTGGAATCAAATGAATATAAGTCTTTGTATGGTCTTGTAATCTGCAGCCCTAGTTGCTCCATGACAGACAAAGGCATAAGATTATGGGAAGCCCCAGAATCTAACATACAATTGTGCAACAACAGGTCATGAATAACTAGGGACACGTAAAAGGGAGGAGTAGAGGGGTCTATCTCCTCAACATGTGGGCCAAAGACTACCATGGGTCTTTCTTCTTGAAGGTTTAAACTATCAAGGACGATTGGTATTTCAGGGGGAAGAATAAAGGAAGTAACTTGGGACTGATATACAGGCTGCTTTAATAGTTCAGTCAGAGGGACATGAATCTTAATTTTCTCAAGTTATTTTTGTAAATTAAAAGCAGAAGGGGGCTTTTCTATTACAACTTCTTTAAATTATTTATTTTCAGCTGAAGACTTAATTTCTTTCGACCCTGACTCAACATTGAGGGGACTGACTATTTTTGAAGAAGAAGGAATCTGATTATTAGACTGTGGGGGAACGTTTAGAGGGTTCTTACCTTTTTCTATGCTTTTCTTTGTTGCTGATTCCTTCTGAGTAGGTGCTTCTTTCTGAGGTGGCTCCTCCTCTTGATCTTGAGTTCTGGTCCTCTTTCTTGAAGATCTGAGATCATACTTTACATTGAATTGTGCTTGCATGAAATCAGCAAATTGCTTACAATAATGATCAATCTTTGCTTATTCTTCTTCATATTGCAATGGGCATTCCATATCATCATTATTTGAAAGAGCCAGGTTTGATTCTTCTAATTCATAAGCCGCAGCTTCAGTGGAGTCTTCTGCTGGACCTTCCAGATATAAGGGATGAGGTACCTGGTCCTGTGATTCCTTTGCTTCTCTTGGCAATATCTGCAGCAGTGGCCTTCTATACTGAGGATTGTATCCTCTGTTTGGAGCATTGTAATAGTTCTTGGGAGTTGCATTTTTAGCTTCCAGTTCAAGCTTGACCATCTTCTTTATCATTTTTCTTATTTTGTGCATCTTGTCTGAATCCTTTTCTTGACTAGAAGTGGGAACCTCTTCTTTGCCTCTCCTCCTAGTATCTTGTTCAATTTTTCCCTTCAGTTTCCCAGTGGAGGCAAAGTTTGCTTCCAATTCCAGAGCATCTGACTGTGCATCATCTAAAGTGGCAGGTTTTCTTTCTCTCAAAAAGAATCCAAAGTCAAAATCAAAGGCTGCTATAAAAATTATCTTGGCAGCAGCTTCATGGGGCTTCATTTCAGGAGGCAGGCTCAGATATAACTTGTTGAATATTTTAACAAACTCTGATACCCCTTCATTCTGTTTCTTCTTCATAGTATTAAACTCAGTGAGACGCTGACCATGATCCTTCTTTTCTCCCCACTTCCTGAGAAAATTATTCTCCATTTGGTCCCAGGTGGTCACAGAATTATTTCCCAATGTCTTAAACCATTTTCTGGCTTCACCCTCCAAAGACTGCACAAATAATCTCAAGACCACATCCAAATGTTCAACATTTAAGTTCTCTGCAAAAGAGCAGAAAGTCTCAAGATGTTTCTGAGCATCAACTTCATTTTCACCATTAAATCTCGGCAGGATCTTTAGATAATCCTGTGGCATATCATTTAGCACTTGGGGTAAGGCCAGGGGTGCGTATTTGTTCAAAAGAAAAGCGGGAACATTAGCCATTGGGGGAGGTGGGGGTTGAGCAACAGTCTGAAAAACAAATGAAGGGAGGGGAGTAGGAGGAAGTGGAGTATGAATAACAATGGGAATATATTGCACAGAAGCCTGAGGGGTGGATGGGAATAGTTCACGGTTAACAGCAGCTACTTCTGTGACCTCTTTAATTTCCTCGGCCTCGAAAGTAGGATGAGAATCCTCTTCAATCCAGGCACTTCCTCTACGTGGAGTTTCTGAGTAAAATTTGGGATTTTCTGTTCTAACTTCTTGAGAAGAAGAGGGCGGATAATCTTCAACGGAATGTTCAGGGTTTTCAGCACGAGTTGACTTCCTCTCCTTCCAAACTCTTTTATGAATGATCTTCTCTGGGTCAGACACGTAAGGTGTTTTCGGCTGAGAAGTATCTGACCTCAAATGTGGCTTTCGGGAAGCCAGGACTACCAATAAAATTTATCAAATAAAGAACAGTGGAGTCGCCAAGGTGAGAGATACGCAACTCTTCAACTCTCTGTGCTCACCTGATTAGAGAGTGAAAACAATTTGTCGAGGCCCAGGGAAACTGATATTCTTGAATTCGATCCCCGACAACGGCGCCAGAAAGATGTTGTGGACAATTTTTTCACCCCCTAGAGACAGTCTAGAGTTGCCATAGACCAGTGCCTAGGACATCTTAATATAGCAAGGAGCTCTTCATATAGCTTGGGTTGTCAATCCAAAAGCTCTCTTACTATCTCTTGTAAAACAAGAAATTAATTTTCGAATGGTACCAAACTCTCTCAGAAGCTGATACAAAGATAAGAATAGTGTAGGGACATCATGTAAAACTCCAATACAAAGGCATCAGACAGTTAAGAGACAGCTTACTGTAAAGAGGGCCAGTTCAAATAATATATCACAGAAATCAAATATCAGGAAGTGAGTGCAATGAGGAAACATAGAGAAGATATTAGTTAACATGAGACTGATACCCAGATACACAACAGAACCACATAAGGGCATATTAATTTATGAATCCTTATATGACAATGGCGTTTTAAAAGCACCCTCCTCAAGTAACTAATATAGAAGAAAATATGGAAGAGATGAACATGGAACAGTATATCATGACTAGGCCTATTTAAAGCGCTTGACTAATTCCAGAAAGGGCACCAACAAGGATGAATCCTTACTGCAAACTAGTGAGCCACTCGCATTCTAGAACATGATACAAGAAGATAAATAGCATGAAATGAGATATTGTATTAACACATAAGAGATATTACATACTGCGAGATACCAAAGACCAGAATCCTTATTACAGTTATAACTCCTCCTCACTGAGACCCTACGGGCTCTGAACCTTCATACAGAAATACTACAAAATGTATACAAAGCCTTTTCACTGCACAGTTTGCTGATAGATATCTGGAACCATTACAATGTCTTTCTTTTCAGCTTTTATAGAAGGGATAGAGAATTATAGAGAAGGAGGCAGATGGAAAACATTTAATGACTTATTTTGAATCAAATGGTGGAAAAAATTCGCGCCCACAATATGAATGGATGAACATAAATGACTGTACTTTACGATTTATTTCCGGGAATGAATGCTGGGAATGAAAATCTGCTTACAAACAAGAAATAAATAATAAAATATGTAGATATTCGGCTCTTTGCTGGAGGAGGAAGATCTACGGTAATTAAACCTTGAGGCGCCTGCTTCTGTACGTGGTACTTTCGATCTATAGGTTTTGAATTTAAATTTAAAACCTTTTTCCTACCGGACACTGAATTCATTTCTCCTTCATTAATAATCTGCTGTTGCATTAATGTTTTCATCCGCCCAAATGTGCCTTTTGATTTTCTCTGGAGGGTTCTATAGATCGAAGTATCTTTCTTTAATGGTGGTCACATCATAGTGATTCCCGGATCCTTTCCACCAACTTCATTCCCACAACAAGTTCCTGCAAAAACAAAAGCCTGTTGAATAAGACTAATCTCAGACAGAGTGGACGTAGTGAGGTTAATGGAAGTGGTGGCATAGATTTGAGAGGATGATGAGATGACGCGGGGTGGCGAAAAACACAGAGGAACAGTGGAGTAATAGGAAGTGAAAATGAGGTAATACAAAGGGAGGATGATAGGTGCAAGGGGCAAAGACATCAAACAGAAACATTAAAACGCAACACATAAACAGAATATGTGAAAAGTGGAAGAAACAACGGATAATACGTGGGCAGATGACGAAGAATGGTGAAACGATGCTAATGGCACTAAACTCAGAAATTAACTTTAGTGAGAGTTACAAAGAAAAATGTGACAAAACAATGGAGCAAAGGCTTTGGAAGTGGGACCCATAGCGCACATTGCAAATTCGCAGGTGGAGAAAACGCGATAGAGGGAGCGATGGAAAAACCAGAATCTGCGCTCTGCGATATGTGAGGTGCGTGACCGGTCAAGCGCGGATCGCAAAAACAAAAAGTGCGATGACGGAGAATAGCATGAATGGGAAACTGCGCTTTTGCGATGGGGCGAATATGTGATGGGTGCGCAAATCGCAAAGGCAGAAAGCGCGCTGGCGGAATATGCAATGAGGAGAAAGTGCGATGGCGCGATCATGAAATTTGCGATAAACGCTCTAAGGGGCAGCGCTTGGCTATATGGATGAAAGGAGGCGCGGAGCTAGGGGAGAAAGGAGCTAGGCCTTATATGACTTCAAAGAGCGGATTTTAGCCCCTTTTTCAATGTATTTCCGGCTTGGGAAAGGGCAACGATAAAGGGGGAAAGAGGGGACTCTGGCCGGAATTTGAATGGAGGGGCTGATTTTATACAACAATTACTTTGCTGGAACTTGCTGAAAGGTCTATTATCAGACCAGAAGGAATATTACAAGACATCCTAGTTTCTGTGGACTCATGAGAATATCCAGCTGACATTTTAGTTATTAATCCAAAGAATAGGATGGATGGACACCCATTGATACTTGGGCGACCTTGGTTGGAAACATCCGATGCTTAAATAGGCTAACGGATAGGAAACATGATCATTTATAGATGAGATTCCATAAAAAACATTATCATTTACCCACTTGCCAAACCAAGTCTACCCATGGTAAACATTCACAAGCATCCACATACATATTGAGAACAAAATATTTGTCCACATTTGACATTAGTTGAGGCTCTTGAATTTAAGGATCAAACTGAAGATGATGTAATCAATAATTTCATGAACCAACCATCTATATCTAGAAACTTGAAATGACAAATGCTAAAAATAGTTCTTGAAGATGAAACGCAAGAAGATCCCTTGGCAGATCTTGATGATCAACATATACCCACAACCGTTGTACGTAACAACATACCCATTGAAATTGAGCTAGGGAAAATTTTAAATATCAATGGAAATCTGGATAGCAACCAAAATCAAAGGCTCATAAAGGTTCTACATAAGTATCAGGGAGAATTTGCATGGGAATACCCATACATGAAGGGCATAGACCCTCAGCTATGCACCCATCACATCTATATTGAAAAGGAGGCTCGACCTATTCAACAACCTCAGCAGAGGCTGAATCTGCATCTAAAAGACGTTGTAAAAGATGAGTTGCAGAAGCTGTTGGATGTAAAATTCATTTATCCTATCTCGGACAGCAAATGGGTCTCCCCTCTAGTTGTCGTTCCTAAAAATAACGGGAAATGGAGAATCTGTGTGGATTACAGAGAACTGAATAAAGCAACACAGAAGGACCACTTCCCCCTTCTTTGACCAAGTCCTCGATACATTGGCAAGAAAACAATTCATTTCCTTTCTTGATGGGTTCAACGGTTACAATCAAATCCAGATATCCCCCAAAGACCAGGATAAATCAACCTTTACCTGCCCATGGGGTACATTTTCCTACTGGGTATTACCATTTGGATTATGCAATGCCCCAACAACTTTCCAAAGAGCCATACTCAACATTTTTTATGATTTAATAAATGAGGGACTTGACATTTACATGGATGACTTCACCCCATATGGTGATGACTTTGATCAAGCATTAGAAACGCTAGAAAAGGTATTGGAATGATGTATTGCTACCAAGTTATGTTTAAGTAATGAAAAATGCCACATGATGATGACCGAAGAGTAATCCTAGGACACTACATCTCTGTAGCTGGAATACTGGTAGACCCGACAAAAATAGAAGTAATCCTTTTATTAGCCACACCTTGTACGCAAACAAAGGTATGTAGTTTTATTGGATACATAGGGTATTATCGTAGGTTTATAATTTTTTTTTCACAAATTGCTGCACCCTTGTATGCATTAACTGGAAATGTTGAATTTCATTGGTCTGATAAATGTGACATTGCTTTTACAGAATTAAAGAAACTGGTCTCTACGACACCAATTCTACATGGTCCTAACTGGAAGCTGCCCTTTCACATTTCTTCAGATGCATCCGATACAACGATAGGGCAGTTCTTGGTCAATAAGAAGACAAAAAGCCCTATGCTATTTATTATATCAGCAAAAATCTCACTCCCGCTGAATTAAACTATATAGTGATTGAAAAAGCATTCTTGGCTGTCATTTATGCTATCAATAAATTTAGGCATTATATAACTGGATATCAAGTACTCCTGTATACTGATCATTCTGCCATTATATATCTTGCTAATAAACTAATCATAAATGGGAGAATAACTCATTGGTTTTTGCTTTTGCAGGAATTAGATATAACTATCAAAGACCGTCCAGGGAAGGAGAATGTGGTTTTAGACTTCCTATCCAGGATTCCGAAGACAGATGACACACTAGCAATGGACGATCAGTTTCCTGACGAACATCTGTTCGCTGTAGCAGTAAAAACACCATGGTACACAGATGTAGCAAACTATTTGGTAGTAGGAAAGTTGCCCAGACATTTGACATTAAGGGAACAAAAACTGATTGTACAACGCAATGCTAGGTTCTAATGGATCGGTGGATACCTCTTTCATACAAGGGATGACATGCATATACGCAGATGCATTCGGGAAGAAGAGATTTATGACATCCTACGGGACTGTACCGATGAACCTTATGGTGGCCATTTCGAAGATCGCAGAACGGGGCATAAAGTATTACAATTAGGTTATTATTAGCCCACGATTTTTAAATATGCAAAAAAATATGTCCAAGCGTGCGATAGTTTCCAAAGAATGGGTCGCCCGAGCCAAGCTGATGAAATGCCACTAACCCCACAATCGGTAGTAGAACCGTTCGAACGATGGGCACTGGACTTCGTTGGACCATTCAACCCACCATCGAATCAGAAAATCTACATACTAGTTGCCACATATTACATAACAAAGTGGGTAGAAATGATGGCCTTATCAAGAGCCACAGAATAATCTATAACAATAAAATTATAGCCACCCTGAAGTATCACCATATCATCCATAGAGTCACATCTCCTTACCACCTGCAGGAAAATGGGTAGGTCAAAAGTACCAACAAATTCCTTGAGGAAATTCTTACTAAAACAGTATCAACGCATTTCAGGGACTGGGCCAGTAGACTACCAGAGGCCTTGTGGGCTTACCGCACAACATGGCGAAACACCACCGGATATTCTCCGTATCATCTAGTATTCGGGAGAGAGCCTATTTTTCCTATTGAATTCGAAGTAAATACTCTAAGGACAACTCGGGAGCTAGGGATGGACTTTACAGAGACCCAGATTAAAAGACTCCAGCAAATAAATGAACTAGATGAAATACAACTACTAGCTTTGCAATGCATAACAATCATACAACAACAATGAGCCAAGTGCCATGACAATCTCATCAAAGATAAGACATTCCAGAAAGGAGATTGGGCACTTCTCTATGACTCCATATTCGAAAATTTTCCAGGTAAGTTACAAACAAGGTGGCTCGGTCCATACGAAATTCAAGTAGTACACAAAAATGGTACGCTCACCTTGACCACCATAGATGGGTCCAGTTCTACATTTCAAGTCAACGGGCATAGAGTGCGCCTTTATCACAAACCTCTTACAAAAGAGTCTTTCTGATAGCACGTACGCAACGATCCTACTATCCAAATTCTAGTAGAAGGGGGTGACAACCCCACAACTTTAAATACATAAAAAAACTTACTGTTTCTTTTTGTAAATATTGTATATAATTTCGCTCCAATTTTTTTATTTAATTTATTTATTATTTATTATTTTTAATTTTTACTTTGTTGTAAATTATTCATATTCACAATAATATCTTTTTCCTTCATTACCCCTTGCATTTTTCTTCGCTGTTTGAATCTTTGAAGGACTGCTGTTCAATCCCATTGAATAGCTGTTGTTCAATCGGATTGAACAATCTTATTTTTTGCGTTTTTACTTTTGCTGTTCAAACCTTTGAACGAATGCTGTTCAATCCGATTAAACAACTACTGTTAAATTGAATTGAACAACCGTGTTTTTTGTGTTTTTACTTCTGCTGTTCAATTGGATTGAACAACCGTGTTTTTCATGTTTTTTCTTTTGCTGTTCAAACCTTTGAACGACTGCTTTTCAATCCGATTGAATAGTTGCTGTTCAATTGGATTGAACAACCGTGTTTTTCATGTTTTTACTTTTTCTATTCAAATCTCTAAATGAATGCTATTCAATCTAATTGAACAACAATGCTTTTTTTTTTCGTTTTTTCTTTTGCCGTTCAAATCTTTGAACGACTGCTGTTCAATCCCATTGAACAACTACTGTTCAATCGGATTGAACAACCGTGTTTTTTCATTTTTACTTTTGCTGTTCAAATATTTGAATGAATATTTTTCAATCCAATTGAATAGCCGCTGTTCAATCAGATTGAACAATCGTGTTTTTGCGTGTTTACTTTTTCTATTCAATCCAATTGAACAACTGCTATTCAAACGGATTGAACAACAATTGAACATCTCCTATTCAAACATGTTATCACACAATACATAGTCTTATAACAGTATATCTTCTACACTCTCGAGTAATATTTCCCTTTGACATAAGGATTTAGGAATAATGGGTATTAATTGTATTGGAATTCTTTTTACTTATCACACCATCCCTAAATCTTAAGGAGTTAATGAGCCTCCCTTCATGTATAAAGAATAAATATTATGCTGGCATGAAAATTTTTAAGAGAGATTTGGGGGTCTCATCACGAGCCAACCTACCATGATCAAAGGGCGTTCAGCAGGTGACATGCCCATAATGGCCAACACACCATGGTAATGACCTTCTCAATTTCTTGAAGGACAGGAGGTATCTTCACGAGCCGACCTGATCACTTCGTTATAATCCTAGTGAATGGCACTGTGACTATCTGACCACCACACCAGCACAATGGTCTCTTCATAAAACAAAATGCATAATTTTCAAAAATAAGTACTATGTATATATGAAAATTTTTAAGAGAGAATAAGGGGTCTCATCACGAGCCAACCTACCATGATCATAAGATTTTACCAAGTGACATGCCCACAATGGCCAACACACCAGGGTAATGACCTTCTCAATTGCTTGAAGGATAGGAGGTCTCATCACAAGCCGACCTAATCACTCTGCTACAACTCTAGTGAGTGGCATCTTGACTATCTGGCCACCACACCAGCACGATGATCTCTCCATAAAATTGGAAAAATGACTACTATTACATAAAGGATTCTATCTCATTCTTAGGGTTAAAATAGCAACCTTGTCGAGGCTATGAACGCCTGCTGACAGTAGTGGCTCTGCTTGTGGTATGAAAAAATGTTCCAACGATAGCCAATTACTCTTACATATACCATATCTCCTATTTTCTTCCATTCCCAAGATAAATCCACTAGTCGAATTAGTGATAATACTATTTTACCACATAAGTAACTATAAATGAACTATGATTTCATGTTTGAATTCTGGGATGACTCAACCAATCATTATCTATTACAGTCATGCTTTCGTCACACCATACCATTAAATAAGGACATCCTATCATAATAATTGCTGTACTACTTTCTTCCCTTCTTCGGTCACGTCCGCATGAGATGCACTTATGATGAATTTCAATTTTGACCTTTACATTGCACACGTTCATAATTGTTACAATCACCCCTCTTTCCTTGAGCTCCAAGGCCATAGACACCGTTCTCGCGTACAGACTGTGATTACTGACCCCTGATATTTTCCCCTGTATGCATTCATGATTGATCAAATATATCTTGTACTTAAGGACATGGATACCCTTATTTCGAGAGGGGGGTGTAAATATCCATAAATATTAAGCATGCGATTTCCCTGCACAAATTCCGTTGGATATGCCGATAAGACCAAAGAATAATTGCAATTACGATATGAAGTTAGCTACATTTATGATAGAAGGCTGCAATTTATCTTTCTCTTGCATGCAATGTTTATTCTAACCAACAGGGCTGAAAGGAAACACAAAAATAAGGAGAATTTAGCTAAATAAATGCATCAGCCATGGGAGGAAAATTTCTGCAGAATGATCCTACGACCTTCCCAATCTCAGACGCAACTCGCACCATCCTCCAGCAAACTGGCTGGCTACCATACTTACACAAATTGAAAAGATTTGATACAGAGATAAAAATTTAATTCCTAAAGAACCTACAGGAGGGACAAACTAGGCTAAGGGGAAGGAATATACCGGTCACAGAGGATATCATTGCTGAAGTCTCTGGAATACCAGAAGAGGGAGAATGATGGGATGAAAGCACCTTTTTCTACGAGAAGAAATCACAGCGTATCAGGACCTAGGAGAACCATTGGAACGAAAAGGAAAAGGGATTAACCCTACCTCTCTACAACAACCGTGGCAGGAATTGGAAGCATTCATCCAAAGATTCATCACATGCGATGGACACAAAGATGTGGTAAAACCCCGTCAAATAAAACTATTAGCTGTTCTTAAACAAAATATTTCAGTTAATTTGCCTTCTTTCCTAAATTCTGTATTACACGACACTGTTGTTCAAATGAGAAAGGATAAAAACTCCAAAGCAGTCGTCAACCACCATGGTTTAATCAAGTTAATCATAATGCATGAGTTAGGCAAACAACAGACATCCTGGGACAGCTTTGTTACCCCTGCCATGCAGGCACCTGAGGAAAATCCTGTCGGGACCAAAATTGAGCTCGATAGAATGAACATAACTAGAAGAATAAGAGGGAAAAGGACCCATGGTTTGACCTCAGAACAAAGCAAGCGAAGACGGTCTGAAAGACTTCAATTACAACAAGAAACCTCAGAATTATCTGAGGAAGTAGGGCCATCTCACTCACCACCTTCAAGCCCTCAAAACATACCATTACAAGACTATGAGGAAGAGGTGGCTCGAGTTATAGAGCAAATGAGGGCATCCTGAGAAACTAGAAGCCCATCTGAACAAGATGAAGAGCAAGAGGAATCGTTAAACCAATCTGCCATCACCAAAAACTCTGGCCACATCGAGATATTACCCAACTAAGACGAATCATAGGCTTTTAGGGCCTTTTCTCCTCTTGAGAGTGATGGGGTGAATAGGGAAGAGCAAGCAGAAGGGGTAGTCGAATATGAAAACCAGTCAGCAGACACCATCCCCTTAGAATAAAATGCAAGCATGGAAACGTTCCCTCTAATGCCTGAAGGGAATAGTATTTCAGCCAGCCGAGATATGAATACATAAGTAAATTATGGAGTACAGGTAGACAATACCATCACTGATAACCTTGAAACAGGCACCACCATTCTTGGAAATGAGGTTGCTACTCCTCCATCCACTGCTAAAACCAGGCCAGAAGAGAATTTAGCTGAAAATAAGTTAAAGAAAATGAGCAAGACTTGCAAAAGGTTAAGGAAAATGGTAAAACATTTGAGGAAGAATTTGAAGGAAGTAAGAAAGGCTCGGAAGCCTAAGAAAGAATTTTCCACCACAGAACCCTAAACAGAGTTTGTCACCAATTTAATAAACACTGCTAAGGTTGAAACACAAAATGACTTGGTAGACACTGCTGAGATTGAGGTACAGACAAACCTAGTAGACACTACTGAAGCCTATGTACATACTAGGATGGACTTCATAGAAGAAAAGGAAACCCAAATGGAGGAAGCCCCTGCCTACACTCCTATAGTAGAAAAGACTGGCAATAAAAAACTGCATAATGAATTAATTCGAACGTAGCATAAGTTAGCACAATGCAGAAAGGAAGTAGTGTCCACACAAGAGTATTAGGCACTGTTAATGAAAATGATAGAAATTTCTACAATGGAGGATGAGACATTTTCTCAACTTAGAGAAGCACAGGCAAAGGTAAATAAATCACAAGATCAGGTGGAAAAAGCCAAGAAACAAACCACTATGGTTTGCTCTCTGTACTCTGATGTGCTAATATGCAGGGCAACAACCACCAACTATGCCCTATTTATAGTAGAACTGTATTTATTACTGAAGATCAAGGCCATCAGGGCAGGGAATCCCACAAATTTTAAAACCATAGAGGAATTCGCCCATTGCTGCAACAATCAAAATGAGCAAGGCCAACACCTTTTATGTGAACTATACACGCATAACTTCTTCCTAGAGGAGGAGAGGGACAGTAATCCCAACCCCTTTATAGAAGATATCTAGTTCTAGGCTTTCCTCTCTTTTGCTAAGAACCAGCTTCGGTGGGCTAAAGCCTACAACATTTTTCCAGAAGAGGGAACATGGCCTAGACCTGTGGGTTAGAGGAGAGCCTACTAGACCCCTGTAGCTATTCACCCAACATAATAATTTCATGCAAAGAAAGGGAGTAAGGACTAAACTAGGGCCTATCCATAAGGATATTATACAACATGGGCAGGAGTATTTCGAAGACATTCAGGAAGCAGCTCTAGCAGCAACCAAACAAAGATGGATGGTCTCCATGAATAATGTGAAAAACAGGGAGCCAATTGGCTACAAAAACTTCAAAGAGGATGCCTCAAGGTTGCTTTTATACATCAATCTGATCTTCAACATGGGCTCTACATGGATAGGGTGCAGGTATATATGCCCTCTCATCTGGTACCCCCTTGAGGGTTATGATCATGACTACGAACTACCAGAAGGGCACACAAACACTGCCTTTGCAAAAACCAGACAGAAACATGGTTTCAGAGCATACAAAGAATAAGTCTACCCTGCCTATTCCTTGACCCAGTTACACCTCAATCATTTGTTTGCACGAGGACCTACAAATAGGGAAGCGGGGGAGTATGTTGGGCTGAAAATAAGGTACGTTTTCACCCTACCTTTACCTCAAATTGTCATACACATTTAGGAATTTTTCCTCATCTTAATAGTAAAGGAAAGGAAGATTAATATAAAATCAAGAGAAATGAACTAACGGTAAAAGGGATGTTTAACAACGAGAATTCGACTTATTTTATCTTTATTCACAGAGAAACAAAGCAGTTGAATCGACGACAGTTAGAAGAAAACTGATAGTCAGAGATTAACGGAATCATAATGACTCCCATGGGCCGGCGAAAGACGGAAAGGCATATTCATGTCTGAAGAACTCAAACGATAGCCACGAGGAGTGGGCTGTTGTTTGGAAAAGACCGTTACCTCTGATTGAAATCTCCTTTAAAAAGACGAATAAAAATGAGATAGAGAGAGCTGAATATGGATTTTCTTCTATAATATACGTATCAGGACAAAACTGTCCAGTTGTATTCATGTGTTAAACTTCATCTTAATAAATAATTTTGGTGTTTTGGATAGTCATTCTCTGAGTTTTCCATAGCGGTCAACTTCTAGTGGTTTGGGCCCAGCCCTGGGAGTTTATGTGCTAATCTCTATGCTCTACATCCAATTACAGAATTTACATTTCAGTCATCGAATGCATTTCATGAGATATCATTTAATTGGTTGAATCATGAACATAAGACACTACAAATTTCTCTTTCATTAGAACAATTTATCGTTCATGCTTTTTGGCTTAAATTCCATATTTTCATAATTGTTAGATGCTTCCATCATTTCCTAATGATTTTATATTCGTTTCATTAAGCTTTAGCATGACTGCTGTTCAATTTTTTATATAGCTAAGAATTATATCTTTCCATCATTACTGTAAGGCATCTAGTTGTTAATTGATTCAGAACGATGTCAAATAATTAGTTTACAAAGGAATTCCACTACAAAATTAGATAAGCAATTATTGTTCTATTTATTGAAGTTGCTGTTCAATTTAGTAGGACTGCTGTTCAATTAATCAATGTGTTGTTCAATCATAGGTTTCTCTTTTCCGCGCTTACTAAGACATAATAGTTAACGAAATTTTGCAAATCCATTCCCCTTTGAATTGATTGAACTTAGAGAATTAGATAATCCTCTTCATGGTAATGTAGAGTATCTGTTCTTGATATCACTTTCATATACTGTGCTCACACTCTTGAAATAAAAAGACTTGCCCTGGGTTGACAATTGAATGACAAACATCGAAGTTTCCTGTAATGGTCACCTTTGTGAACCAACACTCAGCTAATTGTCTCAGACTATCATGAGAAAAACTGACCAACACATAGCTAATTCTCAGCCTCTAGATAGCTTGTTTTTCTTGCGCAATCCCTGATGGATGCAATCCCTAAAAGATAGGAATTCATGCCTTCCTTGACTGCACAAGTATCATGGGAAATCCAATGGGTGTTTGGTTGCATGTGTGCAACCCAATAATCCTACAACTGATAGTAAAATTCCCTTTCACCTAGAACTCAACTGGGTCTCCACTGGATCTGACATGCATGCAACTAATAATAGTAAATCCTCAGTTTCATGTGAGATCGCTGATTGTGAATTACTTAATATTTAATTCACTTGATCTCTCACTAGTGTATATTCAGTTACAACTAGAAAAACCGAGTTTAACTCACTTAACTGAGTTAAAATAATTACAACCTGCATTAACTAATGCACCACTGCACTTTAAACTTTGTTACAAGTAGAATTACTCTGCATGCCTCACCAACAACCTCTAACTCGAAATCCACTAGCTAACTGAGTTTATCACTCTTAGTTAACTATTTCAAGTTTACATTGAGAATAGAATACAATTTATTTTTCATCTTAATTAAGGGATAACTAAAATAGACATGCACCCAAAAATAGCACTATGGGCCCCACCCTAGAATGGGTGCTTAATGCAACTAGGTGTGGGTGCTAAAATTTTCTTGTTGAATCTCAACACAAAAAATAAAATTCATCAAGTATAAAGACCACCATAAGATAAAGAAGAAGCTCATTTTCTATTGCAACCATCAAGCTCGCACTCCCTCAGCTCAAAAAACCAATTTGCAGGGTCAAAATTTGAGTTTTTGGGTGGAACTTTGTTTCTGGAGGGTGGTGCTGCATTTTTTGAACATGAGTTTCACTTTTGGACAACAACATTGCATTTTTTGCTGAAGTGCACTACACTTCTGGGTAAGGCGTTGCGCTTTTGCCCAATTTTCCCAATAAGCACCAAAAATCTTCCAAACTTCCTCTAATCCTCCAACAAATTCTCCTGTCATATTTCATCAAGTAAGTAATACCATTTTATCACCTCCTTGCATTCCCAAATATCTATTTCATGGTGTTTTTGTTTTCATGAAAAATTGGTAGTTTGTCTAGTTGAAAACCTTAATCCCATCTCCTCATTCCCAATTTGATGCCCATAAATCCTGAATTCCCTTCCTACATTGTTATAGGTCAATTTGGGCACCATTCCCAATGACCTGGTTAACTGGACATCATCTCTAGGACCAATGATTAATTAAGGGTCTATCATTCCCTATCATTTCAAGGTTCTACATGCCCAAAGACAAGAAAAAGACAAATCAAGCAAGACTTTCATCAAGCAAAGGTTTCTAAAGTTTGAAGCTTATTATATAACATATGAGAGCTCACCAATGCAGGCTCTAAAGGGGATAAGTGCGTTGCATATGTAGGTAGCCCCATGCAAGGCTGCTCTGCAAAGCACTTCTCGACATTCACAGGTGCGTTGGTCACATTGGGAATGAAATTCTCATTGTTCCAGAATCTCCACTTGGCCAGTTCCTTCTAGAAGAGTTCACATGTGTCAAGCTTCGAATCCAAGTGTCCATTTGACATCTACAATATTGGAAACATGTCTTGCCTATTATTGCAAATTCATTGATTGCAAAACAACCTTCAGTTCATCTATAAATTGAGCATAGATTTGAGTGCTTGGTAACGAATAATTTGAGTAGAGAAATGCTGGAGAATTTTCAATTGAGAGCTAGATTTGTGTAACAACTGCTGGAGAGATTTATACTGTGATGAGGCTTGGGGATGTTGCTGGAAGGTTACTTCAAATCAGTCACTAGGTTGTAACCTCTCCTTCTATCATTAATAAAGAGTACATACTATTTTTCCCTATATGCTTCTGTATTGGCTTTGATTTTGCATATTGTAAGATCTTGGTTGATGTATATGGTTTATGCTTTACTGATTTAGCAAATTAACTTGAATAAACATCTACATTATTGCATCTTCTGCAGTTTTAGTGTTATTTCTTGCAGGAAGCATTTCGCACACAAACCGCTTGAATTTGAAGCTACAATGGAAGCGACAGAAGGAGCCATTTAGAAGCGCTTGGATCACAAGTAAACTTCTAATCCTCTTTGTGTGTCTGCTCTTAATTAGGAGAAATAGTCGTATAGTCTTTAATATGTTGTTCTAGACTAGCTCCTGTCTAAGGAAGTGTGATTTATCTGTAATTCACAATTCTGGCCCAACAAATTGGCGACTCCACTAGGATAGGATTTCTCTTAGTTCTAGGTGTTTAAGCCTCTGATTTGCTTTGTTTATCCACCCAGTAGTTGTTACTCATCAAAATTAAACATTTTCAAAGCCAAATTTGCAAAGAAAGTGAGTTAAACAATAGTATTTTTCCTTATACACTGTGCCCAACGCACCCTTGGTCAGGACACAATGCTTTGCATAACACTGTATCCCTTTCAAGCCTGCGTTGCAGAGCACTGTCTCCCCTTTGAGACTGTGTTGACCCTTGAAAACACCTAGATTCCCTTGAATTTTCCTTTGCAATTTTCTTCAGTTTGTGTTCTGCTGTGTTTTGAAAAGTTGATCCTCATTTTGATCCGTGACTCTATATAATTATTCCTCCTTTGACTGAAAATTTGTTCAATGTTTGTTTAAAAAAGTTTTTCTTTATTATTGACAAGTTGATTTCAAAGTACTTTTTATGGTCGCATTAAGAATCATTTGATTTCGAAATAGGAAATTGTCATAAAATATTCATTTCCTTAATAGGAGAAATTGTTGTTGAAATCCTCATTTTTCCTTCAAAAGATAAATTGTCATTTGTATTCTCCATTTCTCGAAAGTAAAAGGCATTTGAATTTTTGATTTAGTGCACTTAGTTTCTTTTCTGCATCCATAACATTAAGGAAACTGAAAAGAAAAACTTGCATTTGCATGTATAATTTTGTGTGTTTTGCAAAAGGAACATTAGGAAATCTGCATTTAGTTTGTTCTCATTGATTTGTTCGTTCACAAATTATTTTCTCTCTTCCCTTAGTAGCTAGGTTTTTCATTGACAAAATTGAAAGTGAAAGATTGTTTATCATTCTTAGCTTGCATTTTAGGAATTTCATACACATCATCGCGGTGAACCTTTGAAAGGAAAATTGTTAAGCAAGATCAACATAAAATTAATCTCAATTTACCTAACAAAGCATTGGAACCATAACGATAACATTTAGAAGGTCTAGGCTAGAGACGTGTTCTGGCGTCGTAAAAAATAATAGTTGTCGTTAACTTGTTTGCGATACATTCCGAGTGTGATACCTCACTCCACGTACGTAAGTATATCGTAGCTCGTCCACATACTTTCGGGTATATCAGGTGGTGTTACAGTACGATAAGTATAAAGGGGTGCTCTCACTATGTGGTTTCGCATCAGACATCGCTAATACGTACGTGGGACTCCACGTACCTTCAGGTATATTTGGGAGGAAAAATTTTAGGTTCTATCCATCCATAGTGTAAAATGTGATACATCGAACACAACATTTGGGGAGATTGCCTGCCCATAATTTTTGGTTCGCCAGGAGGTATTCTGCAGTTCACAGTTTCTTGGTAAACCCTTTTTCCTAGCATTACCTTTTTTTTGTTTATTTATTTTTTGATTAAATAAATCAGTAATCGTGGAAGAAAAAAATCCTATCCTCCTTCGTTCGCGTAGATTAGCTTTAAAACCACCTTTACCACCAGAAGTTACTTCTGGTAAGCGAAGGCGATCACGATCTGCTGAATCAAGTACAATCCGTACCTCTGGTGAAACATCATATTTTAATAAACCAGAGTTAGCTCAAATTGTTTCTACACATTCTGGTTCGTCTACTGTTGTCGTAACGGAGTCTTCACAGCTACCCGTGGTCAAGATCCATCCAATCAGTGAGACCATACCTCCTAGACCCGACGTTGTTCAATCAAAAATTGATCCAAATCCTGTCTATTCTTTGCCAGAACATCTAAATCTAGAATTCAAACAGCTAGAATTTGTTCCTACCTTGGTCATCCAACAAATTTCTGTAGCTATTGAAACTCCTATATCACGCAGTCAACTGTCTAAAATACATTTTGGGCCCGATGGTGAAATTCTTCCACCTGGTTTAATTACAATTGAAGAAATCCCACAAGATGATACACCTTTAACTCCAACTCATTTTGGGGGGGACCTTTACCTGTACGAGTCTTTTCCTCAATCGTTTCCATCTGCTTTTGTTGATCCTGTTCCCATTCAATCTCCCGTCGATTTTAAAGGGTATACATTTGGTCAAACAACCATGTATGAACTGACATCTACGGTTGGGACAACTGTTCCAATTATGTCAACTCCTACCCTCGCTACTCTGTCGATGTTCAGAACTTCACCGTAGTCATATTTTCACGGTGGCCCTACGGTCCCAACAGGTTACAAATCATTATCTGGCACTTTATCTGGTGCATCTTCAAGACCATGGTACTTACCAATGTCATCATCTGGTATTTTAACTGGTAATCCTATCGTTAGTACTGAACGACTTGATTAATTATATACATCATGAGGGCAATATCAAGTCGGTCCTTCTGGGTCAATTCCTTCAAGTACCATATCAACTGGACTCCCAGCATTTGGAGAGAAGTATTTTCCATCTTATTATTCTCCTCATGCTGGGGGGCAACCTTTGGTCACCCAATATGACAGTACTTAGTCACTTTTTGTTCAGCCTAATGTTGAATTGAATGTTTGTCAATGACAGCCCACTCTGCCTTTCCAACCACAAACGATTATCCATTCGTATCAACCGGTTCAACCTGTTACACCCACTTCATTACCACTTGTTAATACATCCTTACCCTTGTTATAGAATCAAAATACTGTACATCAACCTTATCAAGTGGGTCCTTCAACTCAATATCATCAAATGTTAGGTCCATAGACTCCAAATTCTTTGGTTAATTTACAACAACCTCTATCAGGAATCAGTTATTCACAAGATGGTCTATAATTTTATGGGGTATCACAACCGCAACCTGGTTATACATATCAACCGAATCCAAGTTATTCTAATTTGGGTTATAACATTGGTGGATAGACCCCTTGGTAACCTCAGGCGCAAATTCCTCAAACCTCATTTCAACAAGTATCATATCCAGATTTTGGTTAATAGAATCCTTAAGCGTTTACTATGAAAAACAACCCCTATCTGGGTTACCAGCAGCAGATTCCTTATGCTGGTGCTCAAAGGCCTGTTGCTCAAGCAATTCCATCTTACCTTGGCTATGCTCAACCTGAACTTAATAGACAGTTTCCTTTTGTCGCAACTTTAGAATTTCTAGATTTGATCGGTTAACCAATGAACCAATCAACTGTGTTCCTTGGTGGCCAATGATACCTCATAAATTACCCTCCGATATTCATAAATTCAATGGAAACCCTAGAGAAGATCCGTTGACTCATATCATGACTTATCATTTATGGTGTTCATCAAACTCCTTGAATGATGATTCTGTTCGACTACGTCTTTTCCAGTGTACGCTCACAGGTCCGGCTGCTAAATGGTACATTGAGTTACCTAGAGCTTCTTTTGACAATTTCACTGCCCTAGCTACTGTGTTTCTGACCCATTTCCAGTTACCTATCAGATAAGAAACTGGAATGGAACTCTTGACCAAATTCAAACAGACTAATGCTACTCACATCTCTGATCATATTCATGAGTGGCGTCGTCGTCGACGAATGGTTAAGACATTGGTTCCGGATCAAATACTTGCTGAATGGTTCATTAAGTCCCTATTACCATATATAACTGAGGATGTGGCTAAGGGTGGCGTCGTCAAAGAAGAGAAAGTTATCTCTCATTTCCAATACTTAGACTTGATTTATACTTAGTCTGACACACTCTATGAAAAAATTCCTAATGCGTTGCGATCTAATTTCAATGTTCCTCCTCAATTAAAGGACTCTCATGACGGAGACAGTTTGATAGGCACTGCAAACACACACCACACTACTGCATCTGATCCTGCTCCTAATTCTGAAATCCATGCCATGTCATTTGACAAAGGAAAAAGTGACAAGCAACCAGGAAGTAAGAAAAATGGGAAATCAAAGAAAAAGCAAACTTCTAACTCGCAGGAAAGGTCATCTGATTAATCGTCTGGACGATAGAAACCTCGTTATCCATGCATAATCTGTAACGAGGAACACTTTGTTAGGGATTTTCCTCACCGTGTTAAAGTCTCAAAAATCATCAAGACTTCCCATGCATCAGTTGTGTTGATAGACCCATTTCCAAATCCGGACACTAATTTGGTTTCTACGGATCCAACTCCTAGTTCCCAAGTGTTAATTTTATCCCCCACAAAACCTTCACAAGATATTTTGGTGTCACCGCATAATAAAGATTATGGTAGTCAGGCCACTGATCAACCTGCTACCTCGACAACGAATCCGTCTACGGAATTAGTACCGCCTACTGTTATTCCCGAATTGACAATTAAGCCACCAAAGGGAGTAATTCATAGATCGACATATAATCCTCGAGCAAGAGCTGCACAAAATTATAATATAGTTGAAGATTTGGCTCAATCCCCTTCGGCTATGTCTGCTCTTGAGGTATTAAAAATTTTTTCCTCCCAGAAGCAGGCTTTATCGTCAGCCATTGGTGGAATTGATCCGACTGATTCTAATCTTGTCGTGTTTAATCATACGGGCTATGTGCCGCAACTACCAGCAGAATTAGCATTCTCTATACAAGTAAATGTTCTCAATCACCTTGTTCATCGCATTATTATTGATGAGGGAGCATCTACATGTATTATGTCTTTAAATTGCTGTAAGTCACTTGGTTTTCCATGCTTGTCACAATAATCAACGACGTTGAAGGCTTTTGATGGAAGAACATATAAATCTTGTGGTATTATCAATAACCTGCATGTTGAATTAGGGGGAAAAAAAATGATTATTGATGTCAAGGTTGTTGACGGACCCCTTGAATATAATATTTTACTTGGAAGGCCATGGGTATATGCGATGACTGCAATTGTTTCTACATACTTTAGAATGATTGCCTTTCCTCATAAAGGTACAATCACAGTCATTAATCAACTATCCTTCTTTTCCTCCGCTTTGCAAGTAACTGGAAGCGTTATATTTTTTCACTTGCCCCAACTAGAAATTCAGAACATTGGTTTAGGACTCTTAAAGGATTACACTCTTATGGGAACCTTTGCATTATCGCTGCCTACGACGTCGGCATAAATTGCAAGTATAGAGACCTGCTACATGATCTCTTACACTCTATCTAGCTTAAGGGAGAGTACGAGTGATTCTGATATTTCTACGTTGGATGAATTTTTACCACCCAGCCCTTTCGAGCTGGCATAGAAATCAATATATTTGGCTTGGGCGGAAAATCTGAAATCAATGTCGCCAAGTGTTTGGGTTGATCGTTCCTTAGATTTTGGTACTCCATCTGATCCATTTTCCTCAATGTTTTTGACAGATGAAAATATTTTGGAAGCTGTTACACCAATTTTTGGTCATCTAACCTATTATCATTAGATGGACCCAAGTACACCATGTAAGACCAATTTTACCCTAAGTAAAATTGCTTTCACTATGTAAAATAACTTAATAAAGCACATTTATTAGGTTGTTTATGGTCTAAACAGGAAATCCCAAAAGGAAATATTAAACAAACCTATATTTGTTTGATTTTCCTCAAGGAATAATTAATTAAACAATAATTTAATTATTATTCCCGGTCATGTTTAACCCAAAACAAAGAAATTAATTAGATAAATCTTTATTTATCTTATTATTTTCTAGGAATAATTATTTAAATCTTATTTAAATAATATTCCTTGTTAAATATGACTAAATCACCCATAAATAATTAAATAAATCATTATTTATTTGATTATCCTTCAACCACTTCCTTAAAATGATAAATAAAGCATTTATTTATTTATTATTCACAAATAAAGGGATTTGACCCAAGTCAAATACTTTTTCCCTCCAACAAATATAATAAAATATTCCATAAAAGGTGGATCTAGATCTGGTTAATGTTATTTTAATCATGCACCAAGATCTAGAATGACCCAATATTTTGTTATAAATAGGAGGGTTTTTCCTACCATTCTTCACCTTTTGTTGCCTATTAGATCACTCTGGATCTATACTCTTGGTCCGACTTTGAGCCATTATCATTGTCATATTTTCCATTTTTTGCTGTGTGAGCTCCCTTTGAGTTCTATCTTTGTCTGGGTTTTCTACACCAACAGGAGAGAGAAATGCTAGATCTGAAGTGCTGAGGACTTCCAAGAACCGATCCCATTGAGGAGAATTGGAAACACCTTCTTGTTTTCCTCCCAGGTGCCCTTAATACAAAAAATTATTTCAAAAAATATCGCTCATGTCTTTTCTATTGGATGCATGGAGAAAAAACCTTATTTTTACTGCTTAATGTCTTTTTATGCATAGATCTGGATATTTGCAGCATTTGTCTTGATCAACTAACTGCAGATCTGAAGATATTAGCAGCCATCTTTTACTGTTAGGGCTGTTTGTTATGCACAACTAAAAGGGTATTTTTTCGTACACCCACACTAAGGATTCATCCTAACAACTGGCGACTCCACATGGGTTTTCAATTACGATCGCTGTCGTTTTTCATATTCTTGCATATCCAGCTGCTTCAAACCCTAGGGTTTCTCTTCAGCTTTTTGTTTTTCCTATTTTTATGTTTTTTTTCACCCATAAAACCCTAAAACATTAAAATTTCTAACTTCCGTGTGTTTCTGGCCCTATTGCGCAGGTAACAGACATCAGCCGCAACTGAGACGGAATTTTTTTTGAAATCTACCGCTGAGAGACCCGGAAGTGCAGGTCTCACTTTTCGGCCCAAAACCTGCGACCTGGACTACAGGACACACCTTTTAGCCTCAAAACTGCGACCTGGATAGAAAACAGGTCAGAACCTACGACCTGAACTTTGTTCTGTAGATTTTCTGAAATTTTTCTGGGTTTGTGTGAAGCTTTTGTCAGGGTTGTCCAGCCTCCGTCTCTGCCCATTTAGCCCTGTTTCTATTCTGTTTTTCTAGCCCCCTAGGGCTTCATTACCCTCCAATTTTTGTGGAAGATTTTTAGCTGTGGCAGGTGTCTAAATTTTCAGAGTTTCAGCCATTTCTTTTGCAGATCTGATACCTCATCTTCAGATCCATTTTAGATCAGCTATTTTTCCATCCAAATCACCTCATATAATTTTTTTTGGGTTTGCCTTTAGGGTCACCTCCTTTCCTCTACTGCCATTAGCTTTTTGCCTCCTCTTTTACAACAACCTTGCCTCTATCTCTTTGCTGTTTTCTGCACCTCTTTTCAGTAGATTTATCCTTTAGATCCCTTCCCCTCCCAACCTTAGATCTATTGGCTTGTTTTCAGTGTGTTTTGACTAGATTTTTTCCCTCTGTTAGACTAGTTTTTGAGAGACCTGCCTCCTTCGGTTAGATTGATGCATTGTTAGCTGTTAATTTTCTGTTATTTCAGTAATATATATTGTTCTCCGCAAGCTTATTTTCAGTTACGCAACACAATTTTTATTTTACTCTCAAAACGTCTGGGTTAAAAAATTAAAATTTACGCACGCCACACACTCACCCTAAGCGAAGAAGAGCCTGGTTAACACCGCCAGAAAAAGACTTTAAAACATTGTAAAGTTAATTGACACTGGACCTCTCTGCCCTTGTTTCGACATTGTAATCACTTGATTCTGCACCTCCCTACCCTTTTTGGTCGTTATTCTTCCATTTGTGCCATGTTTGTTGTCATCATTGCGCCCCCAAGGCGTATAGCCCAAAGAATTATTGGCCTTCACCCTCAGTTTCCGGTTGGTTGACCTACTCCTTCCCGCCCTCATCAAGTTAGTCCTCCTCCGAGTCCGCACTCCGACTCCTCTTCTAATTCATTGGGTTCTCCTCTTACTTCAGGTTCTCCCCCGTGTCACCTTCACTATGTCTGGTCTAGGGCCTAACGCTAGCAGTAATCCCGACCATAATGCCGGGAATGCTACTAGCGGAACCACCAAAGGAACTACGTTGGCTGTCCCCTTGCTCCCTTACATGGCAGGCCTCAGTCTCCCTAATTTCAATCAGTTGATCAATGACCCTATCCTCCATGATGTTGGTTGGCTTGCTATGCCAACCAAGCTCCCCTCCGAAATTCCCAAGTTCGAAGGCCTTGCTGCAGAAGATCCAACCAACCATATCCGATCTTTCCACATGTGGTGTTCATCCAATTCCATTACTGATGATTCCATCCATCTTCGGTTGTTCCAATGCACGCTTACAGGTGAAGCTTCTAAGTGGTATGTTGATCAGACCTCCTCTTCCCATACCACCTATGCGACCATTGCCCGAGCCTTCTTATCTTATTTCCATCTCCCTCTCCGATACGACACTGGTACCCAACTCTTGACTTATTTTTGTCAATCATCTGCAACCTGCATATCCGATCATGTTCAGGAATGGTGAAGAAGAAAGAGCCTATGTCGAGCTCCTACCTTCGAAGATACTGTCTACATGGAATGGTTCCTTAGATCTCTCTTACCCGCCATCGGCAAAGATGTCACATCACATTTCCCTCAAAACAAAGAAGCCACCCCCCAAATAGCCTTGAAATATGACCTGATCTATGCTCAGTCTGGTTATGTTTATACCGTCCTTCTAGACCTCCCCAGACCCGATGGCGCTAACGCCCTGGGGGCATCTCATTCTTCCGACGGTATCGTTGGAGCTCTGTCTCATCCATACACTCAACCTCCTCTAGGCTATGGCCTCCCTCCAGGAGGGGCGAGAACCTCCAGCACTTTTCCCCCTCCACGTACCATGTATCCAGGATATGACATGCCTCATCCTTTTTCCCAACCTCCTGCTTACCTCAATGTTGCCCAACCTAACCATTATCCTTATCCATAGCCTGGTGCTCTAGCTCCTCCAGCATTTGCACCTCCGCTTCCCTTGTATTCTCAACCCCAGCAACAACAACTACCACCCCCTCCAGTGCAATTATTTGCACAGCAGGGCGCGACTAATCTTCATTTTTCTCAAAGGAAGAGGAAAGGCAATCAAAACCAATCTGCCCCTAGTACTCGTGGACCTAATCCTCAAGGTATTGACACTAACACTGCTAACCAGCAACAGGGCACTCAGCCCAAGCCAGACAGACCCATTCGTACAAATAAGCCTTGTTCGTGTTGCGGTGTTTACGGTCATTACACTCATGATTGTCCCCTTTTACCACAGATGCGGCAGATGTGGGAGTCTCAAGCCACATTGCGAGGACAACATACCTCCCCTACTGCTCCCCCAAATGTGGCCACTACTCAACCAGCTATGTTTACCAATCCTTTCCCCCAACAAGGATTCGTTGCTACCCCACCACCTGACGGATAGGTGGCCACTCAAACTTCCCCTTCTGGTTCCTCCAATTACCAGATCCTCATGATGAAATCAGATCAACCTCTAACCGTCAACCTTAACCTTCAAACTCCGTCTCGTCAGTACCCCAAGCCTCCCGCTCTGTCTGTCCCTGAGTCACCTTCTTCAGGTTCTATAGAGCCTCTTTCAACGTCCAATGGTCCCTTGCATATCCCTGAGCCCAAAGTTGAGGTTCATACCAAGATTCCTAAGGGACCATTACGTCGAAATGCTGCTTCTGGTCTTCGTATAACATAGTAGATGATTTGGCACAATCTCTTGCTGCCATTTCAACATTGGAACTCCTCCAGTCATGCCCTTCTCAAAATAAGTCTCTACTATCTGCCATGGGCACTGTAGATTCTGCTGATGACCAATTGATTGTTTTCGATGCCCATCAATCAGAACATCCTCCTCTTCCTGCTTCTGTAGCCTTCCAAATCCCAGTCAAAATCTGGAACGCTAACGTTTCTCGGTGTATCATTGATGAGGGGGCATCCACGTGTGTGATGTCCGCTTCGGTTTGGAAACAACTCAGATCTCCTGAGTTGGCCCCTTCCACGATCACCCTTCGAGCATGGGATGGCCATGCCTCCCAGCCCATTGGCCTATTCCGTAATTGTTCTATAACTCTTGCAGGCAAGACTATTTGCGTTGACGTTGAAGTCATCGACGCCCCTCTTGATTATAACATTATTTTGGTGCGTAGCTACACCTATGCCATGTCTGCTGTCCCATCTGCGGTATACCGCAAGATGTATTTCCCTCATAATGGAAATATAGTCACCATTGACCAGTTGATGTATCATGAACCAAAATCTCAGACCCCCCCTGAGTCGACCATCTCTTCTGTAGCCAATAAGCAAACCGTCGATTCTTTGACCAGTGTCTCTCCCGACGTCTACAAAGAACCCTATTTTCTTGGAACCTTCCCTAGTCTTCCTCCTCCTCCTATCTCTAATGCCAGCTTATCGAATGTTTGCATGATGCAATCATATTGGGCTACCCTTAAGTGGCCTGCTTCAGCTATTCAACAACCTCAACCTCGCCCGCTGCAACCTGTTCCTAGCCCTTTGTCTCAGCCAGACAGACCTACTCCTTCTGGCCCTTCTCCTACAGCTGGTACCCATGAGCCCCTTTATCCTCCCGGGTCGGTTCCAGCAGGCCTTAACCATCTTGGAGCCGTCCCACCTGGTCATTACCCCCCTGGTCATATACCTTTCCTTACTTCCCCTCCTAGAGTCTATTCGGTTCCCATCATGGCCACCCTTTCTCTCCCCAACTTGACCTTGGGTATACCCGTCTGGTACCTTGACCCTCCAGCCTCTACCCCACCTGGTCACCCCAAACCCTACCTTGCTTTGACATCGGTTCAGCCAGTTCCCATAGCTTCTTCCATTTCTATAGTGCCATCAACACCTCAACAGGACCCTTCTCCTGTTGGGCCAGCTCCGGGAAAGAAAGGCAAAGCTCACAAGGGGGCATCCAAAGACAAGGCCACCCTGACCGACCATACCCCTCCTCCGCCCACAAAGCTTTGCGCCTTGTGTGATGTTGTCAGTCATGCCACCCATACTTGTCCCGAATTGCCCCATATTAAATCCATAGTTAAAGTCACGTTCCCTGAGTCAACGGTCCTTGAAGCCTCTATTTCTTCCTCGGCTGCATCAAAGAACCCCAAGACTATTTGTACCAACAAACCCTGTGCTCTGTGTGGTGTCCATGGCCATTATTCCCACCATTTTCCACACCTGACACATTACCATGCCTCCTTAGAGGTAGATCGAGAGTATGAGGTTGAACAAAATCATTCCGCCTCTCCCATACTTGTGCAGTATGCTTCAGGTCAGCTTGAGGATTTACTCACTACCATTGAAATTCCCCCTCCTGATGTTGAGATGACAGAGCCTACTACCACCATCCTCTACCTATCATCATCTGTGAGACCCTCGGGGAACATTCCCTTTGAATCCTCACCTATTGTTTTGCTCGACCCCCCTTCAGCAACCACCCTGGGCTCAACATCATTTGATCATCTATTTACTTGTTCTTTTTTCATCCCTCGTGAAAATCCATATGTGAGCCTTTCTTCCCATGCTGATGATTTAGGTAGCTTTGCAGCGTCATGTGGTTTCCCTTCCCCTCGTTATCCCATATTTTCCCGTCATGATGACCTCATGGAAGCCTTCTCCACCCCTTACCTTATCTTTCCCGCCCATAAACGGGATGACACCATTCGTGTATATGATGACCTCCGCAGAATGAGCACAAGCTATACCTCCCGTAGCCCTTATACACCACCCTCTAGTCGGTATATGAGTCATAGCCATCGTACCCAGACCACTCCCTCCCGCAGTTGTCGTTTGATGTCTACTTTGCACTCACGCTGCCATCATTGTTCTTCCCCCTCCCATTTATTGTCTTGTGACACTATTCCGGAGGACCTCCCGTCCACACCCTATATCGGTTACACTGATGGTGCAAGTCGCTATTCCCGAAATGTAGCCTCGGCAGGTTGGGCCATCTTTACCCCCTTGCATGCACTTGTTCTCTCGAACGGGGTCTGCATTGGTACTGCCACCAACAATCAAGCCGAATATGATGCAGTGCATGGTCTCTTAGCCGATGCCCTCTCTCATCACATCCTCCATCTGCATGTTCGTTTAGATTCCCTACTTCTTGTCATGAAACTAAATGGTGTCTATCCTATGCATAATCCTATCCTTTTTAGAGGATATTTACGAGTGAAACTTTTGATACGTGAATTTGAAATCATTACTTTCATTCATGTACCTCGAGAAAAAAATCACTACGTAGATAGCATTGCAAACCAAGTTCTAGATTGTCATTTATCACACGCATTTCATACAAGACAATAACATTCAAAATCATCAAAACGATGCATATCCATAATATGTGTCGTATAACATGTTTTTAGAGTCCATCTACTCTGATACATATGAAATGCCCATAGCATGTTACAAAAAAATCAAAACTGGGGGGCACCACTCGCCCCTACATACACACTGGGGGCACCACTTGCCCCTACATACACACTAGGGGGCACCACCTGCCCCACACCTAATAACTCTCTGGAGGATCCCAAGCCAATGGATCTGCTCCCACAACTTGTAGATCGTGCATCCCCTGACCGGCCATCGCCATGCACCGCATGACACCTCGCCATTCCGAGGGTAGACCAATACATGGCTCTATGTACTGGTCGTCTAAGTCTTGCCAACCATGCTCTGAAACACTGGTCAGAAGCCTCTCACATCTATGACGGATGTCCTCCAGGAGCGCGGCCGCATCCTCATTCTGTGTCACTCTCAATCCACTAGGGCCTGCAGCTCCTGATACTGTAGGACGTCCCATATATCCAGCTGGTTTTACTGGAGCTATATCTGCATACCAAAAGTACCCGAATTAGTACCATATATACTATTCATAAACTTTAACATGCACATAAAATATTAGTAACTTATCACTTACCATCGGACCCCCATACTCGACCAGGTGGAAGTGGCAAGTCCGGATCCCCACAATAACTCATCCCACTATAGGGATAATCGTCTATGTACAATGGAATCTGATCCCAATGGGAAAAGAACTCGGGTTGGAACACCCGCCCGACTGCCCCTCCTCCTCCTCTGCACAGTAGGTGCCCCCACCGGCGCATCCTGGGCTCTCTCGGGCCCCCATCTAGGAGCTATATACGAGGTTGCAAGGTCGATATCTTCTCAAAAAATAATGAGCACAATAAGGTCCCTTATGCACAATCATGGTTCACTTGCAACTTGCAAAGCGGCAGCTATCATTTATACAACAACAACATCAACTGGGCCCACCCATAGTAGGTCCCACTCAACACTTTCTCCACAATCATCATTTTCCCTCTAGTGATGTGATGGAGCACCTAGTTGCCTGGGATTTACAGCACCGCTACGGCCACAACATGGGTCTCTAGTCTCTCTAGGTCCCCGATCGATATCCGAGTCCCTTTGACTTGGAGGCTTGGTCGACAATGTCTCTCTATAAACTCCATGATGTTACTACCCCGCGGTAACACTAGCTGTGTATTTCCCACCATCCCTAGTGGTGGGATACCAGTCAGAAAATATAGATCCTGGACTATCAACTTGATCCTGTGCCCTTGCACTATAAAGACCTCATGATCTGGATCCCAATAATTGACAATCCGGGACAACAAGGGCTCTCCAGCTCTCATCAGAGGGTTCTCCACAAACTTCAAAACCCCAAACCTGGCCAATGCATGATGGACACCCTGATCCCCTTGGATCTCTGACCGTAATGTACCCAAGTCTCTCTCTCTCCAGTTGATCCGTATATCTGCCATATCTGCACAAAAACATTATCTTTGTCAGTATACTGATAGGAAAAACTGTATCCAACCACAAAAACCCAAATCTCAGCCCCAAAACAGCACTGAAACTACCTCCATATGACAGGTTGCACTTTTTGGCTAAATCCTGGGATAGGTTGCACTTTTCAGCTCAAAAAATGCATCCCAGGTTGCAGTTTTTGGACCAAAAAGTGCGACCCGGCCGTGAAGATGAAGGAGGGGCTGTTCTTGAGATTTAGGACCCTAATCTGAACTTTCAATCCATCCAAAAGAAAGAGTAGGATTAGGCATCTTACCTGAAACTGACAGATCTTTATTCCAACAGTCGGTTTGTCCGCTACGAGCGCTGCAAGGTTTAGGGCATTCTATCCTCTCTACATTCACCACAGCTACACAAGCAAATGAGTGAATTTGGAGGGAAAATGCCTTATTAGAAGAGAAACCCTCTATTTTTCGTTTGCCTACTGCGGCCAAACCGTAGCTCAGTTTGACAAACCGTCTGCACCGTTGGAAAGCTCTTACCGATCCCTCAAATGGGTATCTCTTAGTTTTTCGTGATTTGATACTTCACAAGGAAAAATTTTGTCCAAGAAGGGTCACTTCACCTCTCCTCCAAATCAGATTTCCTCACTTAAAACACTTGTACTTGGGGCACCACTTTGCCTCCATACTTGTCCTTGTTCGTGTTGATTTTCGTTATGAGCTACCATCTTGTACTCATGCTTTTATGGCCCCCTTTGGACCTTCACTGTGTGGCAGCATCATTGAGTCGCGCTTGCTTAGAGCATCCAAGTTGAGTCATCACCACATTCATGGAGTCTATCCTAGGTCCCTTTATATCCCATCATAGTCTTCCATGCTTCATTGCCTTGTCTCTCTCTCGTGTTGCCCATTATAACCTACCGTCCTACTACCCCTTATCCCTTTGATCTCATGTCAGTCGCTGCCGGGTTATCCATGCCCTTCATGCTCTAGCAAGGGAAGTCATCCATCCGCTACTCAGTAGCCCCCATTCCATCATCATCATTGGTGTCAGTCTGTCAGTCGCTCTATTATTTTCCTTCGTGCCTTAGTTGAGGACCTCTTATCACCTCACTTAAGGCGGATCTCCTTCTGTCGACATCAACTTATTCATTCCAGAGGACAAGTCTAGAAGGCGGTGTATCTTGGTTCCAGCTTCCACTCTTGTTCGACACCTCAGATCAGGCAAAGAGACTCCTTACAGTCCTTTGACTTGATTGTTTCTCAGTTCCAGCTCCTTCCAACACGATTGAGATGCATATGCTTGATGATTTAGTGATGCAGCAGATGAGACCGATGACTCCTGGGTGTGTGAGAGATGTTTCAGCCCTCACGAGGGGGTGGCCCTATAGGTAGCCCCCCACATGCTCGGATGACCTCTTCATCGTAGCCTTTGATGCAACTCCATATATTTTATGATGTCGGCCTTAGCCACTTGCAGCGCCTCTTTGATTTGCATGTATCAGTCAGATTTTGGGAGCCCTTCCTTGTTTATAGGGGCATTGGGGTTTTATTTGTATCTCATGTACTCAGATATTATTGTATAAGTCCTGGCTGTTATCCCAGGCACATCATGTATGTGGGATTCATCATTATATCTTTTATCTGGCTCATGTTTATGCCAACATGTACTTTAAAATTCAGTCCCTTATTTACTGGACACACTATTCTTTTGTACTTTGTCTCAGCAGGCATAGGTATGCCTCCCGCGCCGCCTTTAGCATAGGTACCCACTCATAACAAGAGACTTGTTACACCTGTAAGTCTCGTCTCCTCAGGGTCTAGTTCTTCAGCACATTAGTCTAGCTTACATTCCTCTCTCTGACTTCCCTTTTGATGTCTGGTGATTGAGTTCTTACAACATACTTCGGTCATACGATTTTCTCTTAACACTCGCACGCTGGGGGTTACACCAATTTTTGGTCATCTAACCTATTATCATTAGATGGACCCAAGTACACCATGTAAGACCAATTTTACCCTAAGTAACATTGCTTTCACTATGTAAAATAACTTAATAAAACACATTTATTAGGTTGTTGATGGTCTAAATAGGAAACCCCAAGGGGAAATATTAAACAAATCTATATTTGTTTGGTTTTCCTCATGGAATAATTAATTAAACAATAATTTGATTATTATTCTTGGTCATATATAACCCAAAACAAGGAAATTAATTAGATAAATCCTTATTTATCTTATTATTTTCTAGGAATAATTATTTAAACCTTATTTAAATAATATTCCTTGTTAAATTTGACTAAATCATTTATAAATAATTGAATAAATCATTATTTATTTAATTATCATTCAACCACTTCTTTAAAATGATAAATAAATCATTTATTTATTTATTATTTACAAATAAAGGGATTTGACCCAAGTCAAATTCCTTTCCCCTCCAACAAATATAATAAAATATTCCATAAAAGGTGGATCTAGATTTGGTTAATATTATTTTAATCATGCACCAAGATCTAGAATGACCTAATATTTTGTTATAAATAGAAGGGTTTTTCCTACCATTCTCCACCTTTTTTTCCTCTTAGATCACTCTGGATCTATACTCTTGGTCTAACTTTGAGCCATTATCATTGTCATATTTTCTATTATTTGCTTTGTGAGCTCCCTTTGAGTTCTATGTTTGTCTGGGTTTTCTACACCAACAAGAGAGAGGAATTCTATATCTAAAGTGCTGAGGACTTCCAAGAACCCATCCCATTAAGGAGAATTGGAAACACCTTTCTTTTTTTCCTCCCAAGTGCCATTAATATAAAATTATTCAAAAAATATTGTTCTTGTCTTGTCTATTGGATGCATGGAGCAAAACCTTATTTTTACTGCTTAATGTCTTTTTATGCATAGATCTAGATTTTTGCAGCATTTTTCTTGATCAACTAACTACAGATCTGAAGATATTAGCAGCCATATTTTGTTGTTAGGGTTGTTTGTTATGCACAGCTAAAAGGGTATTTTTTTGTACACTTACACTAAGGATTCATCCTAACAACTGGTGACTCCACTGGGTTTTCAATTACGAATGTTGTCATTTTTCATATTCCTGCATATCCAGCTGCTTCAAACCCTAGGGTTTCTCTTCAGCTTTTTTTTTTCCTATTTTTATGTTGTTTTTCACCCATAAAACCCTAAAACATTAAAATTTCTAACTTCCATGTGTTTCTGGCCCTATTGCGCATGTAACAGACATCAGCCGCAACTGAGACGACAAAATTTTCTGAAATCTACCGCTGAGAGACCTGGAAGTGCAGGTCACACTTTTCGGCCCAAAACCTGCGACCTGGACTATAGGACACACCTTTCAGCCTCAAAACTGTGACTTGGACAGAAAACAGGTCAGAACCTACGACCTAAACTTTTTTCTGCAGATTTTCTGAAAGTTTTCTGGGTTTGTTTGAAGCTTCTGTCAGGGTTGTCCAGCCTCCATCTCCACCCGTTTAGCCCTGTTTCTATTCTATTTTTCTAGCCCCCTATGGCTTCATTACCCTCCACTTTTTGTGGAAGAGTTTTAGCTGTTGCAGGTGTCTAAATTTTCAGAGTTTCAGCCATTTCTTTTGCAGATCTGATACCTCATCTTCAGATCCCTTTTAGATCAGCTATTTTTCCATCCAAATCACCTCATATAGTTTTGTTTGGGTTTGCCTTTAGGGTCACCTCCTTTCCCCTACTGCCTTTATATTTTTTCCTCCTCTTTTACAACAAACTTGCCTCTATCTCTTTGCTATTTTCTACACCTCTTTTCAGCAGATTTATCCTTTTGATCCCTTCTCCTCCCGACCTTAGATCTATTGGCTTGTTTTCAGTGTGTTTTGACTAGATTTTTTCCCTCTGTTAGAATATTTTTTGAGAGACCTACCTCCTTCGATTAGATTGATACATTGTTAGCTGTTAATTTTATGTTATTTCAGTATTATATACTGTTCTCCACAAGCTTATTTTCAGTTACGCAGCACACTTTTTCTTTTAATCTCAAAATGTCCGGGTTTAAAAATTAAAATTAACGCATGCCACACACTCACCCTAAGCGAAGAAGAGCCTGGTTAACACCGCCAGGAAAAGACTTTAAATCATTGTAAAATCAATTGACACTGGACCTCTCTGCCCTTGTTTCGACATTGTAATCACTTGATTCTTTACCTCCCTGCTCTTGTTGGTCATTCTTCTTCCCTTTGTGCCGTGTTTATTGTCATCATTGCGCCCCCAAGGCGTATATCCCAGAGACTTCTTGGCCTTCACCCTCATTTTCCGGTTGGTCGACCTACTCCTTCCCGCCGTCGTCGAGTTAGTCCTCCTCCGAGTCCACACTCTGAATCCTCTTCTGATTCATTGGGTTCTCCTCTTACTTCGAGTTCTCCCCCCTGTCACCTTCACTATGTCTGCTCTAGGGCCTAACGCTAGCAGTAATCCCGACCATACTGCTAGGAATGCTACTAGCGGAACCGCCACAAGAATTACCTTGGCTGTCCCCTTGCTCCCTTACATGGCAGGCCTCAGTCTCCCCAATTTCAATCAGTTGATCAATGACCCTATCCGCCACGATGTTGGTTGGCTTGCTATGCCAACCAAGCTCCCCTCCGAAATTCCCAAGTTCGAAGGCCTTGCTGCAAAAGATCCAACCAACCATATCCGATCTTTCCACATGTGGTGTTCCAATTCCATTACCGATGATTCCATCCGTCTTTAGTTGTTCCAACGCACGCTTACAGACAAAGCTTCTAAGTGGTATGTTGATCAGACCTCCTCTTCCCATACCACCTTTGTGACCATTGCCCGAGCCTTCTTATCTTATTTCCAGCTCCCTCTCTGATACGACACTGGTACCCAACTCTTGACTTCTTTTCGTCAATCATCTGTGACCCGCCTATCCGATCATGTTCAGGAATGGCGAAGAAGAAAGAGCCTATGTCGAGCTCCTACCTTCAAAGATCCTGTCTACATGGAATGGTTCCTTAGATCTCTCTTACCTGCCATCGGCAAAGATGTCGCATCACATTTCCCTCAAAACAAAGAAGCCGCCCTCCAAATAGCCTTGAAATATGACCTGATCTATGCTCAGTCTGGTTATGTTTATACTTTCCTTCCTGACCTCCCCAGACCTGGTGGCGCTAATGCCCCAGGGGAATAGAATTCTGCCGACGGTATCGTTGGAGCTCTGTCTCATCCATACGCTCAACCTCCTCTAGGCTATGGCCTCCCTCCAGGAGGGGCCAGCACCTCCAGCACTTTTCCCCCTCCAGGTAGCATGTATCCAGGATATGGCATGCCTCATCCTTTTTCCCAACCTCCTGATTACCTCAATGTTGCCCAACCTAACCATTATCCTTATCGACAACCTGGTGCTCTAGCTCCTCCAGCATTTGCACCTCCACCTCCCTTTCCTTCTCAACCCCGTCAACAACAAATACCACCCCCTCCAGCACAAGTATTTGCACAGCAGGGCGTGAATAATCCTCCTTCCTCTCAAAGGAAGAAGAAAGGAAATCAAAACCAATCTGCCCTTGGTACTCATGGAACTAATCCTCAAGGTATTGACTCTAATGCTGCTAACCAGCAACAGGGCACTCAACCCAAGCCAAACAGGCCCATTCGTACAAATAAGGCTTGTTTGTGTTGCGGTGTTTACGACCATTACACTCATGATTGTCCCCTTTTACCACAGATACGGCAGATGTGGGAGTCTCAAGCCACATTACGAGGACAACTTGCCTCCCCTACAACTCCCCCCAATGTGGCCACTACTCAACTAGATGTGTTTACCAATCCTTTCCCCCAGCAAGGATTCGTGGCCACCCAACTACCTAACAGACAAGTGGCCACTCAACCTTCCCCTTATGGTTCCTCCAATTACGAGATCCTCATGATGAACCCAGATCAACCTCTAACCATCGACCTTAACCTTCAAACTCGGTCCCGTCAGTACCCCAAGCCTCCCGCTCCATCTGTCCTTGAGTCACCTTCTTTAGGTTCTATAGAGCCTCTTTTGACATCCAATGGTCCCTTGCATATCCCTCAACCCAAAGTTGAGGTTCATACCAAGATTCCTAAGGGACCATTACATCAAAATGTTGCTTCTGGTCGAGCTGCTCATTCATATAGCATAGTAGATGATTTGGCACAATCTCCTGCTGCCATTTCAACTCTAGAAGTTCTCCAGTCATGCCCTTCTCAAAAGAAGTCTCTACTATCCGCCATGGGTGCTATAGATCTCGCTGATGACCAATTGATTGTTTTCAACGCCCATCAATCAGAACATCCTCCTCTTCCTGCTTCCGTGGCCTTCCAAATCCCAGTCAAAATCTGGAACGCTAACGTTTCTCGGTGTATCATTGATGAGAGGGCATCCACCTGTGTGATGTCTGCTTTGGTTTGGAAATAACTTGGATCTCCTGAGTTGGCCCCTTCCACGATCACCCTTTGAGCGTGGGATGGCCACGCCTCCCAGCCCATTGGCCTATTCCGTAATTGTTCTATCACTCTTGCGAGAAAGACTGTTTGCGTTGTCGTTGAATTCATCGATGCCCCTCTTGATTTTAACATTATTTTTGTGCATAGCTACACCTATGCCATGTCTGCTATCCCATCCGAGGTATACCACAAGATGTCTTTCCCTCATAATGGAAATATAGTCACCGTTGACCAGTTGACGTATCATGAGCCAAAATCTCAGACCCCCCCCTGAGTCTACCATATCTTCTGTAGCCAATAAGAAAACCATCAATTATTTGACCAGTGTCTCTCCCAGCGTCTACAAAGACCCCTCTTTGCTTGGAACGTTCCCTAGTTTTCCTCCTCCTCCTGTCTCTGATCCTAGCTTATCGAATGTTTGCATGATGCAATCGTCTCAGGCTACCCTTAAGTGGCCCGCTTCGACTAGTCAGCAACCTCAACCTCCCCCACCGCAACCTGCTCCTAGCCCTTCGTCTTAGCCAGACGGACCTACTCCTTCTGGCCCTTCTCCTATAGCTGGTACCCATGATCCCATTTATCCTCCTAGGTCCGTTCCACCAAGCCTTAACCATCTTGGAGTCGTCCCACCTGGTCATTACCCCGCTGGTCAGATACCTTTCCTTGCTCCCCCTCCCGGAGTCTATTCGATTCCCATCATGGCCACCCTTTCTCTCCCCAACTTGACCTTGGGTATACCCGTCTGGTACCTTGACACTCCAGCCGCTACCCCGCCTGGTCACCCCAAAACCTACCTTGCTTTGACACCGGTTTAGCCGGTTCCCCTAGCTTCTTCCGTTGCTATAGTGCCATCAGCACCTCAACAGGACCCTTCTCCTGTTGGGCCAGCTTCGGGAAAGAAAGGCAAAGCTCTCAAGGGGGCATCCAAAGACAAGGCCACCCCGACCAACCCTACCCCTCTTGCACCCGCAAAGCCTTGCACCTTGTGTGATGTCGTTGGTCATGCCATCCATAATTGTCCTGAATTGCCCGGTATTAAACCCATGGTTAAAGTCGCGTTCCCTGAGTCTACGGTTCCTGAAGCCTCTGTTTCTTTCTAGACTGCATCCAGGAACCCCAAGACTATTCGCACCAACAAACCCTGCGCTCTGTGTGGTGTCCATGCCCATTATTCGCACCATTGTCCACACCTGATGCATTACCGCACCTCCTTAGAGGTAGATCGAGAGTATGAGGTTGAAAAAAATCAATCCGCCTCTCCCATACTTGTGCAGTATGCTTCAGGTTAGCTTGAGGATTTACCCGATCCCATTGATATTCCCCCTCCTCATGTCAAGATGATGGAGCTTGCTACCACCATCCTCTACCTATCATCATCTGTGAGACCCTCGGGGAACAGTCTCTTTGAATCCTCACCTATTGTTTTGCTCGACCCCCCTTCAGCGACTATCCTGGGCTCAACATCATTTGACCATCTATTTACTTGTTCTTTTGTCATCCCTCATGACAATCCGTATGTGAGTCTTTCTTCCCATGCTAATGATTTAGGTAGCTTTGCATTTTCATGTGGTTTCCCTTCCCCTCGTCATCCCATCTTTTCCCATCATGATGACCTCATGGAAGCCTTCTCCACACCTGACCTTATCTTTCCCGCCCTTAAACGGGATGACACCATTCGTGTCTATGATGACCTTCACAGCATGAGCACAAGCTATACCTCCCGTAACCCTCATACACCACCCTCTAGTCGGTATATGAGTCATAGTCATCGTACCCAGACCAATCCCTCCTGCAGTTGTCGTTTGATGTCTAATTTTCACTCACACTGCCATTATTGTTCTTCCCCCTCCCATTTATTGTCTTGTGACACTATTCTCCAGGACCTCCCGTCGACACCCTATATTGGTTCTGTTGATGGTGCAAGTCGCTATTCTCAGAATCTAGCCTCGGCAGGTTGGGCATCTTTACCCCCTTGCATGCACTTGTTCTCTCAAATGGGGTTTGCATTGGTATTGCCACCAATAATCAGGTTGAATATAATGCAGTGCATGGTCTCTTAGCTGATGCCCTCTCTCATCGCATCCTCCATCTGCATGTTCATTTAGATTTCCCTTTCTTGTCATGCAACTAAATGGTGTCTATTGTGTGCATAATCCTATCCTTTTTAGACAATATTTACGAGTGAAAATTTTGATATGTTAATTTGAAATCATTACTTTCAGTCATGTACCTCGAGAACAAAATCACTACGTAGATAACATTGCAAACCATGTTCTAGATTGGCATTTATCACACGCATTTCATATAAGAAAATAAAATTCAAAATCATCAAAACGATGCATATCCATAATATGTGTCGTATAACATGTTTTTAGGGTGCATCTACTCTAATACATATGACATGCCCATAGCATGTTACAAAAAACTCAAAACTGGGGGGCACCACTCGCCCCTACATACACACTGGGGGCACCAATTGCCCCTACATACACACTAGGGGGCACCACCTGCCCCACACCTAATAAATCTCTAGAGGATCCCGAGCCAATGGCTCTGCTCCTACAACTTGTAGATCGCGCATCCCCTTACCTGCCATCGCCATGTGCCGCATGACACCTCTTCATTCCGAGGGTAGACCAATACATGGCTCTATGTACTGGTCGTCTAAGTCTTGCCAACCATGCTCTGAAACACTGGTCAGAAGCCTCTCACATCTATGACGGATTTCCTCCAGGAGCACGGCCGCATCCTCATTCTGTGTCGCTCTCGATCCACTAGGGCCTACAGCTCCTGATACTACAAGTCGTTCGATATATCCAGCTGGTTTTACCAGAGCTATATCTGCATACCAAAAGTACTCGAATCAGTACCATATATACTATTCAGAAACTTTAACATGCACATAAAATATTAGTAACTTATCACTTACCATCAGACTCCCATACTCGACCAGGCAGAAGTGGAAAGTCCGGATCCCCACAATAACTCATCCCACTATAGGGTTAGTCGTCTATGCACAATGGCATCTGATCCCAATGGGAAAAGAACTCGGGTCGGAACACCCGTCTGACTGCCCCTCCTCCTCCTCTACACAGTAGTCGCCCCCACCGGCACATCGTGGGCTCTCTCGGGCCCCCATCTGGGAGCTGTGTACGAGGTCGCTGTTGGTCAGTTTAATTGTTTTAACAATTCAAGCTCCACATAAATTGTCAACCTGAGAAGGTCTGTTTATTCCAAAGACAATCACGCACTAGATATGCTCAATTCCAAAAGCAAAAATAATGTTGTAGTAAAAAGTCACACAATTATTAATCATACAAATCTAATTATTCACACCCTGTTTAATCAAAGCTGAAGTTTACTTATGTTATAGTAGAAGCAATTCCTCTATTGCAGTTTTTAAGAATCCAAATAAAGGGAAATCATTCTGTAGGAAAGGAAACCAATCAACCATAACAGGGAATAGGACCCTATTCCTTTAATTAGGAACTTCAGCACCTGCTGCCTGACACTAATCACTCTGTAGAGAAGATAAACTCAAGATAACAGGACCCTATTCCCATGAACAGGAACCTTCAGCACCTGTCTCCTGTTTCTAATCACACTGCAGGGAAAAGAAAGGCAATCAATGGGAACAGGACCCTATTCCTTTGTACAGGAATCTTCAGCACCTGCTTCCCAGCATCAATCATACATTCAAACAAATAACAGAAATAGATCTCTCAACTTCTTAAGAATGAATGTACTAAACACATGCAGCGTTAAAGGAAACAGAATGCTCAATAAACTACAGAACTGTGTAACTGGTGTTTCAGCAAACATAATTAAAGTAAAGTGCGAATATCATAAAGAAATCTAACAAAATACAGGAACAGTCGGGTGAAGCTTGTGATGAAGGCGGGCCCTTTCCTTCTCACAAGATTCCCCAGGGAAATGATTAAATTGAAGCGCTCAAAAGGAACTTTTATTCATCTGTCAAAAGAAATGATACATTACAAATGGAGTCTAGCTCCTGTCCTCTCAAACACAATGTTCTCCTGTAGTTTTCGAACTCCCCTCTAATGATGATGTCTCCTCTTTTTAAAGAGGAGACATCTCTTACAATTACATTAGAGAAAATCTATGTTTATCCCAAATCTGTTCTTCTTTCTTAAAACAGGGCTATTCTATTCTTCCATAAAAAGATATTGTTACAACAGATACAAAAAGAGTACTATCTTCAGCATAATCCGTGTAACCACATCCTTGCTCATCGTCATGTTGTTGCCATTGTTCCAAAAAATACTCTTCCAGAATTGCAAATTACGAGTAGTGACGGAATTTGCGTGCCTGTTGACTGTTTCAGCAACGAAGTCGACTGTTTCAGCAATGGAGTCGACTGTTTCAGCAACGGCCGATTGTTCCAGCATAGCACATAAATTATCTGCGATCTTTTAGACTTATGTTAGCAACAATCTACCTTCGATTAATGATGAAATATAAGAGTAATATGGAATTATATGTAAACAAATTAAATATATAGTAAAGAAGAGGATTTTATATACCTTTGGATAAAGTGAATGAAAATGATGATGGAATCCTTTTTAAACATGGTTATAAAGGTAAGGTGGTGTCAAAATATATAGTAAAAAATGGTACATAGTGAGGTCCTAACAGTCGCAAGGTCGGGATCTTCTTAAAAAATAATGAGCACAATAAGGTCCCATATGCACAATCATGGTTCACTTTCCACTTGCAAAGCAACAACTATCATTTCAACGACACCAACATCATCTAGGCCCACCCAACACTTTCTCCGTAATCATCATTTTCCCTCCAGTGATGTGATGGAGCATCTGGTTGCCCAGGATTTGCAGCATCGCTGCGGCCACAACACGAGTCTCTAGTATCTCTAGGTCCTCGTTCGATATCCGAGTCCCTTTGACTTGGAGGCTTGGTCGACAATGTCTCTCGACAAACTCCATGATGTTACGCCCCCGCGGTAACACTGGATGTTTATTTCCTACCATCCCTAGTGGTGGGAGACCAGTCAGGAAATATAGATCCTGGACTGGCAACTCGATCCTGTGCCCCTGCACTATAAAGACCTCATGATCTGGATCCCAATAATTGACAATCCGGGACAACAAGGGCTCTCCAGCTCTCATTAGAGGATTCTCCACGAACTTCAGAACCCCAAACCTGGCCAATGCACGACGGACACACTGATCCCCTTGGATCTCCGACCGTAATGTACCCAGGTATTTCTCTCTCCAGTTGATCCATATATCTGCCATGTCTACACAAAAAACATCATCTTTGTCAGTATACCGATAGGAAAAACTATATCCAACCACAAAAACCCAAATCTCAGCCCCAAAACAGCACTGAAACTACCTCCATCTGAGAGGTCGCACTTTTTGGCTAAATCCTGGGACAGGTCAGACTTTTTAGCTCAAAACCTGCGTCCTAGGTCACAGTTTTTGGCCCAAAAAGTGCGAGCCGGCTGTGAATATGAAGGAAGGGATATTCCTGAGATTTAGGAACCTAATATAAACTTTCAATCCATCCAAAAGAAAGAGTAGGATTAGGCCTCTTACCTGAAACTGACAGATCTCGATTCCAACGGTCGGTTTGTCCGCTATGATCTCGTGTCAGTCGCTGCTAGGTTATCCATGCCCTTCATGCTCTAGCAAGGGAAGTCATCCGTTCGCTACTCAGTACCCCCCATTCCATCATCATTATTGGTGTCAGTTTGTCAGTTGCTCTATTATTTTCCTTTGTGCCTTAGTTAGGACCTCTTATCACCTCACCTAAGGCGGATCTCCTTCTATCGACATCAGCTTATTCATTCCATAGGACAGGTCTAGAAGGCAGTGTATCTTGGTTCTAGCTTCCACTCTTGTTCGACACCTTGGATTAGGCAAAGAGACTTCTTACAGTCCTTTGAATTGATTGTTTCTTAGTTCCAGCTCCTTCCAACACAATTGAGATGCATATGCTTGAAACCGACAAACCTGAAACTTGTGCTATATCTTCCTCTGTGACTGAAATTCGGACCCCTTGAACCACTGAATAATTCCCTTGAAGATTCTGTGTGAACTCTAAAACTTGCTGCTGATCAAATTCTCCTAACCTTTCGAAGTATGTTGTCCATCCTGCTTGTTGAAAAATTTGGTAGGCCTCCGGGAACAATTCGAGAGGAGTTATCGAACCAGGCTCGTGTCTGATAGCTGACCCTCCCATAGCTACTAGCTTGAGTTACATGCAGAGGCGCAGAGAACAGAAACACAGGCTTTGGTCAAGCTAATTGTTGCAACAGAGGATATGGAGTCTCAATGACGGCGGAAATAATGGATATGAAAAGTGACGGAGGATTGGATGGTTTGGAATGATGATTCAGTTTTCGAAATTCCCCCCCTTACGTATGGTGCAATGATGTTTAAGTGTGTGGAGATTGTAATCATTATGAGCAAGATCCTCTCTTTAAAATATTATTTAACTGCATTACATAAAAACCACATACCTTATATTTTTACCTTTGTCTTTGAATTTCGAAGTATAGAGTGCTTCATAATGGCTTGATATTAATGGAAGAATCTGTAGATTTCTCTGAAATGTAGAACAGGAGCATATCAGGATCTGCTCAATACTAAATAATATTCACCCAAGGGATCTGAAGAGTAGAAGTGGAGAACTGAAAAGCTTGTATAGCAGAGGAAAGAAATGATGTTTTAATGATGAAAAGATAAATGACAGGTTACTGAAACTGGTGTTTCAGCAACGGAAAAATGAATGACATGTTGCTGAAACTGGTGTTTCAGCAAAGGGAAAAATCAGGAAAATGGGAAATAATGTAGATATGGGATAAAAGGGATATTGCTAGGAAATGGGTTAAAATGAAGGGAACAAGCTTCTATGATTGAAGCTTCAGATCTTCTTGTGATGAATCTGTCCTCCTTAATGAGCTTTTCCAGAATCTGCAAAATTCAATTGTAATATGCCAACCCTTGACAGGGATTATTAGTTTTAAATCTAATCTAATACTAGAAATACAATGCAGAAAATTAAATGTTGTGAGGAGCAGAAGACTCCCCTAGAAAAAGATAATGTGTATCAGTCATGCAAGCAGTCTTGAAATCCTCTTTAGAAACAGGGCGCTGGTACAAACGAAGCCTATGACCATTGACTAGTAGAGGTGTTTTAGAATCATCAATTGTTAGAAGTCTTACTGTTCCATTAGGAGAAACAACATCTACTTCATATGGTCTAAGCCAACGTGTACGTAGCTTACCCTGAAAATTTTCAAACCGAGAGTCATACAATAGGGCCCAATTACCTTTTTGGAACTGCTTGTGTTTGATAATTTTATCATGCCACTTCATTCTTTGTTGTTGAATCATGGTTGTTTGGTGAATGGCATCTAATCTCTTTTCATCCAATTCAAGAAGCTGCTGCAACCTAGCTGTCTGCACATCAGTCAAATCAAGATTAACAGCTAAAGCAGTTCTCAGAGTTTTGATTTCAAATTCCACAAGAAAAACAACATTTTTACCATAAACCAATTCATAGGGAGAAAAACCTGTAGTGTTTCTCCAAGTAGTTATGTAAGCCCATAATGCTTCAGGCAGCCTTTGAGACCAATCCTTCCGGTTGTCCTTCACTATTTTAGTTAGAATGGCTTCTAATACTTTATTTGTGCTTTCCACCTACCCATTGGCCTGGGGGTGGTATGGTGTAGTCATTCTATGATGAATATGATATTTCTGAAGGGTAGACTTAAAACCATTAGAATTGAATGGAGGTCCTCCATATGTAACTAGCTCTCTAGGAATTCCAAATCTAGTGAAGATTTCTTCAAATAAGAAAGCTAGGACAACCTCTTCATTGGCTCTAATAAGTGCTTTGGCCTCCACCCATTTAGTCATATAATATGTAGAGACTAATATATAAGTTCTTTGATTGGATGGAGGATTAATGGGTCCTATGAAATCCAAGGCCCATCTTTCAAACGGTTCAGAAACTACCTGGGGGTTTAATGGCATTTGATCTCTATGATTGGGTTGACCCATTCTCTGGCAGCTATCACAAGCCCTCACATATTTCTTTGCATCCTTAAATAATGAGGGCCAATAATAACCCATCCTAAAAATTTTGTGTGCTGTTCTTTTATCAACAAAATGCCCTCCACAAGGGCCATCATGACAAGCTTTTAGTATGTCATACACTTCATCTTTCCTAATGCATCTTCGGATTTCCTGATCAAGCCCTGTGTAGAAAAGACACCCACTTATCCAGCTATACCTGGCACTTTGTTGGACAATTCTTCTCTTTTCTCTGTATGACAGGTGTGATGGTAATTTTCCTGCAACCAAATAATTGGCAATATCTGCATACCATGGAGAGTGAGCAGAAACTGCAAACAAATACTCATCAGGAAAAGAATCATCTACTGGAATATTATTATTAGTTTTTAACCGTGAAAGGAAATCAGCCACCACATTTTATTTACCAGGCCGATCTACAATTTTGATATCAAATTCCTGCAGTAATAATAGCCATCTGGTAACTCTAGCATTTGTAACAGATTTTTTCATTAAATACTTAATAGCCGAGTGATCAGTGTGGAAAAAAGTAGAATAACCAGTGATATAATGTCGAAATTTATTAATGGCATAAATTACTGCAAGAAACTCTTTTTCGGTAACTGTCTAATTAAGCTCAGCAGGGGTCATGTTCTTACTGATAAAATAGATAGCATAAGGAAGATGATTCTCCTCTTGTCCCAAGACAGCTCCAATTGCAGTGTCTGAAGCATCAGAAGATATATGAAAAGGGAGGGCCCAATCAGGTCCCCTCAAAATAGGAGCAGTAGATAACTGATGCTTGAGTTCTACAAAGGCTTTCTGACAAGAATTAGTCCACTTAAATTCAACATTTTTCATAAGCAACACAAATAATGGAGAAGCTATCTTGGAAAAATCTTTAATAAATCTTCTGTAATATCCAGCATGTCCTAGAAAACTTCTCACATCAGTTTTTGTTTTAGGAACAGGAAGATTCTGAATGACCAATATTTTAGATGGATCTACCTGAATACCTTGAGATGAAATAAAATTCCCAAGCACTACTCCTTCACTCATCATCATATCACATTTTTCAGTACTTACGGAGAGGTGAGTTTGTATACATCGTTTAAGTACCTTCTCAAGATTTTGTAATGCATCTTCAAAAGACACACCATAAGGAGTAAAATCATCCATAAATATTTCCATAGAGTCATTCAGCATATTAGAAAAGATTCCTATAACAGCCCTCTGAAAAGTTGCTGGTGCATTACATAGCCCAAATGGAAGAACTCTATAAGCAAAAGTTCCCCAAGGACTCGTGAAAGTGGTCTTGTCCTGGTCTTGGGGTGCAATTCTAATTTGGTTATACCCACTGAATCCATCTAGAAAAGAAAATAATTTCTTCCCTGACAGACTATCCAACACCTCATCAATGAAAGGTAAAGGAAAGTGATCCTTTTGAGTAGCTTTTCTTAAGGCTCTGTAATCAACACATACTCTCCATTTCCCGTTTTTCTTAGGGACAATTACCAATGGGGAAACCCATTCACTGTCAGATATGGGGTATATAAATCCTGCATTAAGCAATTTCTGAAGTTCTTCTTTAACAATTTCTCGTAAATTAGGGTTCATTCGTCTTTGGGGTTGACAGACTGGTCGACATCCCTCTTTAATGTAAATTCGGTGAGTACATAGTTCAGAAGAGATCCCTTTCATATCCGTGTAATCCCATGAAAATGCTTCCTTATTTTCATGTAATAACTTCATTAACTGCTGTGTTTCAGCAACTGTTAGATCAGGATTTATGTTTAATGTCTTACCAGGTTCAATTTCAACTGTTATGCTTTTAGATGAGATGGTGGTTAATGTCTGAGATAAGTCTTCATATTCAATATTTTCTTGGGTATCTGTTTCAAAAATTGTAGTCAATTGATTGTGTGTTTCAGCAATTATAGAGGAAGGTTCACAAATAAAATTATTAATTATTTCATCCTCTGTATTGTATTTAAGAGTTAAGGCTTGTCCAATAGTTAGAATGGGCTGAATAGCATTATCATCATACTCCATCCACATAGAATCTTCATTATTAATTATGGGTGTAGCATGAGGGTAAAGAGTAAGCTGTTTGGTTTCATAACCATTAGAAATTGTCATTGAACTAGATCTGCAACTGATAAAGGCATCAGATGTGGCCAGCCATGGCCTCCCCAGAATTAAAGGATTTCCCCCCAGCTTTGTTTTAGTCTGCAATACAAAAAAATCAGCTGGGTAATTCTAGGATTCAAATGAGATAAGTAGATATTCAACAACTCCTTCAGGTTTAATTGTAGAACGGTCAGCGAACTCTAGAATGGTAGGTGTATCTCTGATTGTGTTATTCAGCTGTAACAATTGTGAAGTTTCAAGAGTCATTATGTTTATTGCAGCACCTAAATCTACCAGAACTTGAGGAATCATTGTTTTAGCAATTTGAACTGTCACGGTAGGATGGCCGGGGTCACCATATTTCACAGGAGGGGTTTTTCCGGACATTAATGCAGATAAATCACCCATCACATGTACTGTAAGGGGATCTTTAGTTTTCCTACCAGGTTTCTTAACACAAATATCCCTTATTGTTCTGGCATAAATTGGTACATCTCTTAGTGCTTGTAAAAGTGGAATTTTAACATACAAGTTTTGCAATTCCCTAGAAGGTTAAAAGCAGGTGTTTCAGGCGTTCTAGTTAAAACTAAACGCTCGGGGAATGGTGGTTCTATTATTTCAATACCCTTGTTAGAGGGTGGTTGTGCTTTCTTATGTTTCTCAGCTTCCTCTTTATCAGAATCAGAAGAAGTTATGTCATCAATAATAGGCTCTACTATTTTCCCGGATCTTAAATGAATATCATTACATTGCATAGTAGGAAATATAGACTGATTCTGAATATCAATGACTTGCACAACTTTATTATTGGGGTTAGGATTTGGTTGCACAGGTAGCTGGGGTCTCATTTGGTTATTTGGCGGAGCATTTGATGGCAGAGGAAGTGGTTGTTGAAATTGAAGAAATTGATTTGGATACGGGAGTTGTTGGCTTCTCCAATTTGAATTCCAAGGGTTAAAAGAAGATGACTGCTGTGGGGGCCAAGGAGTCCACATTGCAAGATCAACAAAGGGAGGGTTTGATTGTTGCATGGGTGGGAAATTCATTTGATTAAAGGGTGGGTATTGCATTTGATTAAAGGGAGGGTAATTTGTTTGACTGAAAGCAGAATAATTATTCCAATGATTAAATGGCATACTAGAATTCATACCTTGTCCTTTTGGTTGCCATTGTCTTCTTTGAGTTAGTAAGTAAACTGCTTCAACTTCTTCTTCCGTTGGCTGCAATGCTGCCTTTATTCCTGGTAGAGATGGACATTGTTGTGTTTCATGATCTTTATCACAAAGGGTGCAGATTAGTATTTTGTCCAATGGGCACTCCCTTAGTGGATGTTTGTCTCTGCACTTCGGGCAAAAGATAGCCAGAGTTGCTTCTGCTTCAGCCTACTTCTTCTTAACCTGCAAAGTGTCAATTTGTGAAGCAAAAGAACTTAACATCTCAGTTTTAAATTCTTCAAGTAAATTACCTATTTTAGCTCTTGTTGCTCCCCCACTGGCTGATTTCTGCACTCTTGAATAGGTGGGATCTCTATTACTTACTCTGTTCCTTGCAGCTCCCCTTGAGCACCTCTTACAAAGTTCAACAATCTCATCATATGATTCTTTAGATATATCTCCCTTGCCAAGCATTTTTAACATGTCTAAACAATCATCCCTAAATCCTCTAAGTAATATTGTTTTACGAATTTCCTTACTTATATTCGGATGATCAGATCTCTGTATATTATACTGCAGCCTTTCTACGTAGTCCTCTAGATTCTCGTCTAGCTTTTGTGCCATATTGAATAGTTCGTCCTTCTTTTCTCTCGTCCGACATTAGTCTTGATATTTAAGCAGAAATTTCTGTTTCATCTGTTCCCATGTTGTGATTACCTGACTCCCAAGACTCATGAACCATCTTAAAGAATTTCCTTTTAATGTTGTTGGAAACAGTTTCAACTTTTGAGTAGTAGTAACATAATCATAACTTCTGCATAATATATCAAATTCAAAAAGAAATTCATCCGGATCTTCAGAGGATAGACCATGGAAGTTAGGTAAAGCTGACAATGGAATATTCTTCATAGGAGTTTTTCCTCTAGGGAGATCACTGATAGGAAATCCCAAGGTAGAGAGAGAATTTTCATCCTTTCCTTCTCCTTCAGGATCTACACGTCCTCCACCAAAGAAGTCTTCATTGTTTCCTTCCATTGGCTGTTCTCCTACTGCACTTTCTCGATTGTCAAGATCTTCTACTGGCTCCTCAATGTTTTCAACTGGTCGTCCAACACTCTCTATTATTTCCTCAACGTGCTCTGCTGATTTACTAACACTTTCTTCTGACTCTCCAGCACTGACTGCTGGTTCTTTAATCACCGACTCCTCTATGTTTTCAGGGCCCACAACTTCCTCTATTTTGTAATCTGATTGAGGGGAGTGCTGAAGTTTTGGTCTTCGAGAACTTAATCTCTGTGATGATTCAGCCTTTGATACAATCTCGTCAATGAAAGTATTTCTTCCTCCCCTTCCTTTGCCATTGCCACCTGTGGGATTAGTTTTCTTCTGGGTTCCGCGTCCTCTCATACAATCTGCACATCTAGAAAGAAAATATTAATGCTTTTGAAATCTATAATTGCCTTCCCTGGCAACGGCGCCAAAATGTTGGTCGCTTTAATTGTTTTAACAATTCAAGCTCGACATAAATTGTCAACCCGAGAAGGTCTGTTTATTCCAAAGACAATCACGCACTGGATATGCTCAATTCCAAAAGCAAAAATAATGTTTTAGTAAAAATTCACACAATTATTAATCATACAAATCTAATTGTTCACACCCTGTTTAATCAAAGCTGAAGTTTACTTATGTTATAGTAGAAGAAATTCCTCTATTGCAGTTTTTAAGAATCCAAATAAAGGGAAATCATTCTGCAGGAAAGGAAACCAATCAACCATAACAGGGAACAGGACCCTATTCCTTTAATTAGGAACTTCAACACCTGCTTCCTGACACTAATCACTCTATAGAGAAGATAAACTCAAGAGAACATGACCCTATTCCCATGAACAGGAACCTTCAACACCTGTCTCCTGTTTCTAATCACACTGCAGGGAAAATAAAGGCAATCAATGGGAAGAGGACCGTATTCCTTTGTACAGGAATCTTCAGCACCTGCTTCCCAGCATCAATCATACATTCAAACAAATAACAGAAATAGATCTCTTAACTTCTTAAGAATGAATGTAATAAACACATGCAGCGTTAAAGGAAACAGAATGCTCAATAAACTACAGAACTGTGTAACTGGTGTTTCAGCAAACATAATTAAATTAAAGTGCGAATATCATAAAGAAATCTAACAAACTACAGGAACAGTCGGGTGAATCTTGTGATGAAGGCGGCCCTTTCCTTCTCACAAGATTCCCCAGGGAAAGAATTAAATTGAAGCGCTCAAAAGGAACTTTTATTCATCTGTCAAAAGAAATGATACATTACAAATGGAGTCTAGCTCCTGTCCTCTCAAACACAATGTTCTCCTGTAGTTTTCGAACTCCCCTCTAATGATGATGTCTCCTCTTTTTAAAGAGGATACATCTCTTACAATTACATTAGAGCAAATCTATGTTTATCCCAAATCTGTTCTTCTTTCTTAAAATAGGGCTATTCTATTCTTCCATAAAAAGATATTGTTACAACAGATACAAAAAGAGTACTATCTTCAGAATAATCCGTGTAACCACTTCCTTGCTCATCTTCATGTTGTTGCCATTGTTCCAAAAAATACTCTTCCAAAATCGCAAATTACGAGTAGTGACGGAATTTGCGTGCCTGCTGACTGTTTCAGCAACGGAGTCGACTGTTTCAGCAACAGAGTTGACTGTTTCAGCAACGGAGTTGACTGTTTCAGCAACGGCCGATTGTTCCAACACAACACATAAATTATCTGCGATCTTTTAGAGTTATGTTAGCAACAATCGACCTTCGATTAATGATGAAATATAAGAGTAATATGGAATTATATGTAAACAGATTAAATATATAGTAAAGAAGAGGATTTTATATACCTTTGGATAAAGTGAATGAAAATGATGATGGAATCCTTTTTAAACATGGTTATAAAGGTAAGGTGGTGTCAAAATATATAGTAAAAAATGGTACATAGTGAGGTCCTAACAGTCGCAAGGTCAGGATCTTCTCAAAAAATAATGAGCAAAATAAGGTCCCATATGCACAATCATGGTTCACTTGCCACTTGCAAAGCAAAAACTATCATTTCAACGACACCAACATCATCTAGGCCCACCCAACACTTTCTCCGTAATCATCATCTGCCCTCCAGTGATGTGATGGAGCACCTGGTTGCCCAGGATTTGCAGCATCGCTGCGGCCACAACACGGGTCTCTAGTATCTCTAGGTCCTCGTTTGATATCCGAGTCCCTTTGACTTGGAGGCTTGGTTGAAAATGTCTCTCTACAAACTCCATGATGTTACGCCCCTGCGATAACACTGGATGTTTATTTCCTACCATCCCTAGTGGTGGGAGACCAATCAGGAAATATAGATCCTGGACTGTCAACTCGATCCTGTGCCCCTACACTATAAAGACCTCATGATCTGGATCCCAATAATTGACAATCCGGGACAACAAGGGCTCTCCAACTCTCATTAGAGGGTTCTCCACGAACTTCAGAACCCCAAACCTGGCCAATGCACGACGGACACACTGATCCCATTGGATCTCTGACCGTAATGTACCCAGGTCTTTCTCTCTCCAATTGATCCGTATATCTGCCATTTCTACACAAAAACATCATCTTTGTCAGTATACCGATAGGAAAAACTATATCTAACCACAAAAACCCAAATCTCAGCCCCAAAACAGCACTGAAACTACCTCCATCTGAGAGGTCGCACTTTTTGGCTAAATCCTGGGACAGGTCAGACTTTTTAGCTCAAAACCTGCGTCCTAGGTCACAGTTTTTGGCCCAAAAAGTGCGAGCCGGCTGTGAAGATGAATGAAGGGCTATTCCTGAGATTTAGGACCCTAATCTAAACTTTAAATCCATCCAAAAGAAAGAGTAGGATTAGGCCTCTTACCCGAAACTGACAGATCTCGATTCAAACGGTCGATTTGTCCGCTATGATCTCGTGTCAGTCGCTGCTGGGTTATCCATGCCCTTCATGCTCTAGCAAGGGAAGTCATCCGCCTGCTACTCAGTACCCCCCATTCCATCATCATTATTGGTGTCAGTTTGTCAGTTGCTCTATTATTTTCCTTTGTGCCTTAGTTAGGACCTCTTATCACCTCACCTAAGGCGGATCTCCTTCTATCGACATCAACTTATTCATTCCAGAGGACAGGTCTAGAAGGCAGTGTATCTTGGTTCCAGTTTCCACTCTTGTTCGACACCTTGGATCAGGCAAAGAGACTTCTTACATTCCTTTGAATCGATTGTTTTTTAGTTCCAGCTCCTTCCAACACAATTGAGATGCATATGCTTGATGATTCAGTGATGCAGCAGATGAGACCGATGACTCCCGGGTGTGTGAGAGATGTTTCAGCCCTCACGAGGGGGTGGCCCTGAAGGTAGCCCCCCACATGCCTGGATGACCACTTCATCGCAGCCTTCGATGCATCTCCATATATTTTATGATTTCGGCCTTAGCCACTTGCAGTGCCTCTTTGATTTGCATGTATCAGTAAGATTTTGCGAGCCCTTCCCCATTTACAGGGGCATTGGGGTTGTATTTGTATCTCATGTACTCAGATATTATTGTATAAGTCCTGGCTGTTATCCCAGGCACATCATGTATGTGGGATTCATCATTATATATTTTATCTGGCTCATGTTTATGCCAGCATGTACTTTACAGTTCGGTCCCTTGTTTACTGAAAACATTATTATTTTGTACTTTGTCTCAGCGGGCATAGGTATGCCTCCCTCGCCACCTTTAGCACAGGTGCCCACTCATAACAAGAGACTTGTTGCACCTGTAAGTCTCGTCTCCTCAAGGTCTATTTCTTCAGCACATTGGTCTACCTTACATTCCTCTCTCTGACTTCCCTTTTGATGTCTGGTGATTGATTTCTTACAACGTACTTCGGTCATATGATTTTCTCCTAACACTTGCACGCTGGGGATCAATCTGTTAAACCAATTTTTGGTCATTTAACCTATTATCATTAGATGGAACCAAGTACACCATGTAAGACCAATTTTACCCTAAGTAAAATTGCTTTCACTATGTAAAATAACTTAATAAAACACATTTATTAGGTTGTTTATGGTCTAAACAGGAAACCCCAAAGGGAAATATTAAACAAATCTATATTTGTTTGGTTTTCCTCATGGAATAATTAATTAAACAGTAATTTAATTATTATTTCTGGTCATATTTAACCCAAAACAAGGAAATTAATTAGATAAATCCTTATTTATCTTATTATTTTCTAGGAATAATTATTTAAACCTTATTTAAATAATATTCCTTGTTAAATTTGACTAAATCATTTATAAATAATTGAATAAATCATTATTTTTTTAATTATCATTCAACCACTTCCTTAAATTGATAAATAAATTATTTATTTATTTATTATTTACAAATAAAGGGATTTGACCCAAGTCAAATTCCTTTCCCCTCACTACTACATTTGGCGGAAATTCCGACACTTCGTTCCGACGATTTTGACCAAATGTTGGAAATTTCCCCAAATTTTTTCCATCCCGCCCGAAACCATCGCTATACCGACGTTTATAGAAAAGTGTTGCAATACCGACACTTAGAAAAAGTGTCGCAATTGCGACGTTTGGAGGAAGAATTCGCAATTGCGACACTATGGCCCAAAGCGTCGCTATTGCGACGGCTGCCTCCAAACGTCGCAAGTACGACACAACGTCTAAGTGTTGCAATTGCGACGTTTGGAGGCAGCCGTTGCAGTAGTGAAACTTTTTCCGCCGTCGGTATAATGACACTTATATGTGTGCTACATAAAAATATGAAACTTATATGCGCGCTACATAAAAATACGAAACTTATATGTGCGCTACATAAAAAAGATTTTATTGTTTCGTATCCGTCGCAATAGCTACATTAATGTCTGATATCATGCGCACATTTGCCCTCCGCCCTTGCAGAACAGCATTCGCCCTCAGCATTCACCCTCAGTTCTTTCAGAATAGCATTTGTCCTCAGTATTCGCCCTCAGCGTTCGCCGTCAGCTCTTGCAAAACAACATTCGCCCTCAGCTCTTGCAAAATGGTAAGTTCTTACTGCAGACCCTTCCTCCTATAGTAGGGTTGACTCTATTTGGGTTTTTTTGGTAAATTCCATTGGATTGTGTTAGGCTGTAGGGTTCTCTCTAGATGTAAAGAATCAAGATTCAATACCCTCTATTATCTTCATCACCCAATACAAGATTTAAATTTTTCCCAAAGAAACGCTTATTAATTTGGCAGCCATTATTTCTCCCTGCTTTAAAAACCCTACATTTAAATGAAACAAATCATTGCATTTCAACTAAAAAAATATATTAGTGTTCAAATATACATGTGTGTTACATTAACGTCTGATATCATAAAAGATTCGCCTCCGCCTCTTAACAACATTCGCCCTCGTTCTTTCGTAATAGTGGTTTCCGCCTGAAGTTTTGCAAGTAACAAATATTCTTCGCCTCAGCATTCACCCCGAGATCTTGCAGAACAGCATTTTCCCTCAGCATTCGCCCTTAGCGTTCACCCTCAGCTCTTGCAGAACAGCATTCACCCTCAGCTCTTGCAAAATGGTAAGTTCTTACTGCAGGCCCTTCCTCCTATAGTAGGGTTTGACTCTATTTGGGTTTTTTTGGTCAATTCCATTGGATTGTGTTAGGCTGTAGGGTTCTCTCTAGATGTCAAGAATCAAGATTAAATACCCTCTATTATCTTCATCACCCAATACAAGATTTAAATTTTTCCCAAAGAAACGCTTATTAATTTGGCAGCCATTATTTCTCCCTGCTTTAAAAACCCTACTTTTAAATGAAAACAAGCATTGCATTTCAACTACAAAAATATATTAGTGTTCAAATGTACATGTGTGCATCACTTGTGTAGGGTATTCCTTTTCCACTTTCACATTATTCAAGAATGTGTGCAGTATAGTTCATATTTTTTGTGATTTAGATTATCTTGAAAAAGGAAAGGTAAATTATTTCCCATGGAAAAATAAGGTTTTCCCTTTTTATAGGTTGTTTGGACTTACGTGGAAAAATTTATGGTATGCCTTTCATATTATGTAGTTTAAATTTTAATTAACAGATTATTCTACATGAAAATGTAATTACCTATGTGATGTCCTTCATCACTAATTAAAATTATAGGGGTTTTCCCTTTTTACTACCGGAAATGGTACAAAAAAGTTCCATTTCTACCCGAAACTCCTATGAAACAGGAACCAAATAAAGGCCATGTCCTCAATGGACATCATTTGGCTTTGAAAATGGCCATTGCACTATGTTGTTTCTTATATTACATCACGATAGTTTCTTAGGTCATTTCTTGTTTCTTGAGATGGAAAACAACCAAAGAAATTGTGAAGATCCTTTCAAGAAATAAATGACCATTTCTCAATCATATCTCAACTATTTTTTATTTTATTCAGTGGTTGCTTACTTTGAGAGAAATTTGACACTTTTATAAGGAATATAAAATAAAAACACAAAATGGGAAGGAATTGATGATGTAGATGACCTTTAGTTGTTGTCAATTAAGAATTGATAATACACGATGCATGTTCTGTACTACAAACTAGATTCCTTCCTGGAGTTAGGACACAAAGTATTGAATCAAAGTTGTAGTTTCTAACTTCTTGTATTGGTTCATCAACCTTGAAATTCAGACATTGCATGTCTTCATTGCTTCATGTTTGAATAATTTGCATCATATCGTACAATAGGAAATTAGGAATTATGATTATTATTACTTTATGGATCTGTTAAGTTACTTTTAAGTTTGCATGGTTTATTGTGAAATTATTCTAGTGTGCCCCTAGGCCCAGGTGAAGGAATGCCAAGGACTGAGAACCCTAGTTTTTAAATGGTATTGTTTCTTATACCCAAAAACCCCTCAACATCACTTCTTATTAGTTCTTAACAATAGTGTTGTAAACAATTTGAGCATTGATATAGCAAAATCTCGCACTTCTCAAGATAAAGTCCTAAAGCTAAAGTGTGATACCATGTGTAATTCAATAGCCCCATTGTCACCTCACCAACCTCTTTTCACTTCGGGCTAGCTCTCCTCCAACTCAAGGGGGTTCTCCCTAGTAGATGTTAGGGATCTAATGGCCCAACCAAACCAAGTCAAGAACCCCCTAACTCTCTATGTTTACTACTATCAATCAAAATATTGAACAATAGGGTCAGACATGCATCCTGAAGATAAAATTGTCAGGGTATTTTTGGGTAATTTCAAAGGGAAAGTCCCCAAACACATATAATCAAGGAATTATAACATGATTTCAAACATTAAATATCAAAAAAATCGTTTAAAGGATATTGAAAGGAAAAAGGTGATGGAAGATAGAAAGTTCCTTACTTAAATGCTCTAAGGATTTTTCAATAGTTGCTCCAAAAGCTTCACTTCAAGGCCCTTCAAGATCGTCTCCAACAATGCTATACCATCAGCTTCAACAATGTTGCTCCAAAAATGTCCTCAAGGTCTTCAAAACAAGTTTACTAGAAGTTGCTCCAGCAATATATTCAATAAGGTCTTCATTGTCAACTCGTCTCTTGTTTGGGTGCCTTAATGTGAAATGACATGTTTCCAGGACTGAATTCAATGCAAGGCATATTTGAAACTCTAACTCTGTCTTCCGGTGTCTTATTAGAAATTATTTCAGTTTTCATTTTGTGTTTTCAAGTTAGATATTGTTTTCAAGCTTTTACATTTATAATTTTATTGCAATGTGGCAGACTGATCAGAGCAGTGCAGGAACAACCCCGAGACAGGATGATCGCGGAAAGAGGCCAGCGGAAGAACATGTAAAGTGCCAGCATTTCTCTATCTTTAGGTATTTTAGTTATTTACATAATTTAAATAATATTAATTTTGTTCAAATATGCAGACACCTAGCCATGGTACGCCTGATGATTCCCTCTTTGAGGAAGAGCTTTTTTCATCCCTATCTCCAGTGTTGTTGTTGCAAAAAAAGGCACGAGATGCAAGGTCAGAATTTAATGCTTTGATAGATGCACCTCAAACACCTGAAACAGAAGAGAGGATACAACATCTTATGAGGCAGCTAAATAGATATCAGGTAATAATAAAAAGTAAAAAGGATATTTTTTTTGTTCTGCATGAGATGAATTGTGATAGTTTGATTTTTAATTTTTACATTGACTAAACTAACAAAAAGTTCTTTTGTATGTAGCGTTTTCTGGCATTTGCTGAACCCGGTGTTGGTGGTAGTGGGACACAAGGGCAAGAGATTGCCTAACAACCCTCTCGTACACCTTCTACTCCTTTAGGTGCTAGCCAAGAAACACACCCTGCCCAAGCAGACACCCAGCCAACCGCTGAACGTGTTGGCAATGATGAGGCTGATATGGCCAACTACATTATTGCGTTTCCTGGAGCTACATGTGTCAGCTCCACAGGGACCATTAATGGCACGTTGCTGGTGAACGATGAAGGTGTCCCTATAAAGCATGTACAACTCCCAGGTAAATTTTAATATTTTAACTATTTCATGTACTTTATCTAAAACATATTTATCATGATTTTTATTTTTAAATTAATGATAATATCTTCTTCTTCTTCTTCTTCTTTCTTTTTTTAATTCTGTGTAGGAAACAATGAGTTCTACAGGTTTTTGGAGAGCCATGCGTTGGTAATTTTTGGCCCAACCATACGCACAGGGTGGAATTCCCAGAATTCCAACCTGAAAAAAGAACTTCTAGATTATTTAGAAGCCCTTTTTGGGGTCGGCACATTTGACAGAAAAGCGGTGGCTCAGGTAGCCGGCAAATATTTGAAATATACCAGGGACACCTATAGGACGCAATTGCAATTTAACCCTAGATATGAGCGTCCTCTCGCAGTTTCAGAGAGTGAGTGGAGAGCAATCATCCATGACGGAAAAGAGAAAAGGGCAAAGAAAGAAGGAAAAATGCCAACTGGACCCGCAAGGTAAATTACAACTTTAATTCAATAGCTTTAATTTTCTTTATGTCTAAAATAAAAGTGTGCTACATCATATCTGACTTCAATATTTTGATGCTAGGTTGCTTGACACCTCAAAGGCAACCAAAGCTAGGATTGAGAAAAAGGGCCATCACAAGCTCGGCCAGGGTGGCTACTTGAAATTAGCTGCAAGAATTGTAATTAAGTAGCTAAAAATCTTATAATTAATTGTATCGCCTTCCAACGTTTTTGTAATCCTATCAAATATGATTAAAAATACACAATCATATGTAATGTAGGGTGATGACTTCGGAACAAAAACTACAGAGGAAGATAAAAATATCGCTTTCCATTTCGGCTATCAAGTCGTAGTTGAACGTCGCATAAGCTTGGGGCAGGTCCCAAGATCCAGAATGCCTGATAAGGTAAAACATTAACCTTTCAATATGTTTGTTTTCATCCATAAATTTAATGTCTAACAACTTTGTTTAAATCAGGGGAGAAACACTACCGATGACGCAAATAACCCAGTTTTAGAGCCAAATGTAGATGATCCTCACGTGCAACCTGATCATTGTAGTAGGGACCAGGCCGACAATGCTACTATCAGTGAGGGCCGTGACGGTAATTAATTTCCACTTATAATTTTTTCTAATTATACCTTGATGGTTGTCCTTATAACGTTTTTTGTTTAAATGACAAAGAATGTTTCCCTTGAGGATCTTACCACCAGAGAGGAAGACAGGGCAACAGTATCAACGGCGACAACTGGTGCACCAGGTAAATAATCTCATTGCAATTTTTTTTATTAATATTACCGAACTAGTTCAATGATATTTAAAAACTGACAATTAAAATTTAATATTATCTATTTTTGTAGGCGATGCCCCGTCATTGGATGAGACTAGACATCGTGACAATGCAACTAGGTCAGCGGAGACAACTGGTGCACCAGGTAAATAATCTCATTGCAATTTTTTTTATTAATATTACCTAACTAGTTCAATGATATTTAAAAACTGACAATTAAAATTTAATATTATCTGTTTTTGTAGGCGATGCCCCGTCACTGGATGAGACCAGACATCGTGACAACGCAACTAGGTCAGCGGCGACAACCGGTGCACCAGGTAAATAATCTCATTGCAATTTTTTTTATTAATATTACCGAACTAGTTCAATGATATTTAAAAACTGACAATTAAAATTTAATATTATCTATTTTGTAGGCGATGCCCCGTCACTGGATGAGACCAGACATCGTGACTACGCAACTAGGTCAGCGCCGACAACTGGTGCACCAGGTAAATAATCTCATTGCAATTTTTTTTATTAATATTACCGAACTAGTTCAATGATATTTAAAAACTGACAATTAAAATTTAATATTATCTCTTTTTGTAGGTTGTATGCTCATCGGATGAGACCAGGTATCACACTGGTGCAACTAGGTCACGTGTTTACAACCGTGCAATCTGCGTAAATAATTCCCATTATAATTTTTATTAATATTACCGAACTAGTTCAATGATATTTAAAAACTGACAATTAAAATTTAATATTATCTCTTTTTGTAGGCGATGCCCCGTCACTGGATGAGACCAGACATCGTGACTACAATAAATAGGCTCAGGCGGGTCAGCAATGGGGCCCAGATAAGAGCACGATGATATTGATGATGTAATTAGGAGCTTTAAAAATAGGAAGAAGAAAAAGAAAATTTGACAATGTAAAATATTGTATTATTATAAGACAAACGTTACCATACTTGGAACGTTTTTTGCGTTATATAAAAAAACTCATTTATCATACTATTTTTATGTCAAGCATTAATTGCAATGTTTCCTTGTGTACTTTTTGTTGAATTTTTGTTTTTATTAGTTATTGAATATTTTTTTTTATGCTCATGAAAGTAAAAAATGAAATATAGATTGGGTATTGGGGAATTGAGAGTGATGTGAGGGGGGGGGAGGGGCCATAAGAGCTTCCACCTTCATGTGGTTGGCCCTATTTAGTAGATAATAATTTATTGGAGTGGTTTAATCTTGGAGCAAACCTCCCTCGATCCAGTGTAGCAACAAAAAAGTCAATGTTGACTTAGTTGCTACTGTTTTAGATCGTGGGAGGCTTGTTCCAAGTTCATGCGACTCCAATAAATTGTTCTTGAAAAAAAGAGGAGATTATTCAGGTATGTTTTGACATTTTCAACATATGTTCTAACATTATCATAAGAATGCATCTTAGAATAAAAAATACTACATCAATTACTTTTATTTATTGTATAGATAATGATGGATTTTGATTGAGTTGGCAGTGCAGGTACAAATCCTCTTGCATCATGAGCAATAAAACTTGTCAACCAAGGTCATGTCCATGATATTTTTGCTTGTGTGCTTGACTAGGTTTGTAATGTCACATTTTGTAAGTTCCTTTACAGTTCATAATTCAATACTAAGCTTGTTCATGATTATTATCTAGGTTTTTTGTATGTGTTTTTTCATCTATTTGATTGTAAGAAACTCTGCATGTTTCCTGTTGTTCACTATGATTTATCCCATTACCACTCCCAGGATGAATCCGACTTTATTGTTACATAGGTTACTTTATTGTTACTATGATTTCTTCATTTACGATTTCATAGGTTACATCATGTAAAGTTGTCAATCTCAGGTTGGTGATGAGCTTTAGTTCTCCATATTTGGGGCTTTCCTGATATTTTCTCCCTCATGTCATTCCTGCATCACCTCGTTGTTTGAGCATGCCAATTGTCTACCACTTGTACCAATTGGCACATGTCAATCTCTGAGTGGTGCCACATTTCACCTATTTTCAGTGAGAGTTTAGGGTTTCTCTAACATAGTTTCAGAAATCCGATTTAGTGCCTGCTTGAATATCGTCACATAATACTCATGGTTTGGATTGATGAGCATGTTCTGAATGGTTGGTTGATTCATAAGAACCACCCACATAGTCATCTTGAGATATTTCAGAAGTTTTCTCGGGTTTCCTTTTTCACCGTTTCTAGTGGGTGGGATGGTGTGGGGTGATCCATCAATACTGGTGCTCTTGTAGTAGGGAATGTGTTTTTGGGGATATAAAGGAGCATTTGATGTAGATATCCCATTGGATGCATTCATAGATGGGCACGAGAGGTCAAGAATTTAAATTAAAAATATGCAACCTCTAGCATGGAAACCTGAAGGCCGTGAGAGACACTGGTTAAAGATTGTTTTGTGCTGGCCTTAATATAGTCGTGATTTCTTTCTATTATCTTAATGCAAATATATAGTCCTGTCTCATTAAAATGAGGATTGTGGTTGTATTTCTCTTTGGTTGTTTCTCTCTTAATGCTCCAGAAGTTGCCAAAAGTTGCGATAGTTGTTTAGTTTGCCTGTTACAACTTAAAAGTGGTTTTTAGTAATGGGAGTCATGTTTTTTAAGGTTCATACTAATATGAAGATCTTGTAATTCTATATTCAGGATAAGAGAAGATGGCCTCTGCTTTGGGTAGTATGACAACAATTTCCACATCTACCTCATTGGGTAACAATGGAAAGGGGAAGAAGTTGGGTGCAATGTTTGATAATTATGGCAGACAATTGTCTTCTCTTTTAGTTTTTTCACCCATTTCCTTTAATCGCTCAAGCAGAAGAGGGACTCTGAGATTACGCGATAGAGAGAAGGTAGTTAATACAAGAGCTATGGAAAATGAGTTGTACTTCAACAAGGATGGCTCAGTGACAAAAAAATTGCAGGTCAGAGAAAAAAATATGTTTAAAGGAAGGTCACCTGCACGTGAAACTTCACTGCGGTGGATCTTTCCTTGTCTACTTATATTCGATTTTAATGTGTTATTTTAATTTTTCATTGAGGGTTGTTTTGGCATATGGTCTGGCATTCAATTGCACACTTACTGAAAGCATTGTCAATTTGTCTTGCAGGCGGTGTGAACAAAGTTGTTGATCTTGTTGGAGTCACCCTTGGGGCGAAGGGCAAAATTTTGTCTTGGAGAGCAAGCATGGTTCTCCGAAAATAGTTAATGATGGTGTGACAGTAGCTAAGGAGGTAATTTGTAGATGTGTGCTCTGGTTTTCTTTTTAACGTTGTATTAGTTCCCTCTCTTAAATGTCTTAGATTTGGTAGGCATAATTTGAAAACTCAAAGGTGAAAGGAAACATATTTGTTACCCAGTGGTCTACTTGGCCTATGGACTAGCCACATTAGAGTAATGCATAAAGCTTGTCACAACAATAAAAGGAAAGGGTTATGGCTGAGTCAAATTTTATTGTTATTGACAGTGTAATGAAATGTATCTCAATGCTATGGTTTTGGCCTTTTTATTGGTTGAATTAGAGGACCCAGTTGAAAATATTGGGGCCAAGTAGGCTGGTTTTCCTTTTTGCTAATGGTTTGGTGTATCTAATTGAATTAGTTGCCTAAGGTATTTTTGGTTGCAAAATCATTTTCATTTTTCATACAGTATTGGCCTTGTGGAATACATTTGATTGTGTGGTCTTGTTATATCTACAACATTTGTAGTTGTTTGGTCTTATGGCTGAGGTGCACTTTTATTATGGAAATAGTTGATGCAATATTGTCATTTAATCCTTACTACAGGGTAGCATGTTGATAAGTTTCTTGTGAAACATTTGGTATTCAAAATGACGCTTGATCCTATACAACATCATGCACTTGACTTCAAAATTCATATTCAAAGTGTGCCAGACAATTCTTGCAAAATTTCAAATATTTATGTTGTTTTAAACCATTATCTTTTTCATGTATTGGATGCTGAAAATGTGAAAAGACTTTGGTATGAAACCAACTGGTGAATAATTTCCAGCAAAACAACCACTTCCAAGACATGATTTAGAAGTAGAACATATGTACTTATGAAGCATAGAAAGATATCCTCGATGCATTGTCAATGTTTGGCTAGGGTTATTTTTGGAGAAAATAACTCCTTATTCCTAGAATAGTGATCTTCAATACAAGTAAATGCCAGAGAAGAGAGATCATCGTGTGATGCAAAAAAACTAAAATTGGACCCCTAAGGAGAGCTGGTGTGTCTAAAATCACTTTGTCAGCATTTTCCCTTGGTTTACCCCGTTCTTTTCCTCCAGCCTGAGTCTTAATTGACTTCTTCTTTCTTCAGGTTTATTTATCAAATTCATAGAATTTGATAAATAAATACTATCCACAATGGTTGGAATTTAATTTATATTCCCGACTTTATATTATCTCCAAGCCTTATAACCAATGTTTAAATTTCAACACTTTGTATTTATACTCCACGTTTCTTTTTAAATAAATAACTTGTAATGAACTTTCGGCTCTATATTTCACCACCTAGCCTTACAACAATCACGCTCCAGACTTATGCTAATTATCCGCTAATCGTTTAATTAAACAATTTCATTATACTCCGGCCCCACCTATATATATCAATAACCAATCAAACACTTGTATCGTACCTGGCTATCCTCCGCACACCTTAGTTAACCTCCGGGCAAGTTCAACGTACGACCACCGTCCGATGGCCCTTCTCCAAATCAACGACTCTTGGAAATTTCACTCGGCTTCCAACGTCGGGCTTTAACGTGCGATCGCGCGGGTTAAACGGTGGTTTTCCGGGAGTCACTTCGCCACGTGTTGCATTCCCTATGGAATCGCTCACGAATAGGAAATACCAACTACTCTACAAAAGCGGTGCAATATGGGCAACCCGCTTTTGTGATTCCGCTCATGGTTTTGGTACAGGGCTTGACCACGGGTGCAAGTCTGGTTCCGCTATCCTTTTGTTTGTTAACTCATGTCCAATCCTTGGGTCAGGTTCCGAAAGCACAAAAATCTTATCTCTTTATTAAGCATGATTTTTATATTTGAACAGTGTTCACGACCCCGGTTCTCTACACAAACCTCGCCTTCGGGTGGGGTGAGTTCACAGGGTTATCCAACAGTTTACGAGAATTCAAAGACAGAAGAATGGAATTATCAGTACCCAATCGCCTCACAGTTAAACAATTCTTCACAATTAGCAGTTCGAGATAATTCAATGGAAACTAATCTTGGAAATCATTTAACTGGAAACAATTGTTCACACACAGAGGTTTATTGCAAAAATCCCCTCTCTACTCTCCTCTTCCCTCTCTACTTTTATTCATCCGAGGAATTACAATTTATATACATAACATATGGCTCTTCGGTTCCTCTGAGAGGACCGTTCTAGAAATCAAAAGGTCTAATTATAATAATTCAACTAAATGAAACTGTTCGACTCCTACAACTCTAACTAGTCTATATATAAATAAATTATAAATACACCTAGTCATAATCAAATGTTTTTCGAACCCCTCCCGGCCAAACATAAAACCTGCATTGTCACCTAACCTGCATTGTCAAGGAAGTCTAATGCCCTGCATCATCGTGTGACATAAACCTATTAACAAAGTGAACAAGGAATGATTATTAATTATGCCATACTAAGTTGTCAGTGATTTTGACTATTTGTCTTTAACATGTAAAAATGTTAAATTCCAAACTTACATCATCATGGTTTGGCATCATGAGCTTGATTAATTGTCCACCATGCTCATAATTTCATTGTTGTATTCATATCTATAAAACAACGTTTCAAATAATAATAAAAAATTTCTATAAGAAAAATCCATACCTCCATGCTGCTGCTCCTTGTGAGACAAAGTCAAAATTGCATTACACAATCTGACACATAAGAATCTCCTATATCCCAGTGGTATGTATCCAAACTCTTATAATAGTGTCTTCAAGACTTATGTTGACATTTCCAATGAGATATACCAGCATATTTCATTGTATATGCCTATTAATATAAGATTGATATATTATTTTCCAAAATGAAATGTAAAAATAATTTATTGTGGTCAATTGAAAAGTTTTTTTTTAAATCTTTTCATTATGGAAGGGCGACATAGATATATGCCCTTCTAATTGAAATTCGGACCTGCCCTTCAAATTTGATCACTGTGTGGGACCTTAACAAACAATAAAACTATTCCATCGCGCGTTATATAAAACATATAACAAAACCTTTGTCAAAACTTCAAACGAACCCTTTAGTCATGGGTATTTCATCACGAATTGATCATTTTACCATGTACCTTTTTCTAGAGGAATATTCTTCCTCTTGATTAGGTACTTAATAATGGTTATATGTCAAAGAGATACATATTGTTTATCTATAACTTTTTGTGGTTCAAGAATCAACTTTCATTCTTCATCTAATTTTGGAAGTTCTATTTACATTGGCATATTTTTTCCCAAAACCTTTTTTAGACAAGATACATGAAAAACCTTATGAATGCAAGAAGAAGGAAAATATAACTTCTATACCACTTGTGCAATCCTATGAATAATTATTTAGGGCCATAATAGTTTTGCAGTGTGGAAAAAGTCGTCAAAAAGTCCTGACTTTTTGAAAAAATCCCGAATTTTTCCCGGTGCTGACTTTATTGGCCGACTTTTTGCCGACTTTTTCATCACTAAAAAGTAGAAATTTTATCCTCGAAGTCCCGACTTTTTGCCGACTTTTTCGAAAAAATATTGAGTGAGGTAGTTTCTTTAATAAATTTTTATTTTTTTTTGAAAAAATCAGGATTTTTTCCAAAAATGAATATTGTTGTATTTTTTTAGTTTTTCCGTCTTTTTGCCGACTTTTTCAAAAAACTCCCGACTTTATCGAGTATTTCAACTTTTGGACCCTTGCCAATTTATTCCCGACTTCGAATTTTTCCACATTGCATTTTTGAGCTAATTCTTTATTCTTCTTTTTCTTGAATGAAGATTTCTTATAATGCTATAGTCTAAAAAATGCCCAATTACCCTCTTCAAATTATGTTTCACTTCAATGTTGTTCCCCTTGTTGTTTTATCATGTTTCATGTCATTTGAAAGTTTTCCATAATAATTTTCAAAGTTTCTTTAGTATTTTCCATATGTGACTCTGTTTCCTATACTTTGGACTTATCTTGCAAAAAGTATGAGATACTAGGAGTTGGATATCCATAAAGGGCCTTAAATGGAGAAATTTTAGTAGATGTGTGATAGGTAGTATGATAGTATCATATTACCATTCTTCCTTGAGGAACCCACTTCATCCATTAAGATTGCTTTTCTAAAGAGTAACATTGTAGATAACCTTAAAAACATTTGTTAACTATTTTTGTTCGACCATTTGATTGTGTTTGATATGTAGAACTCATGGCAGCTAGTGTTTCTCCACTCATATTAAATAATTATTTCCAAAAGTTTCTTGTTACTATTACTTTAGGAAAACCATGAAGACTATGAATTTCTTTCACGGACACTTCGACCACTTGGCTTGTTGTTTATGTACTTTGAGCTCTACAAAAAAAATCTACAAAATTTGTCTATATAAATGACCACAAAATGTAATACTTACCTTTATATTTCAGTAACCCTGTAATAAAGTCTATTGATATATCTTCTAGTCTTTGAATATGTATGTGGAATGGTTGAAGTAACCCCAGAGATTTTACTATCTCTCTTTTATTTATTATGCAAACCTGACCTTCTCTTACAAAATTTTGAATATCTTTCTTCATTCCTTCCAAAAATATATTTTTTAATCCTTTGAGATGTTTTAAGGAACCCTGCATCCTACCATCAGAGAGACATGGGACTCCCTTAATATTTGTTTATTCAAATATGCTTGCGTGCATAAAAATATTCTACATTTGCACCAAAGTATATCTCTCTTTCACTCCCAATGCTCCATAGAGTTCATCCCATCCTTTATAAATTTTAGTTGTTGTTTAGTACTATTGTCATTTTTCCATTATGGAAAGCTTCTTCTAGCCACCTAGGAATAGAAAATGTAATTGGATATAAATTTGAGGCCTCTTCTATTTTAGAAAGAGCATCATGTACTAAATTTTCCTTACCCTTTTTGCAGATTATCTCAAAATTAAAACTTTGCATTTTTTCTCCTCATTTTTGTTAATCTTCCAATGAAATCCATAGCTTCAAAAAATTATTTATGCTATCATGGTATATCTTGATTTTAAAGTACCTCCCAGTGATATACTATCCCCATTTTTTATTGCATGTAATATTTCTTCTATTTATTTTTCATACGTAGATTTCACCAAATATTTTCTTTGAATTCCTTGCTTTTAAAAGCCAATGATATCCCTTATTGTGTTAATGTTACGTAAATTCCTTGTCCTAGTGCCTCACACTCTACTATGAATGTTTTAACAAAAGTAGGTGCAACCGATGTTGGTGTAGAAGACATGGCATCCATTAAAAGAGAGAATGCCAAAGTAGCCTCATCATTCCATATAAATGATATTTTCTTCTAGAGATATGTGAGTGGACTTGAAATGCATGCATAATTCTTAACAAATTATCAATAATATCATGTAAGTCTAAAAAATCTTCTAAGAACCTTGATTTTCTTAGGAATAGGTCATTTTGTAATAGCTTGTATCTTTTGAGGCTCCAACTTCACTCCTTCCTTTAAAACAATATGAACCAAATACTCAAATTCTTATTTCCCAAAAGCACATTTGGATATTTTTACATAAAAATGATTGTTCTCAATAATTTATATAACTTTTCCACATGTTTAATAGTGTGGTATTCCCATGATTTATTATAAATATGTGTATTATCAAAGAAAACCAACACAAATTTTATAAGATGGGATCAAACAAAATTTTTCTTAAGTCGAGCCCGCCGGACTTCAAATGGCGATAAACCATAATTCAAACCAAATTCGCGTTCCAAAATAGCCTGCTGACGTCGGACAATTTTGTGACGCGAAAACCAAATGAATTCCGCCCTAATCTTTTTCGGGTCCGAAGTTGGGCTAGCGTACGAAGGGAGAGTTGTGACGCAAATTTCTTATCAAATTCGCCCTAATATTTTTTGGGTCCCGATTTCCACTATGCGAGAGGCCCAAACAAAGATCCACTCCTATCCCTCTGTGACGAAACCATCATACATGTTGACATCATCAATCAGAACCCGCCACCCTTTTGACTTTGTAAATAAAACAAATTGCGTCTGCGTCATTTTCATTGTTCCGGTATGCGATACTACTTTCCATGAAAAATCAAAATAACCGTTAACGTCAAAAATCGTTACCTTGCCGAAGAGAATTGAAGCCGAAGTATTTTTAAGTCTTCATTTATAAACTGCATTCGTTTAATCATGTTTCATTTCACAAAGTGTATTTATTCCACTTCAAACTTTGTAAAAATCTGTTTTAGTTTTAATTCGAACTAAGGTCTCATGGTTTAGCCATTTTTTTAAGCCCAAGAATCAATTATATTCCCAAAACTGGTAATTGTGCCACTTTTCCACAAAAACCCCGAAATTCCATTTCTGAATCCACAAGAACCAGAAATGGAAGTTCCTGTAGCTCTGAATGTCGTGCCCATCAATGCCCCTCACAAGGACTTGGATTATTTGCCTTTAGCTGATATGGATTTTCAAATTAAGGACTTGCTTCTCAGTGAGAATCCTCTTCGAATATTTTGCCGCTGCAGAGACAATTATTTGAATGGTTCTGACATCTTTGGACTTTGGGAATCAAATATTCCTATGTACTTTCTCCCCTCAGTCCATATTTTTCCTGAGTTAATCCATTATTGCTACGCAAATTATGATCCCAACCAACGAGCAGTTTTATCCCCAAGTCAAAATTTCCTTTTCCCAATAACTGCTCAGTCCATAAATGAAATGCTACATTTCCAACCTGGTCAAGCTCTCACTCCCCTGTCCATGGCTGAATTACTTGAGAAATCTACTAAGTTATCCCATGAAGAGTTAAACCGCCTATGCCAAACCTTCATGTTACTGTATATCGTGTCTTCTAAAAATTTCCCTTATGGTTATAATTTATTTATCAAGGAGGGTAGAGTTATTTTAAACATGATATCTTCCATATAGCTTCAATACTAGTGAGTATGTTAGATCATGAATCTGGGGATGGTATGTTATCCATTTTTACTCCCCGAATAAAATTTCCGTCATATACAATTTTGCATCTTATATTGTCATTAAAATCCATGACTGCCCACATATTGAATGAGAGATATTGTGGTTATCTCTTCATATATCATCTCATGATTTACTTTCACCAGAAAATTTCCCTTTTTTATAAGTGTTCTGATGCCAAGGAATCTCGGTAGGGCTGGCCATCTTTTTTTGGTCCGCTATTTACTCACCCTTCCATTTTGTCTCCACAGAGAGTTAACCTTTTAACTATCTCAAACGTACTTAGCATACAGAGTCTCTCCTCCTAGTTCAGCAATGAAATCACACCCTTCAAATTTCAAAGCGCATAAGATATAGACTGGTACCTATATCAAAACTACACAGAGATCGGGATATATGGATGTGAATTATGCCCATTCAAACTGCCCAAGTATGTCCCAATGTGACTCTTTGCATTAGAATATTTCAGGCAGATGAATAATTCATATATAATTCATTTTTGCAATGCAAAGAAAAAGGCTCAACTCGGGATCAAGAGCCAATTAGGTCCCTTCATTTGTAACTCTAGGGAAGCTGGAAAGGAAGCCGAAAGGATTTTAGAAGACTATCTCAAACTACAAAAGAGTTTCTACTGGGTGGCTTGTGATCCAAAAAACTTTATCTGTGATAGAAGAATTAAAAATAAACTGTCACCATACATCCATCAAAGAATCCCAGAAATATAACAATATGCTAATATGGATGAATGGATAGAAGGGACATTGGTTGAAAAATATAGTGAGCAGGTCAATGTTGAAAATGTAATGAAAGATCTTGAAAAGATACTTGACCTAGAATATTTTGGATAGGTGCAGGGATCTTCTTCAGCCAATACTTTACAACAAATTTTGCAGGAGATTAGTACAGTAGCAGTATAATCTAAAGGAAAAGAAAAGGACCCTGATATACAAATAATTGAAAAATTCATAATGACAGAGCAACCAGAGACTTCTAAAGAACAAGGTCAAGGACAAATTCCTCCTACTCAAATCAGTGAGCCAGAAATTTCTATTTTACAAACTCCTCTAAATATAGAAAAGGGAAAAAAGAGAGAGGCTGAAACAACTACTCCTATTGGTGGCTCTTCTGAACAACAAGATGTTAAAAGGAAGAAATTAACTGCCCTTCCATAAATGAATCATTTCAAGAAATCCCTGACAGCCAGGGAAGAGAAGACAGTCAACAAACAGGTACAGGTAGTGGGACATCCACTAATTTTCAAAAACAGGAAATACAGAGGCAACAAAGTGCAGAAATATCTTCTTTCAAACCTCCAGTAAAAACTGCCTGGGACATCAAAAGAACATTCATCAATATAAAGGCCAGCAACGATCCACTTAGACTTCAAGTGTACAACCAATATTTGAAGATGGCTCCGAAAAATCAAGAAATATTGATGTCAGCTTATGACATCCAACAGGGTAAGATGTTAATGAGCCATTTGAAGCCCAAGGTGCAGTAGCCTCAGACAACTGCAGATTACATTAGGACTAATTTTGAAGTCTTAGCAAAGGATATCCATCCTTTAGATCAAATTGAGCTACACAAGCAAATAGGTGAGATGATTTATTCTACTCTGACGGATAAATCAATGATGACCCATAAGTTGCAGGATTCTTTGGATAATACTAATACACAGTTGCAGCTTGAAAAAGCCTCCTCCTAGGCTAAGGATAATAGAATCAAAACTTTAGATGAAATAATCATTGGTTTGGGTCATAATCCTAAAGATGTGAAAGGTATTGAAGCTTTTATCAAGAGAAAAGATGATGATATTGCAGCTCTGAGAAAACAATTAAAGTTACCGGCCTCAAGACATCCACAGACTGCAGAAATCATCAAACAAAATTCTGAGGAAGAACTAATGGATTTGCTCTTAAAATTGAATGAGCAACTTACTGCAACTGAAAAAGAGCTTGAGAATGCATTAAAATATAAGCAGGCAAATATTCTAGTATCTACAGCAGGAGTAGTGACAGGTACAGCAACAACAGGTCAGCCAGCAGAATTGTCACAGAGCAACACTGCAAATTTGAACACTGATGAATTAACAAAGTCAATGGAAGATATGAACATTCATGCCATAGAGCTTCACAAAACAAAGGAACAATTGGCCACTCTAGAACATAAATATGATCTTTCAAAATGAGTGTTGCTGATAAAACAAGAGAAGTGAACAAATTAGAAAAAACAGTCAAAGCATTGGAAAAGGATCTCACATTGGAGAAACCTTTAAAAGAAATAAATGAAATTCTTTGGGATAATATCATTCAATCAATAAAGGATGTTTGGTCCTCAATTCAAATAATGGATGAACAGAATAACTTAGTTAAATTGGCTATGGATGAGATTGAGAGATCAAGACAAGAGTTGGGAAATATGCCAGAAGAGGCCAATAGACTTATACATTTTTTGAATACTCAGACTAAGAATCAACTTGCAGAAATTGGTATTCAGGACAGGACCGGAACAATTCTCGAAATAAAGAGAGTTTTTACTAAAAGAACTCTGGTACATAATTTAGAACGAAGGTGCCTGACATGCAAGAAGAAATCATTGCCTTCAGAAAGATTGAATATTTTATAAGAGGATTGCCCGAAACCAAAGTTGCGTAAGATAAGCTAATGGACCTTGATAACAGGTGAAAATTGACAATATTGATAATCTGTTTTTATTTCTTCAACCAAGCTCATCAACAAGAACATTTCCACAGGAAAAACCTTCACATTGACAGAATTTATTTTATCTTGAGCATGTATAAATCATTTGTTCCCAAATCACCCTAATTTGAAATCCATGAGTATACTGAGAATATGAAACACTAAGAAAGTCAGTAAAAGCACTGTGAGTTAAGTTCAATGGTGGGAAGAAATGATGGAACTTTTGTAAAAAATTATCCTTACATAAATTTTTGCCTATTTACCACAGTATATCATGATAAAAAAGATAAAAGGATGAACAAAGGTCAAAGAGTATCAGAGCAGTTAAAGAGTATCAGTGAAACGAAATAATCAACATAGAATTACTGAAGAGAACAGTAGCAAGCCAAGATATAGGACCTGCCTCCAGCACATTCTTAAAATAAGGAAACAACACAACATCAATTATCATTTTTCTTATCTACGAGACCATATGTCTCTATAT